>OVBN01000123.1:0-600000 GCA_900406565.1 Turritis glabra | reverse complement strand
GATTCAACCAGTAAAACAAATTCAGTTTGGAGAAATTTGACCATTTGTTCAGTGATATAATAATATAGTTAATATTTCATAGATATTAATATTAACTATATTATCGAAAATTTAAATATGGTCAAAATACATGTAGTCTGGTAATTTTTGGATATCGTTATTGTGTTACAATCTAAATTTAAATATGTATAATGCGTACTGTTGACAAAAATAAAATATTAATTTCATTTGACAAAGTGATTAAACTATATATGATTTATTTTAATAAAACATCTTGCTTTTTAGTTTAATCAGAAATTAAAAATCACCGATGAAATCATCCACGATCTGATTCAATTTCATTGCTAATAGATGAAAGTCGGTCAATGGTGGTAGCAGCACTATGGGAAAAGGTTATCCACTTTCCTCAACCATAGCCATTAGTCCAGACATGACAAGAGTTGACTCGTAACCCAAACATTAATTAATTGTCTCTTTAATTATTATTGAATCCCTAATAAAAGATTTGGAAATGATGTTTTTGGTTTTGGTAGTAAACCCACTAAAGATTCACTACTTTCTCCTGGCAGTGATCACCAATAAGCTATAGCCACAGCCACTTAAAAACTCATTTAATAAAACTTGATTTGGTCTGATGACTTCCTAACTACACTTCCATGATAAATTCTTTCCTTCTAGAAAAAAAATGCAGTATTGATCACTCTAGAACTAGACGATAATGATCGTTTAAGGCATTAATTTGGATGGTGGTTACAGTATTAAGCATAAATCAATCCCTTAATTGATCAACATGTGAATCATGTGACTATAATTACTGTTACAGTTGGAGACTTATATGATTATGCTTAAATGTGTTTCTTTTTTTTTTCTTTTTTTATGTGAATGATTATACTGGTGCTAAAGTACAATATTGATCGTGTATTATATAAATACGGTGGCAGTGGTTAAAAGCACGATTAATGGATGATATCATATGTGATTAAAAAACAATTTTCAAATGTGGCGGCAGAATAATGTTTTTGTCATTGCTCAATTTTAGGTATGATCTGACTGACAAAGATACGTACGGGAGTTCAAAATGGTGCTACATCAATCGGCAATCTTACCTATTTTTGGGTAATATTACCTAATTAAGGTTTTGTATTTTTTTTTAATAAATATGGTAAATAGATCAAGGTTATTATAAAATAAAAACCCTTACCTGAAATGTTGTTGCTTTGTTATTGAATTGAATTTAGAAAGTTTTGTAAGAGTTTATTTAATATTTCTACATTTATGATACGATTCTCAAAGAATGCTAAATATGTTTATTAAAGAAGTCAAATTTATCAGAATTTTCAATATAGTGCACATAGATTTGTTCGGTATTATATACTCCTTCTGTTTCTTAATAATGTATTTTCTAGAATTTTTTTTTTCAAAAAGATGTATTTTTTTTAATTTTTAATGTATTTTTAAATAAATAATAATAAGAAATTGTAAACTTAAAAAAATATTGATTGCAAATTTTAAATTTATTGAATTGCTATTGGTTTTAGAATTATGGAGAATTGTTTAATACAAAAAATAATGTAGTTATAATTAAACATTAAATTTTTTCTTAATATGTGTGAAAAATCTAAAAAATACATCATTTAGAAAGAGAGAGAGTAGCTAATATGTCCATCATAAATGTGATGCAAGTACAAGTACAACTGTTTACCGTGAATCTTTGTGGTGCAAAATATAATTGTTTGGTATAGAGTTATTCATAAAATCATACATCTGTGTATTTAAGTGTTGCAAAGTCCTAAACTCACTAGTCGTGAATCATAAGATCATCATTTGTAGTAAAATTATAAATTAAAAATATTTCTTTTAAAAATGATGTAACATATGGAAAAAATGAAAAAGAAATCTCTAAATACAGAGAACTACAAGGAGGGTTTATCCAGAATCTTGAAAATTTTGGACAAAACTTTTGGTACTTTGGAATAATTTGAATAAGAGGTTTTTGTCATTTGGGTAAGGCATTAATAGTCTTGGGTTTTGGTTGTAGCCAAGAGGGAGATATCTCCAAAAACAAAAAGATCCAAAGAGGGAATCTTTACTCTAATGGCATCAAACCCATATGATACGAAGGTTTCTCGGGATATATCGACAAGATTCTTGTAAATATTTGTTCGACGAAATATGCATGCTAAGATTTTTTTAAGCTAGGAGTGTAACTTTATCTTTGGTTCACTTTCGGTTAGAGTGTAAATACATTTTTGGCTTCATAAATAGCTCAAAGTTGTTGAACGTACAAGAATAAAATTCGGTCATCACATCTCTACTTTAGTAAATCTTCTTAATTCATGGGAAACTCATGCATGGAATCTTTTTAAATCATAAAAAGCTTCGATCATATTTGAGGTTTTCTTCTGTTTCCATCTCTCTTTGATTTGGTAAATCCGTCTGACTCTGTTTTAATCATAAGAGAGCAGGGAATTTTCAACTTTATTTATGTGACTCTTTTTAGGCCCACAAAGCCACACAAGTTATTATCTGAAAATGACCGATTGGAAAAAGATGACTACCACTATACCGAGAATTTGTACTTATCTTAGATCAAAACTTCACTATCCTTTTCTTCCCTGTATTATTGTATACAATTTATAATAGTCACACAAAAAAAAAAAATTATAATAGTCAATAAAACAGAAAGTCGTGTGAAATTAAATTTTAACTTTTTATGTACATATTTATATTTACAAATAAATCGAAATAGAAGTTGTGAAGTTCTTAGATTATGTGTCTTCTATTTGTCAACCTAACGTGTCCTTTTAAAGAATATTGGGAAGCACTATAGAGAAAGAGTCAAACATAGTGAATGTTATCCATTATATAAGAGGACCAAGCTTCTCCACAAACACATTACTCAGCAACAATCATCTCTCTCTATCTCTCAATCATTAACACAAAAAATTATGGAGCACAGCAAGGTTGATACAGAGCTTCAAGAGTCATACGATGATCAACAAAAATGGGTTCTTGATTCTTCTACCGATAGTAGAGGAGAGATTCCGCTTCGGGCTAGAACCGGAGCTTGGAGAGCTGCACTCTTCATCATTGGTAGATATATCAAACGTTTCAAAGAGATTTTTGTATTATATATATATATCTTTATTTGTGAACTTGTTTTACGTTATAATCTTATGGTTTTATATATACATGTGTACAGCAATCGAATTTAGTGAGAGGCTAAGTTACTTTGGGATCGCCACGAACTTAGTGGTCTACTTGACGACCATTCTTCACCAAGATCTCAAGATGGCTGTAAAAAATGCAAACTACTGGTCTGGTGTCACTACTTTAATGCCTCTTCTTGGAGGCTTCGTCGCCGATGCTTATCTCGGCCGTTATGCCACTGTCCTTCTTGCAACGACCATTTACCTTATGGTAATAATTTCTGAAAATTAATGTATAATACTCGAAAATATTATCGACCCTTTTCAATATATTAAATATTAACCTTATTTATACGCATTTTAGTTATTTTGTTGTGAACCTTGTGTAGCAGCAGCACCTCTTGCATACTCTCAAAACCGGTTCAATATTTTATATATATAACTTTTTTATGTATATTTTTTATATACTTGAGTTATATATTTATAATTTTGTTGGTTTTTTGTTCGGTAGTACTTTTTGCACTCTCAAAACCAGCTCTTATAACTTCATATATTTATACACACTAAAATTTTTGAGACTAGTCAAAACTTGATGGTTTGTTTTCCTTGTTTCTTGTCTTAATATGTTGAATCTACAATTTTACAGGGCTTGATTCTGTTAACATTATCTTGGTTTATACCGGGATTGAAAGCTTGTCATGAAGAAATGTGTGTTGAGCCAAGGAAAGCCCACGAAATAGCCTTCTTCATTGCAATCTACTTGATCTCCATAGGCACTGGAGGTCATAAGCCATCCCTTGAGAGCTTTGGAGCTGACCAATTCGAAGATGACCATTCCGAAGAACGAAAGATGAAAATGTCTTACTTTAACTGGTGGAGTGCTGGTCTATGCGCTGGAATTTTAACCGCTGTGACTGCAATTGTCTATATCGAAGACCGAATTGGTTGGGGTGTGGCTGGTATCATACTCACAATAGTGATGGCTACTTCGTTTTTTATCTTCCTTGTCGGTAAACCGTTTTACCGTTATCGAGCACCTTCTGGCAGCCCGTTGACCCCGATGTTGCAAGTCTTTGTCGCTGCCATTGCGAAAAGACATCTTCCTTGTCCCAGTGACTCTTCTCTTCTTCATGAGTTAACTAAAGAAGAGTATACTAAAGGCCGGCTTCTTTCCAGCACAAAGAATCTTAAGTAAGTGCATTACAAATCGATCCATATTAATATCCAATATAATATGGATCGATTTGTTCCAATTTCGGTCAGAGGTTTAAATTTAGTTGGTTTTGATCAAATATACAAATTATTTCCAAAAAAATAAAAAGTTTTGAATCCGTCATTTTTCTTTTGTTTTTTTTCTTGGTTTTTCGGATATATAAAAATTGAATCTATATTAAGCATATTAGGACTATTTTTGGTTTACTTTATTAATTTTGAATCGGTTTATCCAAACTGAACACTATATATATCCAACTATAACCAAATTCATGTTTCTTTAGCATCCAAACATGGAATTGATTCAGATTGGGTTTGCAGATTTCTAGACAAAGCAGCGGTTATCGAAGACCAAGGAAACGAGAACACTAAAGCTGAGAAGCAGAGTCCATGGAGACTCGCAACGGTTACAAAAGTGGAAGAAGTTAAGCTACTCATCAACATGATTCCAATCTGGTTTTTTACATTAGCCTTTGGCATATGCGCCACTCAAAGCACAACACTCTTCATCAAACAAGCCATAATCATGGACCGACACATCATCGGGACAAGGTTCATAGTTCCTCCAGCTTCCATGTTCTCTATCGTAGCTCTCTCCATAATAATCACCGTAACAATCTACGAGAAACTCCTCGTGCCTCTTTTGAGGCGCGCCACAGGAAACGAAAGAGGCATTAGTATTCTGCAAAGAATCGGGACCGGTATGGTTTTCTCCTTATTCGCCATGATCATTGCTGCTCTAATCGAGAAGAAAAGATTGGATTATACTAAGGAACATCACATGAGTAAGACCATGACCTTGAGTGCTTTCTGGTTAGCTCCTCAATTCATAGTCTTAGGAGTTGCGGACGCTTTTACGCTCGTGGGTCTTCAAGAATATTTCTACGACCAAGTCCCAGATTCCATGAGAAGCTTAGGCATAGCGTTTTACCTCAGTGTCCTTGGAGCGGCTAGCTTTGTCAACAATCTTTTGATAACGGTTAGTGATCATTTAGCCGAGGAAATTTCCGGGAAGGGCTGGTTCGGGAAAGACCTTAATAGCAGCCGCTTGGACCGCTTTTACTGGACGCTAGCTACTTTGACCGCTGCAAATATATGCTTCTTTGTGATCGTGGCCATGAGATACACTTACAAGAGTGTGCAGCCGAGTCTGGCTGTTGTTGCTGACGGCGGTGATGACGTTGAGACAGCGGCGACTAATAACACGTCCAAGTTTACGTAACTTCGCTATCGGTTAGGTCATATGATAACCATTTGTGTGTTTGTTGTACTTTTGAAAAGTGATTTCGTAGTCAGTTTTACTTAGTTTGGCTTTTAGTAGATCCGCATGTACCAAACCGTTCGAATTGAAATATTTTAACCGAAACATGTGTTTATAATCCCACTAGTTTTATCATCAAACTCCAAAATATCAAAACCGATTTTGATGTACTTAAACCGAAACTTATCAAAAAATTATACTTTTGAATTATATATATCTTAAAAACAGAGATTATCATATGACATAATTAATAATAAAAATTCAATATATTATTAAGTTGTTTTTTTTTATCTAAACCGGAACCAAACTAAGAAATGTTGGTTATTATATGGTTATGAATTCATTAAACCAAATCAATTAAATTAATATAGTTAACTTTGGCGGAGTAAAGTTTTCCCATGAAAATATTTATATTACATCATGTGTTTTACCTTTTAGCAAATTAAAATTCATAATTAAAATTTAAATATCTCCTGGTTTAATCAAGAAACTATACGTATTCATAGAGGTGTCAAACGGTATATTTTCATGCTGGGAACACCCTGGTTAACGGCAACCGCCACGTAATACCCTGGCGGAGAAACGGCGCCGTTAGGTGGAGCCGTACAAGTACGATCCCTGGAGTGTAATAAGGAATTTGTCGCTACGTAGAAAAAAAGCACAGCTACTTGTATTTACATGTCTTTCATAGAACAGAGAATATCTTTTTATTTTATTGTTTATGGGTATATATGCCATTTGCTCTGTTTTCTAAACTACCTAAATTAAATTAACTAACATTTGGAAATCTAGTATCTGTTCAAGTATTTTAAAAGTTTGGGGTCTGATATTTCGGGTTCGGATTCGAGTTTATCCGAAGTATCTAAAAATCAAAAATTTGTTTCCGAATCTATCTAAACTACTCGAAAATAGTTAAAATATTTAAAAATTTCAAGTATTTTTTATCCGTCTATTCAAAAGTAACAAAAATATTCAAAAATATCCAAAATATCCGGAAACCCAAATATTTTATGCACTTATGTTATTACAAGTATACAGTGCCGTCCCATATATTTGAGTGGCTTAAAGCATTTCAAAAAAATGTGGTCATTATAAAAAAAAATACCAAAATTTAATATTAAAATACTTAAAAAAAAAAAAAACATACAACAATAACCAAACCCTATTTGCGAAAAACAGATCTTGTAGCTTTTTTCCCAGCAAACTCGTTCATAATTCTTTCGTGATCGAGTTTATCAACTATATCCTTTTCAATGGATATCATTAATAATCCATTCAATCTCTCTTGCGACATAGTAAATCGTAGATAATTTTTTATCAGCTTCAACTTTGAAAAGTTTCTTTCTGCAGAGGCAACAAATACTGGGATTGTCAACAATATTCGATAAGCTATCCATGAATTTGGATAAAAATCCTTTATTCCTTTCAAATAGTTCAATACCTCTGTAGCTCTTTTAACTTCTATTGGTAGTACCTTTCTTAGAAGTTTAAGCTCCGAGCATAAATCTTCTCCGTTTACATCTGAATGTGCACCATGCCTCAAAAAATCTTCAAGCCCAACACAAGATTCCATCAACTCATCATCACTAGATGATTTAAGCTTCTTTATATAAAACAAAAATCCAAAAGTTTTATCATAACTTTGGAACTGCTCAAATCTTGTTTCAATAGAAACAATTGCTTGATCCATGATGTTTATGAAGTAATCCACCCTAAAGCCCTCCTCCCCAAGCAATTCCAGACTTTCATCATCATTTTCGACATCTTCATCAAAATGTCTTTTTCTTTTTCTAATACGATTTGGCTTCACAAAGAATGTCGGCTCAATCTCCATCTCATCTGCAATTCGTGTAGCTTCAGCTTTTGCTAGTTCAAAACCCGTTTTTCTATATTCTTTCAGAAACAACGTAAGTCCTTTTAGTTGAGAAATAGCAGCATCAATATCCATGTCCGCTGATTGTAGAATCTTGCTTACTATGTTAAAAGCAGAGAGAAGCTCGTGCCAAATAACCATTCCAAATAAAAATTCAAACCCTCCAATTCCATGTGATTCACTCTCAGCAAGAGACTCTGCTTGGCTTTTATGCATTGGATTATCACTGTTTCTACCTAAATAAAACAAAGCATCTCGTATTTGCGGAGCCTGAAATCTTATAGGCTTCACACTATCTATCCGACTTTCCCATCGAGTTTGTGATAATGGTTTGAGTGTTGTGCCATTCACCTTCTCTCTGAACATCTCCCAATTCTTAGTTGAAGATGAAAACAGAGAATAAATACGTTGAACAATCCCAAAGAATGACACTGCCTTTGTAGATGAGGAAGCCATATCACAAAGCGCAAGATTAAGGCTATGACATCCACATGGAGTATAACAGGCTCTTGGATTAATTTCAAGTAATCTGCTTTACACACCTTTGTATTTTCCTTTCATGTTTGTTCCATTATCATAACTTTGTCCTTTCACATCATTAATTTCTAGCTTGAGATCAAACAATACCTTTCGTAGGGTGTCAAATAGCCTTTTTCCTGTTGTATCTTTCACTTCTAAGAATTCCAGAAAAAACTCTTCAATTTTTGGTGAGGACTCCAAAGTATCTACACACCGAATAATAAGAGTCATTTGCTCTTTACGACTATTATCAGGAGTATAATCGAGAATTACCGAAAAATATTTCGCATTCTGAATCTTCTCGATGATCATTAACTTGACTTCAGATGCAAGTAACTCTATCAACTCATTCTGAATTTTGTGACTGAGATAATGATAACGAGTTTCACCTTTTTCAAACCGCCGGAGATGTTCTTTCATTACTGGATCAAATTTTGCAATCGCCTCAATCATACCCAAAAAGTTTCCGTTATTCTCATCGCCAATCTTCGCATTTGCTCCACGAAAAGCAATATTTAGTTTAGCAAATGCTTCAACCAATGAAAGAAGTCTCAGCAGTACATCTCTCCAATGTTTTTTCTCCTTATTTATTTCTTCTTGCACATGTCTATCAATAGTTTCATTCCTTTGAAGTCTCAGTTCCAATTCTGTCTATTTAGTCATACACAAAATATGATTACGACTAGTTTTGTGTCTTTTCAAACGAGACGAAATGTTTCTCCAGTCACTGAACCCAATACTTGCCAATATAGGAGGATCTTCTTCTTGGCTGAATAGCTTAAGATCTTTTGATTTTGAATAAACTAGCCATCTCCTATCATAATTCTCACCATTACTCATTTTTCTTGTATAAGATGAATGAGAAAAACATCTACCAATTTGATCTCTTGGAAAGTGAGAATCAATTGGTAATCTAGCATGAGGACCCTTTTCAACCAAAAAACGTCTCTCTCTCTTTTCTCAATTTTTTTCCAGTTTCCAAGATCATTAGCTTCCAAGTTTTCATGCTTATCATTGATATCTCTGAGATTCTTTTCTCTAATCTCTTATTGCCCAACTTCATCAACGTTTTCCTTTTGCTCACACATATTCTTTTCTCTAATCTCTTCTTGCTCAACTCCATCAACGTTTTCATGTTGCTCATCCATGTGCATCTCTTTTTCACCATTATTAGAAGCATCATTCTCGTTGATCTCATCCCCAGCAGCCACATCATTCTTAGAAGTTTCAGATTTTGTAACAAACTTAAGCATATAATTGGCTTGAGATTTGATAAACTCATCACTTTTTTTTTTTCTGCATCCTTTTGACTGATCCAGGAACATGTTTTCTAGTGTTTACTGGAGGCATCTCGAGATCCAACCCTACAAGGTAAAGAAGAAGAAGAAATACAGAATTTAGAATTTGAGAAATACCCAAATTATCAAAATCAGAATCAAAATCCAATTACTGAATCAGATGTAGATGCAAATCAATAAAAAGTTATGAATGATCTAGAGTCAAAATTCTGGGTTTAAGAAGTAGATTCCAAGCTTCTTCGATGATTAATGGTGACGGCAAACGAGACTTTTTTTATAACAAAAGGAAAATTGTTTTAAAAATTTTTTTTTAATCGCACATCTAAAAAAAAAAATTGTTTAATATAAAAAAAAAGAAACATAAGCATAATAGATAAGTATAATGGATTGTACGTTTGGGCCTTTGGACTGTAATTTAATGTAAATATATATATTACAAATAAAAGAAAAAACTGTGTTTGGAGGCTTCGAACCCAAGTTGGGTGGAAATTAGAGAGACATATTTGACCATATAAGCTACATCGCCTTTTGTAAATGTGGCCTAAATTTTTTGTTAAAAAATGTGGCCTAAAGCCAATACCTGCTTTAAAGCAAAAATGGACCTGCAAATATATATATTACTAATATATTATTATTATATATTTATATTTTGGATATGTTCGCATTACAAAAAAAAGATGAATTAAATCACTTAAATTATATCACAAAACTAAATGATTCTATTTTGAATCACTTATTTATAAATGAGACAAATATAGATAATTTAGCATCAATTATAATAAGTAATATTAATATTAATTATTTTAGCATCTATTCAATAAATTGATGCTAGTAATTATAATTTGTATCACTTTAACAAAATTAATTCAAATTTATTTAAATTACATCACTTAACTAAAATAGATACGAACAAATATTTACAGCAGTTAAATACATGATATAAGTATTAACTATCTTGAACATCAATTAAATAAAGTGATACAAATATTGTATCAATTAAAAAGTGATGCTAACAATAATCTGATTAAACAATTAATAATTTTTTCTTAATGTTCTCAAAATTTGTTTGTCCCACATCGGAAACAAAGATCAGATACAATTTCTCTTCTATAAAAGAGATTCTTCATTCCAGAATAAATTTAATATGTACTTATATCAAATTAATGTCAATTGACAATTTAGTTGTCCTTATTACATAGTATTAATTTTAATTATGTATAAAAGGTCATTTAAAAATATTGAAGTTTATATGCCCGAGTTGACCAACTTTTAAAACACTATTACACGTGATAATTATATTTTATAGGTTTTAGTAATAAAACACCTCAACTAAAGATGGATAGTAAGAAAACTCCTCAATTATATATTTAGTGAAAAACCCCTCAACTTAAAATATGTTAATGTTAATCCCCCTGTGTCTACAGTGTCATGAAAAATGGACGGACTACAGTTGTATTAAAACGCAGCGTTTTTCAGAAATTGAAAAACATCATATATACACATAAACAACACGAATTGTAAGCAAAAACAACAAGATGTTCTTATACCCGATTATAAATCCCCAAATTCACCTAAAGCTCTAAAATTCCCAAATTGACGAACCCTAATTTATCAAAGTGAGATTCTCTGAAGTTTTTGTGGTGTGGAAGTCGATTAGGAGAGATTTGGAGTGATGGCTTCTATCGATTCATTCAAATTTGAGAGATAAGCGGTGAATTGAGAAAACGATTTTCAACGACAAGCGTTGTGAATTTCTCTTTTGAGTGTTGTTGTCTCGCCGTTCGTCGTCCTCGTCTTCTTGATTTTAGTTCTGAGAAATCGAAATCATGGGCCACTCCACTCCAACGTTCTGGTAATAAGTCGACATTGATTCGCGAAATTGTGTAGATTGGCTGCGGCTGGGGCTTGCAAGATGTTAAGGTAACTGTGTTTTTATTGAATTTTACTCTAACTGTGTTGAGTTTTTGGATTAGTCTCTTAACCAATTGTAATTGTACATGACGCTTTTCTTAACCAATTGTAATTGATGGTTCATACAATGGTGGTGAGACAAGGTGTTTAACGCTTGATTTTGAAGACCCGACTTTAGCAATGTTGACAAATATGGTTTCGAGTGCTGGTTATGCAGAAAATATGAGTAAGTTTTCTTACTTCCCATCTGGAGTAGTAAGTCAGAATCGTAAGGATTTGTGTGGTGATAGAGATGTTGCCGAAATGATGGAAAGCATGAATTTGTATGTCGTTAGGACAGATGATACTTATCTAGATGATGTTCTTATTGGAGAAAGGGAAGAAGAAGAGGAACCTGAGAGTGAGCAGCCTGATTTTTACCGTGATATTTATGTTCAGAGTGATGACTCGGATGATGATGGTGCTAGAATAGAGTTTTATGTAGGGCAAGAGTTTGTTTCGAAAGAAAAGTGTAAGGAGACAATTGAGAAGTATGTTGTGAAAGAGAATGTGAATATACATTTTAAGAGATCCGAAAACAATTGATTTGAATATGGGTAATCTCCTATTTAAGATACTTTTTAAATCGTATTCATCATCCACGTATATAGTCATATTGGTTTGGATAGGGATCCACTAAAAAAAATATCAGAAAATGAGATGTCTAGGCTCTTCATTTGTCTCAGAAAATAAGATAATATTTGGTTTTTTTTTTGTTATATCATTGAGTTTTAGTAAGGATTTGATTTACTATTGGATTTTAACATATTTGGAAATAATATCATTGATTTACTTTCAATTTAAAAGTACGAAGGTTGAAATACGAAGGTGAACTTTATTTTAACATTCATTTGTTTTATTTTAAAATTTACAAGTAGAATTTAAAAATCCATATACCAATAAATTCTCCTTAAATACCTATCCTTCATTTTCCTGAACTAAAAATTCATGTGATTGCATGAGAAAATACTTATTAGGAGATAGTATGGTAGTATTTTGATTGCAAGAGTTTGTTTAGTATTCGTAAGGTAATGATGTTCGACTTTGGTGCTTCATTTGGGTAATAACATGTGTTTCTTATGATCCATTTGATTTCTATTATTTCTGTATTTATCTATGCATTATATTACACGAGACCGCTTAGTGGAAGAAGTTTATTAGTATTTTCAATCAAATATCATCATGTGAAATTTGACCTCTTCCTCTCTCTCTCTCTCTAACATCTTTTTCAAACAAGAATAATAACAAGATTTTAAAAGTATCTGATCAGACATCGGGCAACAAAAACGGCTTGTTAATGAAAGCAAAGCACAATCTCTAAAGTGTCTTAGATTTACCACGCATAAAAAAGAGCAGCACGAGCTTCATGTGATAATTATTCTTCGTTTGGACAAAATGGTATTGATTCTTGAAAGAGACCTCAACAAGACTTGTTGTTGAAGCATGCAGCACTATACATAAATTGACTTCCCTTGGCTGAGTAACCTCACAATGGTGGTCCTATCGTTAGGGAAAATTCACGTCTGATATATGTGGTGGTGAAAGAAGGACATGAACTCAGATGCTTGATTGGAACCCACAAAATTGATAATTAGCTTACGATGCCAAATTTAATTTTTGCCAACCACTCGTGATTGATTATTCCTACCTATTTACGTCACATGTTATCCTTATGAAGCAAACTAAATAACTTATTAACTAAGAGGGAGCATTGGGTGACTTCACTTGGTTTTTAATTATAAACACTGTTTATGTTCATGCTTCTACTTCGATGGCCATGTGTAAACTCTCTTTCAAGATGGTTAAGAACATTGTTTTAGGAAAAAGCCTAGACTAAATAGTATTGCTAGAAGATTTCTTCTCTCAGTGTTTATAAGGCTCGATTCAACGAGTAAAACAAATTCAGTTTAGAGAAATTTTGACATTTTTTCAGTGATATAATAATATAGTTAATATTTCATAGATAATAATATTAACTATATTATTGAAAATTTAAATGTGGTCAATATATATATATATATACATATATTTATTTATTTTGTCAACCACACATTAATTAAAAAGTTACTCCATGATTGGTAACCCAATCTGGAAGAAACAAGTTTACCAAAAAAATCTCAGAAAGAAGTAATATAGACGATCTACCTAGACAATCCGTACTAAAATTAATTGCACAGACGAGATATTTTAGATAAAGAAAAAGAAGAATCATGAAGTCCATCTTTGTGAGGAATCCTGAAGTGATTGAGGTTTCAGTACACAATAAAAAGTTGTATGACAGTATGACTGAAACCAGATCTCATGCGGTCAGGTTTGACAAGTTCAAAAAATCCAGTAGTTTATCTTCACTTGTTGTCATACTTCAAGACGGCTACCGCACTTTAGGAGATTGATTGTCTTGCCTTGAGGCCATACTTCACAATGGATGATCAAGTTTATTTTGTGGATGATGCAAATCCAACTCTTGGTAAGAACAGACTGTTAACTTTTTTTTGCTTATTACTTGTCGTGTTTATATGTTGAAAGCTGACATTATGAAAACAGTTTTTATGGCAGAACCTATTCCCTTGTCAGCAACTCACTGATCTTCCGTATATTAAGGATATATTAATGGCCTAGAATCCGAATTTGGTGAGAGAGTTGGTGGATACAACACCAGCCATTCAGAGCATGTTAGAAAGTTTTGGTAGGGATCCTAAAACGTGGGAGTTTCGAGATGCCAACCCTGATCTTCACGTTTTACTTGACAATCCAAACGTCATACGCAAGTTGCTGGAAAATACAAGAGACCCGTTACTTGTGTAAGGTATGATATTGCATAACCAGACGTAGACGGTTCAGATGACTCAAGATGTCTCTTCTCAACCAAGGGGTCAGAGTGCTTCTCAGCCAAACGCGTTTCTACAGAATCCAATCATTGCTGAGATGATGCACAACTTGCTTTCCAATCCACATTACATGGATGAGGTAACCTTTGGAGTTTAGCCTTCCTCGGTTATTTATAAACTGTTTTAATACTATAATTTCAATTCTAGATCATGAGAATCAACCCAAGTCACCACCACTTTCTCGACTCAGATCCTTTAGTCAAGGAAATGATGCAGGTATGATCAGCCTACTCACATGTGATTCTCTTCATAGAAGATTTTTGTATTTTTAAGTGAACTTTTTTTTTGGGTGGTCCTTTGCAGGCAATGACTCTACGGAAATCACTCGCCTCTGAGAACAGGATTACAACCAGCCAGTAAGTGAGAATTTTCTTTGCTGTTTTTTCCTTTTGGTGTTTAAACTAGGATGAAAATAACATGTTCTATCTTTATGTTACTGGGTTGTTTCCTGTCCAACCTATAAGTGAGAGTGCTATGGGGCATGCAAACAGAGAATGATGCGGATGGCATTTTTGGTGAGAGGCAATTTTGTTCTTTTTTTACATTTAGCCTCTTGGTTGATTGATTCGCTTAGAGACTTAATATCCGTTCATATCACAGCAGGGAATTGAGGAGGCACGACGGAAATAGAAGATGCGAAGTCGTTTTATTTTAGTAACCCACTAAGTTGTTAAAAAGGTTACAATATTATGGCTTTTGATCAAAACATCACACTACTGTTTTAGTAACCATCTATTTTGTTGAAGGTTAAACGTTTTCGGGATTAACTTTCTGCTCCTATCTAGATTTTATGGTTGTCATAGTGGAACCTCTAGTTTTGTACTGTTTGATCTAGTTTGTGTTCAAGGGATGAAGTATCTTGTCAAGATCCGGATACCTAATACTTCATGACGTTATCTTATTCATCTTTATGGAATGACTATAGTCTAGACTTTAGGGAATTAAGCTTCGTATGTTCTAAGTTTCTACACATTAGCTGATAACCTAGGTCATGGAATGATGTCAAAAAAAAAAAAAAAAAAAAAAAAGATTTTCAAAACTTAGATTCTCGAAATTTAGTGAAGTATGCTTTGTATTGATGAAGGTTAAAACGTTTTCGGTATTAACTTGCTTTTTCATGTCTTGATTTTAACCGTTAGTTTAGTAATATTTTATCTAGATCGTGTCCAAGGAATGAAATATCTTATCAGGATGCAGCTATCTTATTCGTATTTATGGAATAACCAGAGTCTAGACTTAAGTGAACTATGCTTCGTAAGTTCTAAGTTTCTAACACAATAGTTGATATACTGAAATTTGATTTTTTTTTTTTTTTTTTTTTTTGTTGGATCTAAACCATGGACTGATTGTCAAAAAAAAAAAAAAATGATTTTCAGAACTTTCATTCTCGACTGAAAAGATTTGCTAATTTTCATTTCAAAAGATATAAAGTTATCAAATTGGTTTTCTTGTTTGTTGCTGATTTGAATTTTTGCTTTTGTTATAGCTATACAAATGCCTCGTTATGATGATCGTCATAGAAGTACACGACTCTATGCTGGCCACCTTTCCTGTCGAACACAACTCCGTGATGTTGAACGACTCATTTAGGAAATATGGGAGGTATTTTATCTGTTTCCACGTTGCTATACACGTTTTATCTGATGTTTTTGTTTGATCTCTAAGACTATATATGAAGCCACGTCAGATGCTCGCCCTCTTTTCCATTGTAGCTATTATCCCCATGGAATGTCGCTTTCTTTTGGATTTCTCTGTTTTTGGATCACATGATTTTAGTGATCTCCGATGTGGTGATGATGCAAGGTACCGTTTAGATGGAAGGGACTTTGATGGAAGCCGTAGATCGTTATTGAATTTGCAAAAGGGAGTAATGCTAATTGTTTGGCTTTTTACTATTATATGATTTTCTTATATCAACTATGAATAAAAAGTTTTTTTTGTTTTTGTTTTTGGTCATATAGACACCGCGTGGTTCTGGTTTTGGATATACCCCTCCCAGGAAGTAGGAGGGGCTTCAACTGCGGTCTTGGTGGACATTATTGGGCTAGAGATTGCACAAATGATATCGATGTGGCGACAGAGGAATTGCAAGAACAGTCATAAGAAGCTCGTGTGTAAACCTTTTTCAGCCGTAACGCAATGTTTACGTATAGGGTTTTTGTCTTGTCTTTTGATCGTTATTTAGTTTATTCAGGCGGGACCAAAGTTGCTCGAGATTACCAATTAGTGAAGTACGCTTTGTATTTTGTTGTAGGTTGAAAGGTTTTCGGTATTAACTATGCTTTATCCTGTCTCGATTTGGTGGTCGTTAATATGGAGAAATCTTTAGTTTAGAATTTAGGCCTGGGCGTTCGGGTACCCGTTCGGGTACCCGTTCGGGTTCGGGTTCGGGTTTTCGAGTTTTCGGGTTTTCGAGTCTTGTCATTTAAAACCCATTCGGGTATATATATAGATTCAGGCTGGTTCGGGTTCGGGCCGGGTTTTGGTGTTTCGGGTTCGGGTTCGGGTTTTAGAAAGAAACAAGAGTAAGTTCTTAAAAGTACACATAAACAAGAGTAAAGTACGCAGAAACAAGAGTAAGTTCTTAAAACATGTAAACCCTGAAACTTACCACCAATAGGATGGTCGATAAAAATGTTTTATTTTTTGTGGGTAGTCACAGTGGCTGAGCTTATATGATGAGAGAAGGCGCTGTCAATCGCTATCACTCGGCTGCAGACTTCATTAACCGCTGTAACAAGCTAGTAGGGCAATTGCAGAATGCTCTTGAGAAGTTACCTATAACAGAAACAACAGAAGAAACCATTGATCATGTAATGCTCTTCCAAAACATAAACAATGAGGAGGAGAGCAAAGGGACTAGAGCACAAATCTAATTCCAAGCCTATCATTGTGGTAACTGAAAAGGTGAAGACAAGTTGTGCACAATTAAGTTAAAAATAAAAGATTCGTATCATAGGCTATTATCTTTCTTGTTCTATATGAGTCATAGACCTCTTTATGATTCTAAATTAAAATATTTTTGAGCTTTCCTTCTCGAGTATTCATGTGCACAAGAATCCAAAACCCATAAGCACGCCGATTAACAACCTGTGATTAAACTAAAGTTATTAAACCAACACTAGACTCTGTTTTGGTTTCTTTAATAATCTTGAGAAGCTTATATCTGAAGAAAAAAAAAGATATGACGTGAGGACAAGAATCATAACAACCGATTACAAACTTCAATCAAGGAACAAAATAGCAATAATTACTTAGGGAAGCAAATTCTAAGCAAACTTAGAACTAAAAACCAGCTACAATAATATCAAGGAAAGCAAATTCTAAAGCAAACTTAGAACTAAAAACCAGCTACAATTACTTAGGAACATGAGAACCAAATCAATGTATAAACTATAATCATGTTCTTAAAACCATTAAAGCATCAAATACCCATCCATCGAAAGCTTCAGATAATCATATATCCATCAATCGAAACCTTCAGATAATCATATATCCATCAATCGAAACCTTCACTCACATACCCATCAATCGAAATTACCAAATCAAACAATTGAGAGAGAGCCAGATCGAAAGCCGCTTAGTTTTCTAACAAGATCGAAAGATCTAAAACGCTTCCGTCCGGATTTAGCAAATCCAATAAACTAAGTATCGCGATTTATCGCTTTACTAAAGATGAACGCTAGAGAGCCACAAACGGAGGAGATTCAGGATGAATTGGAGGAATTACCTGAGAATAATTTCTCGAAAACTCAGATAGAAGAGAAACTAGATGATCCAGTTTGTTGTTGGGAATTTAAAATTGGGGTTTTGAAAGGGAAACTTGAAATCGAGTAGGGGAACTGGGGAAGGAAGCTAAATCGATTGAAATTGATTGGAATCGAATCGATAGGATACTAAGATTCATGGTTGGCAACTTCACGAGTAGGGCACGGTTGGGCTGGTGAGAAAACTAAGCGGCTTAGTGTATGTAAGTGAGATGAGTATCGGGTTTTTGGGTATAACCCGAACCCGAATCCAAACCCAAAATTTCAACATTTTAAATCCGATAGGGTATTCATTAATTTCGGGTTCGGGTTTTGGGGCAGAATTTCGGGTCGGGTTCGGGTTCGGGTTTCGGGTTCGGGTTATATGCCCAGGACTAGTTTAGATCGTGTCCAAGGGATGAAAAACCTTGTCAAGATCGGGATAGCTAATATTTCAAGTCGCTAACTTATTCATATTTGTGGAATGGCCATTGTCTAGGCTTTAGTGTAGTATGCTTTGTATGTTCTAATTAGCTGATAACTTTAAAAAATTGATTGTTGAAGTGTCTAGACCATTGAATGTTTCTTGACACCATTAAGACGATATATGGCTCTGATTCCAAAGGACAAGATAATTGGTCGGTGCGGGGAGAGTAGTTACGAAATGAATAAAGGAAAGTTCAAACTACGATAGGATGGCTAAGACATGCAAGTCCGGCTAGATCGCTTGGCGTGCAACTACAGGCTACAGTCGTACAAAGTGCGATAACGACTGTGGATTCCTAGTGTCTGCCTCAGTCTGAGTCTCTTATCTCAGCAAGACGCTACCCATAGCGTCTCTTAGCCACTTCCTTCCTTCTGGTTTCCTCTTGTCAATTCTTCTCATCACTAGTCCTCCTGATGACTCGAACCCTTTCTCACAAAAGCCAAAGGCACGACTCGCACCCTTTCTCACAAAAGCCAAAGGCACGGCGAGAGAAAGTTTTTTGGGAAATTCTAAATTTTTGTGGATTTAATTTGGTTCCATGATTGTATGAACTTGAGCCGTTTTGCGTCAAGATTCTCAAAGAAGAAGGTGGGATCTGCTTCGGTGGCTGATTCATCAGGGACAACGGAATGCTGCGAAGTTGAGATGGAATATTTTGTGGCCTCCCTCCCTCCCTCAATTACACAGCTTTAGGGATATAACTCGCAATTGGATTGCTGGCATAATTGAATTTGGAATCCGTAACGCTTATTTTTTTTCCACATTATAACCCTGTTTTTGGGACATTGTTTCCTAGAACCCGAAATGTTAAAGGAGCCTTTATGTACAAGAACAAGTCAATATTTGGTTCAGGACCACCAGGTTCCATTATCAGGTGGTTTCGGTCTATGAGCAATGAGTCACGCTACATCAACACTGTTACCTTTGATGCCAAGGAGGGTGCTCCCTCGCTTGTGATGGTTCATAGATTGATACAGAACCGCACGTGGGAATTCAGAGGTTATCGTATTACATAATAAATAAATAAAAAAACAATATTCTAATAAGTTGTTTTTTATCTAAACCGGAACCAAAGTAAGAAATTTTGGTTTTATTTTAGTCATGAATTTATAAAACCAAATAAATCAAATTAACATGGTTAACTTTGGCGGAGTAAAGTTTTCCCATGAAAATATTTATATTACATCATGTGTTTCACCTTTTAACAAATTAAAATTTTAAATATCTCCTGGTTTAAATCAAGAAACTATACGTATCCAGCGAGCGATACTTGGAACACCCTGGTTAACGGCGAACGCCATGTAATACCCAGGCGGAGAAACCGCGCCGTTAGGTGGAGCCGTACACTGAATCCTATAACGACCAATTCCGTCAGGCACAGACGGAGCAACGGTCAACTTAACCAGCCGTTGACCTTGAGAAAACGAATGAGTCGCAAAAGGCGCACTTCCCCAATTGATCTGAATAATCTCCACCACCGGCAACGGCACGGTCACGAACACGTCGAAGACCTCACCGTATCGTACGATCTGCGGGATTTCTCGGATCTCAGGTCGGAGATTAGCTCGATCCGGCGAAAGATACTCCGGTGAAAACGCTTCGATCCGTAGCTCCGTTGGGAATTCGGCGTTGAATTTGTAGAAATAGTGAGGATTACTTCCGGCGAGAAGGATTCGACCGTCCGGTAATAGATTCGCCGTCGAATGGTACATTCTCGGTACGGTTCCTGGGTTCAATGTCATGAATCGTAAACCAATTGGTTGATCGGGTCGGTACAGAAGCGGGTATAAACAAGGATCCGATCCCATTTCGAATCCTTGGCTGCCGGCGTGAGCTCCGTTTATGATCAGAATCTCTCCCGTCGGTAAATTCACCATATCTCCCATGATCCTCCCGAACGGCATCTCCTCCGTCACCCAAACCGGATCCGTCGCTGTAGCGACAATTCTTCCGCAGGTCCCGCGCGCCGGAGCGTCGGTTGCACGCGCTGTGAAGGCCCCGGATTGAGCTCCGCCGCAGATTAAAATCTCCGCCGTGGCGAAATCTCCTTGGATCGCAAGCATCGCGGATGATCCACCTGATGGATAATTCCTCGGACCACCGTCTAACGGTGGATACTCTTTCAGGACGGCGTTTATCCGGTGATCGTATTTAACGGCGCGACTGTTGGCGAAGACGAAGAGGTTACCGCCGTCGTCAGGGAGGAGATGAACGTACGGATAGAGATTATCCATTTGTTTGTCTTCCACGTCAGCAAGAAACTGAAAAGGAACGGCACCGTTTTCGCGTGGAGGGTAATACTCAACCGTATTGGTTCCTCTTCCACCGACGATGATAACCGAACCATCTGGTAATATCTGGTTAGTAGCGTACCAACGTCCGGTTATTAACTCGGTATCTTGAAGCTCCACCCAATCGCACGTTTCGTTCGGGTCGCACGGTTCGAATTTACGGATCTTTTTAAACCCGTCTTTATCCCCACCCGTTTGAAGCAACGAACCGTCGGATAAAAACTGACCCGACGAGCACCACGTGTCGGTTTGTATCATGAGTGGTCTGATCTGATTTGTACCGAGGTCGAACAGAACCGAGTGAGCGTAGCAATCGTGCTTCAGAGCTGCGTCGTTTGGGTCTCTCCGGCACCGGTGACGGTCAAGAGCTTTCCTCGACGGTCCGATGTTAGTTCGATCTAGAAGGATGACCGTGTTGAACCGGGTCACCGCCGTGTGCATAGAAGCTATACCGGCGTCTGGTACAATGAGCTCCCACGTGCCTGGTAAATCGGCACGTGCGATGGAGAAGAGAAGAATGGATTGAAGAAGTACAAGTACGATCCCTGGAGTGTAATAAGGAACAAGTTCTGCCATTTTTTTGTTGGCTAAGCTTTTCGAAGCTTTCTGCTTCACTTACAACTTAAAAGAAGATTAAGTGGGGAAAAGGTGCACACAGCCGTTGATTTGTCTGTGATCATTTTTGATTCGATGATCAGACAACCACGGCTATGTGTGGGTCCCATAGACACATAATGTAATGTTTTTGATCAGAAAAATTGCTTAGAGTGACACTAAATTTATTTCCTTAAAATTTGTTCTACATTCAGAATTCAATTGATTAACTTCAAAAGTCTAAATTAATTTGCAGTTTTCGGATGATCGAAAAACATTTTAAATTGGATCAAACTACGGAAAACAAACGATTTTCCATTAACAAGAAAAAAAATTTCGATTTAAAAGTTTTGTAATCAGAGCCTTAGAGGTCTGAAAATATTTAGTAAACTTATTTTTCAATTGATTAACTAGCAAGTTTCCCCCTTTTACTGCTCAAAAGGCATAATGATGAAAAAAAATACATAATCAACAGAATAAAAGGTTTTTATTTCTACTTTTTAGTGAATAAAATATATTATTTTACTTTTTGTAAATTTTGGGTACAAGTTTTACGATTTACCCTAAACATCTCACCTAACTCTCTTAGAAAGGAAAGGAAACAAAAAAAGGATATTTCATTTGCAATTGGTCCAAATTACAAATTGGAAAAGTAATGTTCCTTTCAACTCAATTCATAAACCTAAACATAACCAGATCAATTTTATAATTTGGAACTTTTTCTCTACAACTCAAACCAATTCACAGCCTTTCATAAAATGATTAGTCCTATTGGTTAAGTTACGTATACTTTTTCTTACCTTTTCTCCATACTTCTCCTTTTTCTACTATCATTTCGTCATCTTGATGCTTGGACAACAAAAAGAAATGATATTTCTTCTACATGATTAGTTGATAAATTAATTTATTAATTCATTAATTTAGATTTGTTGATAAGCTTTTGGGTTGTGCTGTCTGCAGCCAGTGGTCTAAAAAAGTACCATCCATTTATAATAGCTTTCACTCTTATAATATGTATCAAAAATTCTCTCAATGTACAATTTGATTATTGTCACTCTCTTTACATATAGTTGTAGGGAGTGGACTAGTCTCTATCATCTTGATATAGTCCACCAGATAAACTTGTCTCGATCCATTCAAAATATTGGATATCTAGAAACTCGAATAAGAATACAAGTAAGTAATTTCATATATTTATTCACGGGTATAAGTTCAAATATGAATAGGTTTGACGATAGAGAGGATTACCTTTGAATTTCATAATATTTGTTACATGATACGATCATTTTTCACTTAGCGACTATTCAAGCTGTGATGATCTCATACAACCATACAAAGAAAATAATTTACTGGTAGTACGTTCAAGAACAAAAAACAACACTTAATAGTGAGAGAATTTAGGTGAGATGGCTCACTTTAGAAACTTAATTTACATACTAAGAAATAATATTCAAATGCTATGATAAACTTAACTTTTTTTTCTAGCATTTTGATGGGAATGCCTTTATCTTTTATCTCATCTTATACCTATATTCTTTTCAAGTTAGCTTACGTTTGTTTGATTATATTTTTTGTTATTTTTTGGGGTTGAAACGTCTTATCACCACTCTCATGTATGCAGAGTTGTTTTGATCATTTCTTGTGCAAGTGTTTGTGGACGATTTGCTAGCCTCAAAATTTTCAGTATGTTAAAAGTATATTAAAATCTATGATTTCTAGATGTGAACATCACAACTGTTGGAAAAACATATCTGTTTTCCAATCAATGATTTGGCGGATAATTTACATGTCGTTAGCGTTTTTTAGCTGTTTTAGATAAAAAAAAAAAAAAAAAGAATCAAACAAATTTTTTAACTTCCACAAAGAAAAAGAAAAAGAACGAAACGTCATAATGCTACTCAAGGTGGTTTTTTCAAAACCAAACCCAACTTTACAAAATTTAGAGACAAACTGGGATGCTCAAAAGTGCTCTTAAGGCTCCTGCTCTTCTCGCGGCTGACCTTCCTAAAAGAACCAGCGGGGTCAGTGACAAAGCCGGAAGATCTGTGTGTACTGGGGCTTCTACTCCTGTTGCGACCAAACTTCTTCTTGCAATCTCTGCTGATATGTCATGTGTCCTTATCGAAGTAACTAACACCTATTGCAATCTCTGATATACCATGTTTCCCTACAGAAGTAACACCTATTGGACCAGTCCCTAGCTTTAAGCCCAGTGGCCACGACCACTACATTTGTAACATATGTTACTAGGAGAAGGACGAGCCTTTTAATCAAGACTCCTGTCAAGAACACAAAGATTCGATGTTATCCTGCATCCACCTGCAAGCAAATATATTTCTCTTAGAATCGGAGATTTTCGTTTGAATTCTTGATTAGTATTAAGGTTTTAACCAAATGTTGTCAGGAATTGTTTGGATATATAATTTGAATTTACATATGTGTAGATGGATCATGTAGGATACGATGATGCTCATGTGGATTCTCGAGAGAACACTCCTCTTAGCTAGTAATGCTCAGATGGGTTCTAATTAGAACACTCATGTCTTGTTTTTGTTTGATTAACTGTGGTTCTTGTGAGTGATTTTACGTTAATCTTATTTGCTTGCAGGTGGATGCAGCATATCATCGAATCACTGGCCAAAGCCGTTCTCTGGATTCAAAATATAAACAAAGGGCTTATGTCGGTCTTCATCGAGCCTCTTTTCGTTGTGATGATCCAAAGGAACACCCCTCTCGGCCTTCTCGATAGAACACTCCTCTTAATTTTGTTCAAGTGGGTTCTCATTAGAGCACTTCTCTTTTGTTTTTGTTTGATATCTTATTTTTAGGTGGATGCGGATATAGTGACTATCTTGCAAGAGAATACCCATCTCGTCCGGTGGGTTACAATAATCAAAGTGCATGAGTTGTTTCTATGCATGTGATTTCTTCATAGAAAGATTTTTGTATCTTGAAGTTATTTCAACGTGATGAAACAAACACAAAAGACAAAATGAGAGTTTACAAACGACATCAGAGACTGAAGCTCTCTCATTAAATTCAGAGTTTACAAATGCTAGAGTTTTATAGAATTAAGAGTTCAGGCCAGCCCAATAACAAGAAATCGTCTCCGAGATCCAATAACCAAAATTAATGAATAAAGAAATATACATAATTTCACGAACGAAAAACCCGTTAGAAATCACTGTAAAAAAAAACCGCTAGAAATTTTTTTTTTTTAAACTTTATTGCTTATAATTTATATATATATATATATGTTTCGTGAAAATCAATAGTGCTGATGCAATGTAAAAAGTGATATATGCATTTGAGTATTACTATATTATGAACCCAAAATTAAAAAAAAAAAATCCTAAAAACTTCTAAAATCTACAAATCATGCAAATAAAAGCAGATAAGAATGGATATGGATCATATATATTAAAATTTTGGAATACTTGGATCCGGATATGTCGATATAAAATAATTCATCAATAAAATTTGAAAATAGCAGTTACTAATTGATATCTAGACTTGTAAAATTATTAGGAAACTATATATTTGTTAGTTGTTTTTTTTTATAGTGAAATAACAATAGTTTTTGAAAAATATACAAATTACAAATAGCTGATCAAATATAGTTTAATAGTTTGTGTTAGTATTGTTGATTAGACACGTTCGAGATTCGAATCTGTAATGTTTTGTTTTTTGTTGTCTTTATGTGTTTGCGTCATCTTATGTGACATATATTACCAAAATACCCTTCTCCCTTCACAGACCAGGTTTTAGGGGTTTCTCTAGGGTTTACCTTCTCCAGGTCGATTTCTCCAACCTCCGATCGCAAAATTCAAAAAAACATTTCGCTTTAATTGATGCGAATCCAACTTCCATTTCCGACGAATCATCCACATAATAATCTTGGAGAAGAGAAAGAGATTTGAATATGGAAGCTCGAGTCGGCGTGGTTGTGGAAGGAGGACAGAGAGCTCTTAGTACGGCCACCGCCACCGTCGTGCATAACAGCGTTGTCGACGCCGGAAACAGGAAGCTTTTACAGCAACATCCGCAGACGCAGACACAAATCTGCCATCAACATCACCAAAGTAATAAACAGTCGTTGAATCAGCAGCAAGGGCATTTCGGCACCGTTGAGCGTCTTCTTGCCGGAGGAATCGCCGGCGCATTTAGTAAGACTTGCACCGCTCCTCTTGCTCGCCTTACCATCTTGTTTCAGGTATTATCTTTTTTTACAGGTTAATGTGAAAATTTAAGAAATTTTGAGGCATCTTAATTTTGATGCTTGGTATGGTTGGTATGTTGGAGCTAGTTTTAAGGATCTTTTATGAAAGAAAGAAGGAAACTTTGCCTTACCCTAAGGCTTTTTGAAGCGAGGGCTTTGTAAGGGTTTTAACTTGTTGCTGAATTGAAGATTTTATTATACTCACAAACATGAATGATTCGTGAGGTGTGAGGAATCGCATGATTTTTATTTTGTATTGACAACTTGTTGTATGTTATCACAGATACAAGGTATGCAGTCGGAAGCTGCAATTTTGAGTAGTCCAAACATTTGGCATGAAGCTTCCCGTATTGTCAAGGAGGAAGGTTTTAGGGCTTTTTGGAAAGGAAATCTGGTTACTGTAGCTCACCGGCTTCCCTATGGTGCAGTAAACTTCTACGCATATGAAGAATACAAGACTGTGAGTTGCATTTTCAAGTCTCTTTTAGAGTGTGGTCTGTAGCATTTCATGCTGATCCGTCGCTCAGCCTTGCCTTGCTTTTTGTTTGCAGTTCTTCAACTCAAATCCAGTCTTGCAGAATTATAAAGGAAATGCAGGTGTGGACATTTTTGTGCACTTTGTAAGTGGTGGCTTGGCTGGACTAACAGCTGCTTCAGCGACCTACCCTCTCGATCTTGTAAGGACACGGCTTTCTGCACAGGTAATTCTTTATCAACTTTAATTTTAACTCATGAGAAGAAAGTGATTTTATATACTTTTTTAGTCTCCCTTGATATAAGCAGTGTTCTTTGTCTTCCCTTGGCCTAAATACATTATATTTGGTCTTTGCAGAGAAATTCAATCTATTATCAGGGGGTTGGGCATGCCTTCCGTACCATTTGCAGAGAAGAGGGAATTTGGGGTCTATATAAAGGACTTGGTGCGACATTGTTGGTACGCTTTATTTGCTTACCCTTGTTCTTCTGAATGAACTGTGTTGATTGTTAACTGCTTGGGAGTGTTAAAATAGTCGGTATAGGTAGCTGTTTAGCTAATACCTCCCACTGCAATTTTCCCTAGGCTGCTATGGTAGATGGGAGTGTCTTAGGGTGGTATAAATGTCCAATTAGGCGGTCTAAGCGGCTGATTAGGTGGTTACAGCACCTGATAAAGGGCCATATATGCACTACGAATTTTAATTGTTGTGTAAGCTGTTCAGTTAAGAATATAGACATGATTTCTCGATGATGCATTTCATGCTCAGGATCAAAATGTGGAAGAACATGAAGTGAGTGTGAGACTGTAATTACTTAGTGAACACTTTAAGAAACAACTTTCAAAAAATTTCTATTTGAGGCTAGAGATTTTAATGAATCTATCTTTAAGTTCGATGATGATGAAATTGAGGTTGTTGATTTTAATATGGATAACACGTTACAGTAAAAAAGAGCTGAAGACCTAGATGATTATGTTATGTAAAGTATTACAAATTTTAATTAATCATCTATAGTTTAAGTTCGTATTTTTTTGTTTGGTGTATTTTCCAGTAGTAATATATAACTAGTCTACTTGGAATCGTCTTAGATGCTCTAGGCTCTAGCTGTTAGGTCACCACCCAACTAGCATTATCTTTAAGTTCTTTGGTACATCTTTGTATTGCAGGGTGTCGGTCCAAGCCTTGCAATCAGCTTCGCAGCGTATGAGTCTTTTAAAACATTTTGGCTTTCTCATAGGTAAGTGACTCTTCATTTTGGGATTTGAATATCAATATTGTCTAGTGAGTTCGTCTGTCCAATAAGAGTCTAGCTTATCCTATCATAATACATTTGTCTCAAACTTGTTCAGGCCTAATGATTCAGATGTAGCGGTTAGTCTTGGTTGTGGCAGTCTCTCTGGAATTGTTTCCTCGACAGGTTTCATATCTGTTCTGTCCCTTCTCTCTAGTTAGCATAGCTAATTTAGCTCAAAGAAAATTAGATGAGTCAAGGCCCTTTTGGTATATACATTACATGAGAGTTTTGCTATATTAAATTGATAACTTTTGTAGCGACATTCCCATTGGACCTGGTGAGGAGAAGAATGCAGTTGGAAGGAGCTGGTGGGCGAGCGCGAGTGTATACCACAGGACTCTTTGGAACATTCAAACACATATTTAAGGCAGAAGGCATGAGAGGGCTATATAGAGGAATCTTACCAGAATACTACAAAGTGGTTCCTGGTGTTGGCATTGCCTTCATGACATTCGAGAAACTGAAGAAGCTCTTATCATCTGTCCCTAATTAATAATAATGTCTTATATACTTTAGTGTAAGCTGCTTTATAGAGTTTGGAGAAGAAGAAACAGATTATCATTTTTCCTTTGGTTGGTAGTAGTTTATTTTATCTTCCAGTGTATAGTAGTAGTTGCAGTTTTTAGGTGTTAAGATTTACAATTTGTTCCTCCTCCATTAGCCTCTCTCGAGATAACAATTTTGCCTTGTTCAAGAGCTCTTCAATTGATCCAAGCTTTATGCTCTTTGTATCACTTTCCTTATGGATTCTTAATATATGTATCTGCAGAAAGTTTTGGTTTTTGCTCTGTTATATCTTTATTTTTAATCAAGTTTTGGTTTTTGCTCTGTTATATCTTTATTTTTACCAAGTTTTGGTTTTTGCTCTGTTCAACGAGCCTTACCTGGCTGAGTAACAATTATGATGTTTAGACAATAGAGTTTTCAAATGAGAGACATTGTACAATGTTTTTGCTAAAACAAGCATATTTGAGAAATTACAATGAAAGTTCAATCATCGATTTGACAATATATATATTCAAATATCATTACAGCATTCATGGAAATTTAACCAAATTCATGTCAACTATATTAAAATTAAATCTATAGAAACAATTGATGAGCGTCACAACAAAGAGAATGTTACAAGTCCCTCCGGATTAACCCCAAAAGAATTAAGAATAACTTTATTTTTTTGGCTGTACAATTAAATGATTACAATTACAGACACTGAACAAACAGACAAGAGACAAGATAATCATTTCGGATTTGTTTGTTCCTCATTGCTTCTGAGGATATGAAGTTCTTCTATGTGATTGGAGATGCTTTAATCTGCTTATGAGGGAGTCAATATATGTTCTGAGTCGATACCTTACTGAGTTTGTGAGTGTTAAAGGCGGATTGAGAATCAGCGTCTGCGCCTCTACTACAAGGAAGACTAGCAACCGCACCGCTTTCGAGTAGAGGTTTCCTGCGTTCTCTGCGTCTCCCATCACTTCATCTACCTGCAAAAGTTCAGATTCTGAAATCTCAATACCAAAAAGAGATATTTGTATACTCTTTAAACGTTTCAAGTAACCAAAACCGTATCAAACAATAATAACCAGATTCGTTTTCCTTCAGTTTCTGGGTTGTTCATCAGAAATAGAAACTTACTCCTCCACTTATGCCAAGAGCAAGAGCTGCTTGAAATATTATCTCCATTGCATCCGGCATCTTTGTATTATCTACAATGATGTTTCTGTATTTTAATGATTCTGATTAATCGAAATAAAGAAACGAGATTGTCTCAGTAGTTTGGTACTCCAAGAAAATGCGTACCAGATTCAACAAACTTGGCAAGTTCTTCAGCACGCTCAACCTCCTGGACAAATTCTTTCTGAATCTGAGACAATATCTTCTCTGATCCTTCGTGGCTGATATTTCTTCTTACTCTGTTGATTTCTTGGCGCAGGCTTCCTTCTGTACCCGAGACTGCCTGAGTATGACAGATGTGCAGTGCTTGATTCCAAATTGCAAGATTCACCAGTTGGATCGATAAAGCTTCTAGATGCTTACCATTTTCACCCTATGAAAAAGAAGCATGAAAAGAAAACGCTCAGAAACTCAAGTTAGCAAGGGTTTTTGCAGAACTTTATATAACTATATTCGAAGTTGCTTACCCTTTCATGAACCAATTCTGCTATTGCTGCTGCACACTTTTGCAAAGACCGAATTCTTGTCAAGCTGTTAGTTGATGACTGTTCAAAAGCATCTACAAGATCCAAAGACCCATGAGAAGTACCCGGGATATAATTCTGACTCTCCAAGCTTCCAAATCGACTAATGTTGTTGCCAGTGGCACCAGCTATTGGCATGGGAGCCGTTAAAGTAGTTACATTTCTCTTGATGGACTCTACAGGAGGAGAATGTGATTTGAATGGGTAATTGAAAGGCTTCGGAGAGCCAGATGAAGATGATGGTATATCAACCGGTGGTCCAGATATCAGAACATAATCTTGATCCATTGAGTCTGGAGAATCCCCTACTGCAGAACCGACGTATATGAGAAACTGAGCGAGACATCTTTTCCAAAGACAACTATATCTTTATGGGCTAAGCAAATTATAGAAATTTGATTACCTCTTCTTTGAGTACTAAGTGATCTGGAATCAGGCAAGCTTGACGGTTTGAATTGGCTTCTATCTGATAATCTATGGCCTTCAAACTTGAAATTATTGGTTTCTGCTCTATGAATGACTCTACTATATCTGGAAGTAAGTTCCATGTTTTTCAAAGGACTAGATGCTGCCTCCCTTCTCTCAACACTAAATCCGTAAGATGACTTCATCAGGGAAGTATGTTTAAGAGATGAAGGGCTTCCCTCGGGTCCACTAGAATCATCATCTAAAAAAAACGGCAAACAGTCCTCTTGAGAAATTTCTTCCATATTTCTTGAGGGACTGCTTCCAGATGAATGAAAATCGTCCATCGTTCTTGAACCTAATCTACTCCTGCAACAAAAAATAATCATCAATAAAACAGTTTTAACCACAAATGATAGAAGAAACTAGTTTAGCACCGCCTCTACCTTGTGAAATCATATGATTGTTTTTCTGAAAGAAAAGGATGATGAAAGAACTCTTCAAACGTCAAACGTTCCACTGTCAGATGGAAGATTCGCAAAGAATAAATGTTAACCACAAACAAATAAGGACCATCAAAACACTTAGAAGTGTAACGAACACATAGACTTAGGAGATGAAGGGAGCTTAACGGTAATCCTCCATTTGAAATCAATACCCAGTGTGTTTAAGACACATCCAACTTTTACTGGACAATTTCGAATTTTTGAACATACTTTTTAACAAAACAAAAACTGTGACCATGACAAAAAATCGAAAATAGTCCGACTTGCCCATTCTCTTGTTACTTCTTCAAAATTAGATTGACCCACATATGCTAATAGAATCTGAAAATTTATTTACAAAGATGCTTACCTGGATTACGACGCAGGAGCTTCTGGCATAGATCTTTACAGTCAGTACTCAAATCTCTGCAGTCTGCTGGAAAATGTAATTCAGTTGATCTTATAATGTTCTGGAGCAACTGTGGACATTAGATGGGGAGCATGTTAGCCGATATTGCATTCACCGAAACACATACATTTATATATTTAGATCTTTATGAAACTTGATATACAAAACCTGAATTTGGCTGTTTCCTGTAAAAGGGGTTCTGCCTGTCACAAGTTGAAATAATATAGCACCAACACTCCAGAGATCTGCCTGTGTATCAAGGAAGATATTAAGCAGGATATGGTATAAGAAAGGCCTAGGTGGCATATAGAAACAAAAGTCGCACCTTTGCATCATATTTTTGAAGCTGCATAATCTCTGGGGCCATATACAGTGGTGAACCACATAAAGTTTCTGCCAAACCCCTAGGCTGCAACGATCTGAGCTAGGAAAGTGTGATGTTAAGTACAATTACAAACTCAAAGGGGTGTAATAAGAATACTACCCCAGGCAAAAGAAATGCAAATACCTAAAACTAGATGTATAGAGATACAAGAAAAGCAGAAAGGAACCATATAAGACCAACTCTGATCATCACATTGTTTCTGTAACAAAGGCGCTGACGACAATACCTTGCAAATCCAAAATCAGCAATCTTCAGAGCTGCGCCATTATCATCTGTGGATAGAAGAAGATTCTGTTTCAAGAACGAAAGAACCTTAGCAATCGAATTTCAATTTTAGAAAAAATCTCTATCTCTGCTAGGGCAAGAATTTTCGGAAACCATATCCTGTGAGAAAGAAGAATAAAAGGTTTTGGTGGAACCTAAAAGATTACCCTTCTATGGCATCCTTTCAACCCTTTGAGAGATTATTCTTTTAGAAAGAGCTCTCACGTATTGTCATGATCTGATGGACAAGAAAAGATCACATCTGGGTTTGAGTATCCGACATACCTGAGGCTTCAAATCACGGTGAATAATATTATTGTCACGAAGAACTTGTAAGCCAGCCGCTATTACACAGAAAGATCATTTAAAGAGTGAGAATGTGGTTTCTACCGATCCAAACAAACAGCAAATGAAGAAGAGTCTTTTGCAGAATTTACCTAACTGTTGCATAAAATGTTTAGCAGTAACTTCAGGAACACTTCCATGACTATGGATATACATAGACAGATCACCCCCTTTGCAGTACTCCAACACCAGATTTATTTTTCCAGGAGCCTAAATCAAGTTCCATATAACAGAAAAACCGTCCTCACACAATTAGACCTCTATGCCGTTTAAGCATTTACCATTTCCAATAATCATCATCTAAGGATTTCGAGAGTGAAATCTGAAATTCAAGAAGGGCCACGCTAAATTCCATACATATAACCCCTTTTATTCTCGTTGTAACTTATAATAAAGTTAACACATTTTTGAATACCACCATTCACCAAATGGAAGAAAAATTAAGATGTTTCATCTAGCAATGGCAGCTAATACAAGCTACATCATTCCATATCCTGACTGTTGACTGTTCTGATTCTATTTTACTAGACAACCAAAGAGAACTCACTAAACCCCAAAATCCAAACCTAAGCATAGAGCTAACCTCGTTCAACATCTAGGACTCATAGTATTCAAATTTTTTAGCTAGAAACTAAGAGCAAGAAAAAAAAACTCAAAACCCAGCAAACAACAAGAGAAAGATATATACCTCGATCATGTCGATAAAGCGGATGATGTTGGGATGATTAATCTTCCTTAATATGATAATCTCCGACATGAGACTCTCTTGCAGCTTCTTATTAAGCCGAGCCATGGCGATCTCCTTGATTGCAACGACGGTGCCATGAACTAGGTGCCTCCCTTCCCAAACCACCGAAAACGAACCCGAACCGATTTGTCTACCCACGGCGTAATCGCCGATAACCCTTCCGCTTCTCCCCGCCGACGACTGAGCCATTTTCCTTCGACGAAGGAGCAAAATCAACTCCGGAGATCCGAATTCGAGCTGCAGAAATTGGAACTTCTTTGGGATTTTGTCTAAAACCCGCTTTGGAGTTGAAAAAAAAAAAAAAAAAAAAAGGATTCAATTGAGGTGTTTAGATAAAATGATGATGAGAAGAAAGAAAGGTTTATTTTGAATTGAATTGAGATGAATGCAAACTTTTTTTATTACTATTATATAACAAAGGAATCAACTTGTAAAATGACGCTTCTGATTATACTGATCCGAGATCCCTTATTTGTATTAATTTATTTTAAAATTACGGCTGAGTGGACGAAATGACAGGATGATTAGTTGTCTTAATAATTTACGAACGCTGATGGTTTACGGCGGCTGTTCCACGGTACAAACATGTTATACAATTCTGATTTGATTTGTTATGAATTTTAAAGAGCGTAAAACATCGTCAACATTGTTTGTTTATGCATTAACTAACATCAAAGTGTTGGAACAAAGCTACAGTTTATGTAAAGATACTTCTACGCGTTACTAAAATACATATAATCTTCTAATATTTTAAAATTTTATTCAAACATATTTCAGCACTAGATTTTAACATAAAAAAAAATAGAAACATAACAAGATTATTGTGACCTCATTAAAATAAATATATATATTTGCTTCGTTTTCTGCTGCTAGGAACTACTAATAATCAAGACATCATGTGAATGTGTGATAGTGTGTGCTTGTAAAACCAATGCATTCATTGTCGTCAAAGAAAGACTGTTGTTTTATTTTCATTTGGTTAAGAAAGACTGTTGTTCTTGATCATTGTAATATATTTAAATTATTGGTGTCCGTTACAAATCTATTTTTATATTTTCTAAACAAACTTCTATATATACTGCTTTTGGATGTATCGGTTTTATATTTCACAGAAACAAATTTGTGATAAAAAAATGATATAGATGGAGTATAAAACGTTTTAAAATGAAGTGTGAAAATGGGATTACGTGTATGTTGATATAAATGTTTAAATAAAAAAATAGGAAATAGCGTAAGTAGTACACAAGAATTTTAATTTTTAGGAGCCTAAGCCGCTATGCTATAGCGTGCCGTTGTAAAAAGCCCACTAGCTTTTTCTGCTTTGATTGTGACTTAGCCGCTTTTGCTAAAAACATTCCAGCCGTTGATTTATTTCCATAATCCTTACATTTTAGTTTCAAATTGGGAAAATATGCTCATAAACGTCTAAAGGTCCTAGGATCGAATCTAGAACATGGCATTTGGCAAACTTTACATGTCAATTTGACCTCTTTACATGTTTATATATCCATGATGCTCGGTCCGTATTTCCTCTTAAAATCAAGGGTCTTTTTTTTTTTTTTACTAACACGGTTAGTAGAATTTTCGTAATCTTCAAATTAGATTGCTGAATATTGACTTATGTACAGAAAAATAACATGGCGTCGGTAATTTTTGACTGTTGTATCAACTTTCCACTCAACTACGTTTTTTATATTCTCGATTCGAGTATTAGTATTAAGATTCTTAAATTATCTTCATTTAATCGTAAAAGATGTACAAAGAAAGACTTAAATACTAAGAATTAACCAGAGTTGATAAGCAAGTTATACATAAAGTATTAAACCAATTAAACCAATATAATGATATCTGGTGAAAAATATTCTTATCAACTTGAAACTGAAAACACAATGAGCTTCTGGTGGTCATGTTAGTGATCCAAAATTGCATGTGCTTAAACGACCAGAAGTATCCACATGCTCTTGTCCAACACTGCTACCATCGCCATGAAGCAAAAGAGCTAAATCAGTGTTGGTGAGAAGCGTTGTTGCAACTTTTGATTTCCAATAAAAAATGACTGCAACATGTTTGGCTTATTCCTTGTATAAAAACTGGACACCTTCATACACTTGTGAAAACCAATTAAAAAACCATCAGTATTAACTTCCCCTGACTTAGAAGATATGTTGATGAATCATGTCTTTCCTTTTGCAACTGTGGCAGCAGCATAACAAACCAAATCAGCAATTGATCGGCAACAGTGGGTGAATGAGATAGCTTATCCACTCTTCTCATATAGGCTCGAATATGAGTATTAAACTTGGCATGACACAAACAAGCCAAGAAGAAAGAACACTGCTCATATGTTACTTCGGTCTCCTTAATCAACGCTGGAAGTTCTTGAAAATCATGCTTGATGTGCATGAAAGACAGCAGATCAACACACAACACCCCATTAAAGGAGCATCCATCTTCTGTTTTGACAAGGAGGCTCAATAACAGCAACATGATGACACAAACTTCACAAACACAGTGAAACCACAACAATTCAAGGTCATAATCACCATTGCCATGAATCATAATAACCAAAGTATTTGTCCTTTTAGACTGTAACTCCTTCTGTATGTTGGCCTAGATGAAGTTTATAGTGGTCGTGGAAGTGAACCAAAGAGAAACTCCAACAATATCATCAAATGAAGCCATGAAGCTTCTTCAAATGGCTTATCAATGACATAAAACGTTGCTGGAGGCATAAGAAACTCAGCAGATCCAGGAAACGATGAAAATGAATCCATCACAATAGTAATCACGGATCAAGCGCAATCGATATCAACACAATGTGATAATCGCAACACTAGAATAAACTGAAATTGCAGAAAATAGACTCAACGGATGAGCTGATACAAATCAGAAAAATATCTCCACGATTGGAAGATCTCCTAACAGATCGACGAAAAAACCTCGAGCTGAAACTTAGAAAAATCTCAATTCAAGCAAAATAACCGAACAAAATAACCAAGATCGAAAAAATTAAGCACGACCTGGTATATCTGAAGCAATGTGAGGGGAATTAAAACTAATAGGCTTCTCATAAGACTCCGATGAAGCGATTTCCTGGCGAATCCTGTGTAGATTGTTCGATACTCAGAGTTATTCTTCCGTTTCACCGTTGATAATCGACTTCAGCAGAAATCGTACAGGAAACAGCAGGAAAGTCGGCTTTTTCATACCCGAACAATATTACTATGTTGAATTCGTACATTTTGTTATAAGTTGTGCAAAAACATACATGGACTCTCAAAAATTTTTATTTGCATACTTGAAGTTCTCGAATCGTGCTAAATCCAACAAAAACGGAGAAAACGTGTAACATCGTCAACTTACCCTGAAGTCGAATTTCTACGGAATCCACGTAGGCAAGCTCAAACAAGACGACGTCGTTTTGGCCTTGAACTAAGAATCTGAAAATTGCCCAAAACGACGTCGTTTGGCATTTGTCTTCCCTTTGTCTTCCTTTCTCTCCCGATTCTCTCTCGACGGGTTTGAGTTTGAGTTTCAATTCAAAATAAGACATACACCATAAAACCAAACCGAAACAATTTTAATCCAAAAACCATCACAATATACATTCATAAAACCCGAGATAGTGGCAAAAAAAACCAGCATTCTACACCTTAAATCTGAGACAAAATACATTCATAAAACCTGAGTACCATCATCCAAGAAACAACGCATAACCTAAAATTTGAAACTGAGACAATATACATTCATAAGTTTGCCAAACCCAAAGACAAGTACACGATCAATCACATAGTGAAGTCTGTGATGATTGACTTGGACCTTCACCTAGTTGCTTTCTTTGCCGACTTTTAGCTTGGACCCCCACATTATGACACTTCCTAGTGTTATGTCCTGTAATGCTACACCGACCACAATGCATAGTGGATCCTTCTCTGGTAATTTTCATCTTCTTCTGAAGAGGCTCTTCTTCTACTTTCTTTTTCTTTTTCTTTGGAGACTCATCTTGCCCTTCTTTCATTTTTGCTTCTTTGTAGGACCTCTGGATATCTCTCTAGGTGGTGGTTGAATCCTTTGTTCACCAGATTTTCTCCAAAAATATATACCATTAACTCCCATCAGTGGCTCATTATATTGATCAACCCATCTTGATGTCAAGTACCAGTCAGAGTTAACAAAATCCTTAGGCTTAAGATGTTTCTTCATCCCAATAACACGCAAAACATGACGGCAAGGAATCCGTGTCATACTCCACCCTCTATATGCACATGTTTTTGCATTCATATCAACTCTAAAACCTTGAGTGTGTTCAGTAACCTCATAATGCCCATTGCCACACGGGATTACCTGGCAATACTTCAGATGTTTCTGCTCTTTGGTAATGGTTTTGGCCACTTTGAAACTGTATTTCTTCTTATGTTTTTCAGCCTTCTTTCTTCTCATATCATTACAGATCAAACATTGTCGTCTTATGGTCTCCAACATTGCTACCAATGGCATCTCTCATGCTTTGTTGATAGTATTGTTATAAGACTCTGAGAAGTTGTTAGACACATCTTCACACATTGATGTGCAAGTGAAGAATGCACGGCTACAGTTCTGCGGATTCTTCATCATCACTGTCTCATACACGCCTTGATCAAAATTCTTCAATGCTTCAATGGGTCTCTCATAGTCTGCAGTGTTGAAACTTTTTGCAACAGAATAAGTCTTTAGGCAATTCTTTGTCTGGATATGCTCTCTTAAGGTTCCCATAGATGTGGCAGGCGCACATACGATGTTCTATTTTGGGCAACTATTGTTCAACAACAATTAGTAAATCCTATCATATAAAAGTAAAGATATCAAACTCAGATTATAAATATGATACTAACATTAGAAGTAGAGGAAACCTACTTACCTTCTGCCTATCTGAAATGAGACTACACCATTCTCCATCTCCAAGTTGTAAGTCAGTCTTAAGCAGTTTAATAAACCAGACTCAACTCTCTGTATTTTCCACTGGTACAATAGACCATGCAACAAGATAGAACTGGTTGTTGGCATCTCTTCCAATAGCTGCCAAGAGTTGACCTTTGACATTGTTCTTCAAGAAGCAACCATCTATCCCAATTATGGGTTGACAATGAGTAAGCCAGGTTTTTCGAAGTGCTGCTAAGCACACATAGATCCTTTCAAATTTTTCAATACCATCATCCGTTCTCATTGTCTCCACTTTCACAGTTGATTCTGGATTAGAACTATTGATGCAATAAACAAAGTTAAAACAAGAAACTGTAGAAAACAAGAAGCAAAATGTGGAAAACAAGAAGCAAAATATGGAAAGCTTACTCTATTAGCTCTAGACGGTAGTCCTTTAGTCTAGCAAATTGTTCATCTTGTATTACAGTCAATGTTTTTACCTTGGCTTTCCTACATTGATCATTTGTGACTACCAAGTTGTAACGGTCCTCAATTGCATCTTGTATTGCTTTCGGCTTGTACTTATTAGGATATTTCCTAATGTCATCCAATAATAACTTAGCAATGGCCCCATCCTTCAATACCTTATTATACCCGTTTGTGATACATGAATGTACATCATTGAAGGTCCTGACCTGATACATTCCTATTGGTTTTTTATGAGAACAATATATTCTGAATTTGCAACCACCACCAATAGAACATATCAATTCAGATTTCTCAGATCCCCATCTTGAGAACTTCACATTAGCTCTTTCCTTAAGAGCATAATCAACCACAACTTCCTTGAATTGAGGTATGTTGTCAAATACCTGGCCTAATCTTATCTCTCCACTGCCTTTTTTGTACCTAATATATTCTCTTTCAACTTCCTCAGAATCTGAATTCTGAGGTGTTCCCTCATAATCACAGTAGTCATCTTCATCAACACCAGCTCTAACCTCATCTTCATCATCACCTCTAACATCACCACCACTGTTAACATTCTCATCATTGCCTTCTTCACCAACTCTAACATCATTAGCTCTATCAACATTCTCATCATTTTCTTCTTCTTCACCTCTATCATCATTACCTTCTTCAGAAATCTCTTCCTTCTCCATAAATATATTAACCGTTTTTGTCCACTTCGCAGCTAAATACATTCTCTCAAAATTTTCAGACCCACTATAAAGCAACTTCAACTCTGTGAACATCTCAAAAGGGAGTTTATACCATATCCTTTGTCCAAACAAAGACAACCCCAACGACTCCATCATGTTACTAAAAACTGCTTCCAGCTTGCATTCAAGTTGGTGAATCTCGCCTCCATCATATGTAAGCACATTACCATTTGAGACAACAAATTTGCCATTGTAGTAGATTTGGAAAATAACATCTTCGGAGCTGAAAAACAAAAAAAAAATCGAGATTTCAGAATATCGCATTCCATCGAACACTTGGTGTTCAAGAGCGTGATGTAGTAGCTCTCTAATAGAAATTGAAATTCTAGCGATAAACACACTACTATATCAGCCATGCACTGCATTGAATTAAAAATTCTATCAATATCTACTTAGAAACTCAAGAACAAGATGATGAAAAAATTAAAAAAAAATTTGCAAATTACCGCGTCGGCTCTCTATCTTCGACTTCCAAGTCATCTTCAACATCGAGAATCATTGCTACTAAATTCGGTCCCAATAATAACTTCCGATTCAAAGAAAATCGAAAACCCCCAACTTGACTTAGGAAATGTCACTGTCGAGAAAGAATCGGGAGAGAAAAGAAGACAAAGGGAAGACAAATGTCAAACGACGTCGTTTTGGGCAATTTTCATATTCTCAGTTCAAGGCCAAAACGACGTCGTCTTGTTTGAGCTTGCTTATGTGGATTTCGTAGAAATTCGACTTCACGGTAAGTTGACGGTGTTACACGTTTTTCCCGTTTTTGTTGGATTTAGCACGATTCGAAAACTTCGAGTATGCAATTCAAAAATTTTTAGAGTCCATGTATGTTTTTGCAGAACTAATAACAAAATGTATGAATTTGAGTATGAAAAAGCCGACTTTCCGGAAACCAATAAGAACAAGCTCAAATCAACTACAGAAATGGATCGCGAAGTGGAAAAACACTGATATGTTATGATAAAAATGATTCAAGGAATTCCTAAATATATAAATAGCTTTTGGTAATGTAATATATTACATTTGTGACATTATTCTAAAATAAATAACTAAAACATAACATTAAAATTGCCATTATATATTAAATATAATAGTTTTAATACCATCATAGAAGCTAAAATACTCTCGGACCATTAAAGACCAGCAACATATTTGAGATTCCTTCTAGAAAACAGTGCTTTATTTTTCTAGACATATGGCATAATGTTTTTTTCTCGTCTTTATTCCTCATGTCTCTTATTTTCATGTCTTTGTAATTCAACTAAATCACTTACTTCATAAAAAGGTCAATAAGTTAACAACACATGTTTCATATTTCGTAACAACAAAAGTTGTTATTTATCTCTATCAGCTTAATAGTAACTTTGTTTTATTATATAAAGAGTAGTCGATTGCACTATCTTATCGTTTCCAGCTAACTTTTCGAGTGAGAGTTTCACGATCCCGACGAACAACTTGTTGAGAGTAAGGAGTCATATACTATTACATGTCCCCAATTAAATTGGTAAGAGTATAAGTTGAGGTTCTAATAGTATCATTATTACATGTTTTATCATATGATTTGTATTTTATCATTAAATATTGCAGACAAATTTAAGATCAAATTTCTTCTATTTATTGTTTCATATTTATAAATTGAATTATTCTTCAATATATATATTACAAGTTCTACTAATTATCGTTTCATACATGTCTGATCTTGTGCGTATATACACAAAGCTATTGTCACTACGATACACTATTTTATTGTTCTTACTCTACCAATAAATCAATAATAATATGGTTTTATATATTTATAAACTGTGAATCTTTTACAACTGTAAATGTTAATATACAAAGACATCCTTATTATCAATTTATTAAACTAATTTAATAAACACACACACACACAGATGCACACATAGTATTACATAATTCAGAGTTTATAACATACTTTTTTTGTTTGTTAATTCATTTGATAACATACTATTCGCTTTGGCAAAAAAAAAAAAAAACTATTCGCTTACTTCTGCTTTTCTGGTAATAACTTGATAAACAAAATGTTGTTTTCTTACTAGCTAATAAATTCTTCTTAAACATAATATAATTTTCTAAAATACTACAGTATCAGTTAATTTCTCCCCACACAAGGTGCGGAATAGATGCATAGTAATATATAAACTCAAACAACAACATTATTCGATCTGGCAAATAAATAAATAAACAAATAAAGGCAAAAGGTCATTAAAACATATAATAAATCCCACATGCCAACAGATCATTCAACCTCACATCCCATCATCAAGCTTGAATATAAAGAATCACAGGTCATTTATACTCTCGAACATGTTGGTCTTGATTCCTCATTTTTATATAAATAAAAACATCTGTTCACATCTTTCTCGATATGCATATCTACGATGTCCCATTCTTTAATTTTTGCCGAAATTTTAATGAAATTTTCAAGGCTTTTGGATGGTTTTTTTGCGATATGATAATGACAAGGAGAGGAATTGTAGGAACACAAAAATGGAGAAATTCTTGAAGTTGGCACAATCGTTTGCATTTGTTTGGGGATTCATCTTGCTGGCGGCTCTCGTGTGTTGCTGTATCAGCACTAAACCTAATCGCGAAAATGATGATGATGATACCGGTTGCGCCGCCTGCGACGGAGGACATGCCGGATGTTAGTCAATGTTTTAACCATCATCTATTTCTTTCACTTTTCTTCTTTGATCCTCTGGTAGAGTTGTCCTACCCATATGATCATGGCCTATCTATTTCATAACTACACAAAACATTTTTGTAATTTTTTTTCCTTCTCTTTTAATATAGACCAAGTTTTTTTCTTTTACGTTTGCATTTGATGGTGATGTCCCCTGTACACGACGAACAAAAGTCGTCCAGGAATCGAAGGCACCCTAAGGTCTTCTGAAGCGGGCAGCAACTTCTCGAGCCTGCGCACAAACAGTTCTAGTGATTACTGATTAGGGATATATATTATAACACGAACAGGCAAACGCAAAATTATTTTGTCCTAATATGTCGAAGATTTGATATATGATATTTATTGTCCTAGTGGCAGTTAATATAACTATACAAGTCAATGTGGTTGATTGTTGTTAATATACAAGAAACATGTAATGCGGTTGCTTAAAGTATATTTTAAGATCGCTGTAAACAAAAAAAGTATATTTTAAGATCGAAATAAAATCATATTTAAACTTCAAATCGCAAGTAAAGTAATACTAACTATTAGCTCTGGGTGTTTGGTTCTTCGGTTCTGTTCGGGTCGGTTTTTTGGTTTTCGATTAATTCGGATAGAGGAATTTAGTACTCATTCGGGTATTTTCATATTTCAGTTTGGTTTCAGTTATTTTCTGTTCGGTTACGAATATTTTGGAAAAAAAATTTGTTAAATTAAATAAAATTTGGTTAAATTTTGACAAATATAACTAAAAACTTTAGGATATTTGGTTATTTTAAGTATTGTGTTTATTTTGGTCTAAAATTAACTAATATTTTCGAGTTTATAATTGTAATTTTGGATAATTAGGTTATATAAGTCTAAATATAATTAATATTATGGACATATAATTATATTTCAGGTATTTCGGCTACCCACTCGATTTTCGGTTCGGTTCGGTTCGATTTTCGGATATATAAATTTAGACTCCGTTCGGATAATTTTTTGGTTTTGATTCGGTTTCGGTTCTATTTTTTCGGATCAGTTTGGTTCAGTTTTTTAGTTCTGGTTATTTTGCCCAAGCCTACTAACTATTCTTTTACATGTTGTTGACAAAAAAAATAACTATGGTTTTGTTTTGTTGTCGTCAAATTCCTAGTAACTATTGAAAACAGTTAAAGTTTATTTATAGCAAGTAGTAACTATTGAAAACAGTTAAAGTCTATTTATAGCAAGTAGTAAGTATTGAAAACAGTTAAAGTCTATTTAATATAAAAATGTCATCAGTAATTCCAAGTTACTGTAATCACGAGACCAGCAATGTATTCACGTTCAACACAGTTTAGTAATATATGCATCATCATTTCTCTGGTTAATGGGTAGAAAGCAAACCTCATCGGACGCGTACTCGATCCTTATGCTCCTCCAAATATGTCACAAAAATTGTCTGATGATATCCATACTATTGAGAGAAAAATACATAAATCAACGGGATATTTCGCTACTGTGTCTCTATACAAAATTTATATATAGGTCTCCATATAATCTGGCTCCGATTTTTAGAGTCTAAAAGTAGGCCTCGATTTATTTCAATAAAATCGGTTCAGTTTTTTGATAAAAGGATACAAGAAATAATAATAATTATAATTATAAATTTTAGATTTTTTTCAATAAATATAATTAAAGTGCTAAAATTTTATAAAATTTGGGTTTATTCGTTTCAATTGCATTGTTGGGATTCAAATATGATAAATTTTGGTTTTTATGCACCATACAAAAATTACACAAAACTTATTGTAAAAAAAGTTAAGAAAGTAAAATTGAGGAAAATAAAAAAGGAAAAAAGTGTGGCAACGAAACCCAGAGAGGGAATTAGGCAAAATTAAAAGGGAGAAGACGTATAGACCATACAATCATAGACAACACTATCATCTCCTTCCTCGTTCGCTCCCTCTCTGCGTTAATGGCGTCCTTCAATTCATTCCCCATTCCCAAACAGGTTTGTGCGGCATACTTACTTGTTCTCTCTACATCATCTGTATAGCTCCACTCTCGAGCTGATTCTTTTTGTTTGTTTTCTTTGGATTGCGTGTGTTAGATTGTTGGTTCTTCTTCATCTTCTTCGTCGTCGTCTGCTTCTCGGCCACGTATCTTGGTGCGATCGAGTATGGCGTCGTCCATCAATAGTATGCTGGTAACAGTAGCCCGGTGATGCTCTCTTCTTCTCTTTCTCTCTCAAAAATGGATCTGAATTCTCGTGAATTTTGATTTGGATCAGGTCTTTGTACCTCCACATCCTTTGATTAAACATTGGCTCTCGTTATTGAGATGCGAGCAAACTTCTTTCCCCATTTTTGGTGAGTACTCTCCCAACTCTCAAAGATTATTGTTACGTCGCTCTTGTGATTGAATTTGCAAATGTCTCTCTCTATTTATTGTTGTTGTGTGGTTAATCTCGTTTCTTAGGTATTCACTTGAAAAATAGATGCTTCTTTAACCAACTAATTGATCAAAAAGGTTGAATTATTGTCAGTTACTTTGCGTAGTTTGATCATGTTCTTGCTACTTGTTGCTTCAGTTAGAATTCCGGTGAATTCTTTGGTTTCAGCGAGGTGGTCGTTTCTATCCTCAGTCAAAGAGGAAAGCAGAATATATCAGAAAGATCCTTTCAAAGCATGTGGCTGCGCATCTGCACCACCTTACACTGCAGATAATGTATATGTTCAGCTCAAAGATTCAGAGGTGTGCATTTGAAGTTCACAGCAGATGTACACTATTTTCAGCCTTTTTCCTTCGTTTTGATATTAAGACTTCTTTGCCATGTTTTCATTTTTCAGGAAAATATCGGCGTGGGTTCTGCAGAAAAATCATATTCATCTCATAGCATGTTGCAATACAATTTACTAGCAAAGAACCTTTTAGCACTAGAGGAAACGTTTGTTGCCTTGGACTCTTTGAGAACGGAAAGAGATATTATGTTGCAAATGGGGAAGTTGGGGGCTGCTGAGTTATTCAAAACCAGTCTATCTAGGTCCCGTGGTTCTTCAGTCGCGTCATGCTTTTCTGACACAACCGAGTTGGTGGGTACTACACCAAATCAGCAAGTCTTTGTATCCTCGGGAAGAAAATTAAAAAAGAAAGCAAGAAGGTCAAGTGTGACAGCTGAGAATGGTGATCAGGGTTCTTTGCCAATCGGTTTAAGAACCACATGGAACAATATTGATGTCCCTCGAGTGAGAAGACCACCAAAATATAGAAAGAAAAGAGAGAGGATCTCTAGAAACGAGGCTGAGATGTCAACAGGAGTCAAGGTTCAGTGAAATCTTCCTGTACTTTTTTTTTACCTTTCCTTTGTTCACTTTTAGTTAACAAGAAATTCTTATGACACTCTCATGTATCTTTTGAAGATAGTGGCGGACATGGAGAGAATCAGAACTCAACTGGAGGAAGAAAGTGGTAAGGTAGCGAGTTTGGGTTGTTGGGCTAAAGCAGCTGGGATGACTGAGAAACTCCTGATGCGCAATCTACATTACGGTTGGTACTGTAGAGATGAATTGTTGAAAAGCACCCGGTCTTTGGTTCTCTTCCTTGCAAGAAATTACCGTGGACTGGGAATCGCCCACGAAGATTTAATTCAGGTTCATCTTCTCTCCTTAGAATTGTATTAAGAGTCCTACAAAAGTAAAGAACAGATAGGAAACTTCTGGCTTGGTTTAATGATAGTGCTTGGTTTTAAAACTGTGATTGCAGTTTCTTTTGTTCTTACTTGTGGGGTTTTCAGGCAGGGTATGTGGGGGTGTTACAAGGAGCAGAGAGGTTTGATCACACAAGGGGTTACAAGTTTTCAACATATGTGCAGTATTGGATAAGAAAATCAATGTCCATGATGGTGTCACGGCATGCAAGAGGCGTCCATATTCCTGTTTGTGCATTTTGATTTTTGACCCTTTTGTCTTGTTTATCTATATTTTGTCTCATTTTCAACAAAGCTAACCTCACTTGCTTTTCCCTTATCGTTTCTGTTTTTGGCAGCCATCAATAATCCGAACTATCAATCAGATACAAAAGGCTCGTAAGACCTTGAAAACGAGCCACGGGATAAAATATCCGGCGGATGAGGAGATTTCGAAACTAACAAGCCTCTCGGTGAAGAAGATTCGAGCAGCTAACCAATGCCTAAAAGTGGTCGGTTCAATCGAAACGAAAATCGGGGATTGCTTTTCTACAAAATTCCTGGTATGTCGTTTTGGACCAAAATGTGCAGAAACTATGGATTTTTTTGCGATTTATGTAGGGTAGCTGGTGAGAAGTGAGGGTTCAGTTTTTTCTGTTTAGTTTGGTTCAATCTTTGGTTTTAAGAAATGTCTACCGTACAAACAAGGACCAAGATTTGTTTTGTTTAGTTTGGTTACACTAAATTCGTGAAAATACTGTTACCATCAGGTTTATCATAAAGATCGGTTCAGTTTAGATTTAAGCTATTCTTTTTGTTCAGTTTGGTCGGTTTTGAGAGTCAACGCTTGTTTTCCATGCATGCAGGAATTTACACCGGATACGACGATGGAGAGTCCAGAGGAGGCTGTGATGAGGCAGAGCGCGAGGAGAGACTTACATGAACTTCTAGAAGGGCTAGAGCCAAGAGAGAAGCAAGTGATGGTTCTACGTTATGGTCTTCAAGACTACAGGCCCAAGTCCCTGGAAGAGATTGGGAAGCTTCTTAGGGTTAGCAAAGAATGGATTCGGAAGATCGAACGGAGAGCAATGGCTAAACTCAGGGACCAACCCAACGCCGAAGACCTCAGATATTATTTGAATCAGTAAAAGATAGAGATTTGGGAACCAATAGCTTTTAATGTCTTCTGTCACAGTGTGATGGTGTAGTCATGTGTGTTTACAATAACATTGGAGATCTCTCGAGTGTAAAGTTATGTATATGTGGGGAATACGTATATTTGGTGTAAACTTATATTATAGAGAAAATATAAATCTTCAACCAAAAGTGGAAATATATCAAACATTGAGAAACAGCTGGATTACTCAGTTACAATTCTTGGGCTTTTATCCTGTAAAGTGTAAAGACATTTACTATTTGAAACTGAATATATAATAAACCTCTCAAGTAGAAAGTCGCAAACACTTGCACAAGCTTGACATCCTTAGATTCCAACGCTTACAATAGTGTTCCTTAAGTTAAAAAAAAAAAAAAAAAAAAAAACAACATAAGATAAAAAGGATCATATGGATAATACATCAACAACATACTGACTGTAACTGCATTTGTTTTAGTACTCCAACAAAACATCATGGTCTTTCGATCAAGTTTAGGTAGTTCTATTGGTCATAATTACGAGCGGTTTCAGCTCTGATGGAAAGATGTATGGGTAAGTGTGGGTAGCCGATTCAGAATTGAACAAACTAATAAAATAAAACCCAATGGGCCGTAAGAATTGGATACAAAGTTGTTCGGTACAGTAGTGACGGCTGGTTTATGTTCGCCCGCTCTATCGTCTTTTATAAAATTCAGAACCAGCCAGATTCGGGAGATCGACGAAGATGGCGTGCTCAATTAGTTACACTTTCAGTTTCAGGTGTTGTGCTTCTGATACGCTGCGTTTTGCTCCCCGACAACAATGTAGCCGACAAAACCCTAATCCTTCCTCTCTCCTCTCCTTTAATTCCTCCCCAATTCTCGCACAGGTATATATATATATATATATACATATATCCTATGTCTAAGCACGCTTTTCGAGTGAACCCTTTTTGGATATTCAAACTGAACTTTTGATTTTCGAATTTGTATAGAATTTGGGTGCTTCTTTTTCGTCTGTTTCCCGGCGGACTATTCGAGGTAGATCAAAAATGGCGGCGTCGGAGGGTTCGATCAACGGCAACAATAGGATGCTGGTATAAACAACTCTCGGATTTCAATTTTAGATTTTTTTTTTGTTTCTGATGATTTGAAAGTGAAAGATTTGATTGTGGTTTCAGGTCTTTGTGCCACCACATCCTTTGATCAAACACTGGATCTCTGTTCTGAGAAATGATCAAACTCCTTGTCCCATTTTCAGTGAGTGGATACAATTTTATGACTATATGTGTGAATTAAGCATTCTTTGTTCTTGACGAACTGAATTTAGATCGGTTTACTTGGTTTTTCTGATTCGTTGGATCCTAATTCTTGAATTTAGTGAACAATCTTTAGCTCTTTGAGTGGTGTTATCTACTAATTGCACCCGAACAGTTTTCATTTTGCTACTATTAGTTTTGTGTTGCTCTTTTGATCTTGAGTTTCTTAATCATTCTTTTTAAATTATCTTAGGGAATGCGATAGCTGAATTAGGGAGACTACTCATGTATGAAGCAGCACGAGAGTGGCTGGTGAGTAGTGACGTTTAGACAAAGTTTCACATCTCTATTTTTCTTGAATTTGTTCTCTACGGTTTTCGCTTATTGTTTCTTGTTTTTGCTCTATGTGGTCAAGCCAACTGTTGTTGGAGAAATAATGTCTCCAATGGGTGCTGCTTCTGTTGAATTCATTGATCCTAGAGAGCCTATAGCGGTTTGTTTATACCCCGAACTCTTCCTGTCCATATTTTCTTCTCGACATAACATGTAAACATTTCTTATTCTTGGTTTTTTTTTGTCTCTGTGTAGGTTGTTCCAATATTAAGAGCTGGTCTTGCTCTTGCGGAACACGCATCCTCAGTTTTGCCTGCTAATAAAATTTATCATTTGGGTTAGTAATCTAACTATAATATCATATCTTGCCTGAAGATAGGATGGAAACCCTAATAGCTTATGATGTCCCCTGTGCTATCCTTTTTCCAGGAATAAGTAGGGATGAGAAAACACTTTTGCCTTCAGTGTATCTTAACAAGTAAGAACTTCTCTTTAGCATTATGTAGTTACTGAGGTGTTGACACTAACAGCTTTACTACTTCTTTTTAAGGTTGCCTGATGAATTTCCCAAGAATTCAAGAGTATTTTTGGTCGACCCAATGCTTGCCACAGGTAAGGATGTCTTGTCAATCTTTGCAATGTAGTGGGTTTTAATTATTGTAACTAGTGTACACGATATATGGCAATGTGAATGCATGACATGGTAATACCGAATGTTTCATAACTAGAAGCATGGGCTTAGTAACAACTTGGTTTTCTCTATGTTTCAAAATACGGGTTTATTTGTATTTTAGGCGGTACCATAATTGCGGCGATGGATCTATTGAAAGAACGTGGTTTGTCTGTTCAGCAAATCAAAGTGGTAAGCATATATATATGAAGTAGTTTTTGTCATAAATCTTGGCTACGGAATATCCTTAGTTTAGTATTTGATTTTTCCGGTACCTCCCTGATTACAGATTTGTGCGGTTGCTGCACCTCCTGCACTATCGAAGCTTAATGAGAAATTCCCCGGGTAATCAATAGTAAAAGATCAACTCTCAACTTGTTTGACATTTGGTTAACTCTCTACTAAACTGTTTGGTTACTGTTTTCAATATATCAGGCTTCATGTATATGCTGGAATTATTGATCCTGAAGTCAATGAAAATGGGTAAGTCGCTAGGTTCTTGGCTTTCGATATGAAAATGGCGATTATATATCCTTATGTATCTACTGTGAAATAGGTTCATAATTCCTGGGCTTGGAGACGCTGGAGACCGCAGTTTCGGGACAGAAACACATTGGGGTTAAGCTGTCAATTGTCAATGAAGTGATCTTGTATGAACTTTACAATCATTAGGTTAATTTGTCTCTTTGTTTTTGATGTGTCTTGATCTCGGGGTATTGAGAGTGTTTTGACAAGAGTCAAAGTTCACAAACAAGAAGAATCTGAATTCCTCATTATTAAGAAACAAAGAACGAACTTGTAAACACCATTTTTCTTCGGGAGTAATAATAGTATATCGCGATTTATGTGTATCATTGTCAACTGTCTACAAAATGCAAGAAAATCTGAAAAGCTCATGCAGATGAATTAAGCAAGAAAATCTGAACCAGTTTGGTTTGGTTTCGATTCCGATGATTAAGCATAAAATTAACTGTCGGTTGCAAGTAACTGTCGGATAATTGAAAAACTTTGGTAGCTCGGTTCGATTTCAATTGGATCGGTTTTTATCGCTCTTCAATTCAAAACATGAAGGGCATAGTTGTCATTAAGCTCCCCCGTGACATAAGCAAACCCTAAGAGCTCGCCACTATAAATTCCGTATACTGTTTTTTTTTCTCTTCTTCGTCGCCGCCAAACTGCTCTCAGATTCTTCTCCCTACGCAGGTGAGAATTTCCCCCTTAAACTCTTAATCTCCTTCTTCCATTGATCTCCATATTCCTCTGTGTTTTGCTAATAAACGCATCAGAATCATCTAGGTTTCGATTTCAGAGTTGGTTTTCTCGTTTTGCCTTTTGTTTTGTAAGAGACTATCGTTGAATGTGACCAATTGTTCTTTATAAAAAATCTCTTCAATTGGGGTTTGCGATTACTCTTCACTCCCTTGTTCTATTGCTCATCTGATTAATTTTTTTGTGTTTGTTTACTTGCCCAGATCATCTTTTTTTTGTTCAAGCCAAATCTTTAAAATGCAGAACGAAGAAGGTCAGATCACAGAGCTCTACATTCCAAGAAAATGGTATATCAGCTTCTTTTTTGTTCTATATTGTACCTTTTTGATTAGTCTTAAGCTAATTGTCGTAATTAAGTACTAAGCTGATTCTTTTTGTTCTGTAAATGGTAATTTGTTCAGCTCGGCAACAAACAGATTGATCACATCAAAGGATCATGCTTCTGTTCAGCTTAACATTGGTCATCTTGATGCTGAAGGTATCTACACCGGCCAATTCACCACCTTTGCTCTCTGCGGATTTGTCCGAGCTCAGGTTTGTGAATCATCTCAATGCTTGAATTAATCTTGCACAATTGTTATAACAAAGTTGATGATTGTATCTGTCTTTTGACGTTTTGATTGAATCCCTGCAGGGAGACGCAGACAGTGGCGTGGACAGGCTCTGGCAGAAGAAGAAGGTCGAAGCCAACCTACAGTGAGAGAGACAAAGTCAAAAGCTCTGCCTCTTGTCTTGTTTGTTTTTTGAGGTTTCGATTTATTAGCAGTGAATTGAAAATGTCAGTTTCTCTACATGCGAATTCATGTTTTGGATTTTTCTGGTTTATGAAAGATAATATTATTAGCTTTTGATGCCAATGGAATCAGATTCTATCTACTATCCTATATGTTTTTTCTTTCAAACAACCACTCGGCTTATTGTTTTGCGGGGTGAACTTGAGAAACTGTTCATATAACTGCAAAATTCTTCTTATTATTGAAAATTGAATCGTTTACACATTATTTCCCTCGATTAAGCATAAAACAGTGGAACATAGTTCTCTCCATCTTCAAACGAAAATGGTTACACCGAGCAAAAGACTTGTTTTGATTCATATCTCACCATCCCAAAGCTCTTCAAGTGTCTTGTAAGGACTCAACGTCTCATGAACAAACGACGTGCCTTGGACTAACCTAGCCTGCACAGTGAAGATTCACATAGCAACGCCAAAAAAAGGATGTTTTTAGACTTGTCATAGATTCCAAATTTGCAGAAATGTGGTTATAGTTATAGTACTTGCCTGTTCTATCTTTGAAAACTTGTCAAACATTTCTTCTGGGATTGACCATCCCAATACATCAAAATTTTCTCTGATTCTTTTCTCATTTGTGCTTTTAGGAAGTATACTATGACCCATTTGAAGTCCCCATCGAAGCGCAGTTTGTGAGGGAGACTTCCCGAGTTCCTTAGCAACCATTTCCAGAACCGGACTCTTTAAAACATCGGCCTTCACCCACGTTGTCCCTGGAGAACCCAATGGCGAATATCCCTGCCACAATCAAAATTCACAAAGTATATATAAACATCATATTCTGATTTCCTGTAATGATTTCGACATGTTAGTGTTTTCAAACTTACTGATAGGTGGATCCCTTTGGACTTGCAGAATTCATGTAGCTTATGTTGTTGCCATGAAGGATGACATTCCACCTGGTTTACAGCTGGAGGAATACGAGCAGCCTCCACGAGATCTGAGAGTTTCTTTGTAGAGAAATTACTTACGCCTATGGCTCGTGCCTTGCCTGAATCATACAGTGCTTCCATTGCTTTCCATGTGCTAGGAATATCAATAGGCATAATGTTCTCAGGCTTAAAGTCAATTGTACCTTTCTTCAACCGAACAGGCCAATGCATCTTGAAAAGATCAAATAAAACCAATTGAAGTATAAGCAACCATAATAAGTTCCAAATCGAGAGATCCAACAATTTCTGTAAGTACTATTCAGGCTAGATATCAAAGAAATGAACACATCTTGAAAAGTGATAGAATACAAAAACTAAACATTTGTTTAAAGGAGTCATGCTTACGAGATACAGATCGACGTAATCAAGCTGCAGATCCTGTAGAGTTCTGTTCAATGCCTCCTCCACATCTGGAGGGTCAAGGTCAGTCAACCTGTCATGGCATAGTTTGTAGGTTATAAAAGTTTAGAGGCTAAGCAGACGCGAAGGAAACTGAAAATGCGTAAGAAGTATAAAGATAACAGAAACAATATGAATAAAGCACCAGATTTTTGATGTGATGAACAGCTTCTCACGCTTCACTACGCCATCTTCAAACAACTTCTTCAGAACCTTCCCAATCTGCAGGTGAAAAACGTTTTTCATATCTCAAATGAATTTGAAAACAGTTTATAACAAATAAATCCATCAATCCTACATAATTTAAAGCTAGTTAAGAAGAAAATACACAAGACAATGTGTGCCATTCTCAATCCCAGACAAAATTTGGTGAACATTAGTAAGATTACATACAATATCCAATCAAAACTCTATACTGTTCTACAAACTTTTTTGTTCATAAGAAAGACAAACTCGCAGTAAAAACTTGTATCGGTTCGTGTGATTTAAGAAGGCACATCAAGTCACGAGTTGCTAAAAGATGAACTATGTTAACCACCAGGTCCACCACAAGAGAGATAATACAAAATGTGTGCAAACATGAGTGATACAAGATTCAGATCCCATGTAACTCAAGCAGTGAAGAAGATAATGGAACCTAAAACGCCATTAGAGCCTGAATTTGCCAAATATTCAAGGTTTAGAGGCAAAATTCAGATCGGTGGATTTACCTCAATTTCATTCCCATATCTTGAAGCACAATCAATATGCTGATAACCAATCTGCAGAACGAAATGATGTATCAGTTCTTCTACTACTGAAACGAATCGTCAATTTCAATCCTTAATCCTCGAGATTAACCAACACTGAGGGGGGGAAAAAAGCAAAATGCTGTAAAGATCTGAAATCAAACCCTGAACATCTAACCCAAGACCACTAAGGATCAGTGAAATGAGACGAACCTTCACAGCGGCGGCGACGGCGTCTCCAACGACGCCAGGAGCAGCTTGCCATGTCCCGAGACCGACCGATGGGATCTTTGCTCCGGTGTTGAGCTGGAAATATCCGATTTCGTCGGCCATTGTCAGAGCTTTAGGAATGCGACTTAGATCTCGTGAACCTTTCTTTACGAAAAGCGGAGGAAGAGTCGACAGAGCGGGAAAATCGCCAGAGATTTATTCCTACAGACGGCTAGATTTCATACACGTGGATATAAATCCAAATGCCACGTTTTACAAATTCGATTTCCTCAATTTCAATACAATTTGTACCGTATAATATTTCGATCTTTAGTTTAAAAAACATTGAAGTTTAACAAATTCGTTTTAAAATGCAAATGAGAATATGATTTATGAAGCTAAAAGGGCTTTGAACATCGGAAACTTGAGATAATTTTCGAATAAGTTTTGAGGAAACGTGTCTGATTCGAAGATACGAGAAACTATAAACTGTCAAAAGAGGCAGAACATTTGAAAACAAAATCACATCGACTAGGAAAAATGGATTCTTCTAGGCGACTGGAATCATCTCAGGGTAATCCACGGCTGTGAGTGGAGCTTCCGCTACGAGAGCAGCCGGAGCAGCGACCTGAGCAGGTGTGAAGTTGACATCTTCTTCCTTAGGAGCGTGAATGATGACAACATCAGGCAATGGTGTCATTGGTCCTGATTTGCCCTTAGGATCCCAATCAAGCATAACCTTCACCTTGATTCCCAAAACACCCTGCACCATTTGGATTAACAAGACTCAGATTAGACATTGCTGATTTACTTTTACTCACTAAGAACAGCAACTCAGAAGAAACTCACCTGTCTAAGCAAAACATGTCTCACTGCAGAGTCAATGTATTCCTTAGTTGGTTGACCAGATGACACCATGTAACCATCCTTGAACTTCATCGACTTAGCACGTGCAGCACGGAGCTTTCCACTCACGATGACCTCGCATCCCTTAGCTCCACTCTCCATAACAAACCTCAAAACACCATAGCAAGCCCTGTACAAGATAAAATCATTGCAAACTTCTTGGCAATGACAACTTTAAGTGAAACAAGAAGCACTACACTTAGAACCTAGACAATACCTAGTTGAAACCTTATGTATAAACAGCGTGTTCATTACAATTACCCAATACCATAATAGACGAGAGTGTGCCAGTGTCTATATGAAAGACATCTATTATAATTACACAATAATGAACAGATAACTATTGGCTTCGGTGAATTCTTACAAAAAGCTAGTAAGCTAACTTAAATCAATTTGTCAATGATAGCCTCAACTGATGTATCTAATCAAGGCAAACAAGCTACAGCAATGTCGTACCTACGAACAGCAAGACCACCAAGAAGCTTGTAGCGTAAAGACTCAGCCTGAGCAATGGCACAGAGACCTCTGTTGTTCACCTTCTCGGCATAAAGCTCAACACTGTCTTGAGGAAATTTGAATCTTTTCTGCACAAGTGATGTCAATTCCCTAATTCTTCTCCCCTTCTCACCTGTATCCAACGGACCCAAATAAATTATCCTAATCAGATCTTCACACACAAGTCTCTAAGATTTCTAATTTCCAAATGAAGAAACAGATTCGACATACCGAGAACGTTCTGAGTACGGGTGGCTCTGATGATAATCTCAGTCCTCATTGGAGTAACCCTAACCTCCACACCGGAGTAACCATCTTCTGCAAGCTCTCTAGTGAGAACCTCATTCAATTCAGCGTAGAATACACCGTCCGCTACAAACTACAAAAAAATCTCAACACATTTACCAAAACAGTTCCAAATAGCAAGATAAATCCATTGAAAGAAAAAAAATGAAATCACAATTTACCTTCCTCTTCTTGCTGATCTGAGTCGTCATGTTTGTGTGAATGTCAAAATCTGCCGATCTCTGAAACCCTAAAAATGAGAAGAAGGAGCCGTAACCTCGAGAGATGTGATATTAGTACTTATATTTGACCTAATTCAGAAACAGGTTTCACGTCCAATTTACTTTGGGCCTATTTGGCCCATATATTGATAAATTAGCTAAATCATTGGTTTGGTTTGGGCCAATGGATGATTTCAAAGTTAAGTGCTAATATCATTTTTGTTTTGTTTTTAATCATGTAATTAAAGACTTATGTATTGCGCTCTGATTCTTCTACAGATTCATGTTCTTGTGAGTAGATTTGACTAGCGACAGATTTTGTTACAGTGTCGGCATCAGATCTTTATTAGCATTGAGCTATTAAGACAAGTTTTGGTACCGTTGTAGGGTATATAGTCTTAGCGCTTAAGATAGGTCTAAATACATTGGTAGTTATTGAGATGAAGATCCTACTGTTTTTAAAGACTTGATGATAATAGATCCATAAGCACAAACACTTAACTTGTGTTGGAACTCATTCTAACATTTGGAGATGTTCCGTCTCTGTTTTGTTGCAACTTTGATCAATTAACGAGTTACTTGGGAATACATATGTAATGGTCTACTGCCCTAATGGCCAATGGGAGACACAGTAAAAAAAGAAAAGCATTGCAATTAATTTGTTTACGGAATACCCATTTTAACTAATACTCTTTCCATATCTTAAAGGAAAAAATAAAATAAATTGTCCTGCCACGTCGGACGCTTCCTCTCTCACTTCTCAGTCCACTAAAAGCAAGCTAAGAAAGTGAAAATGTTAAAGGAGAAAGAAGGAAGAAAGCTTATAATCGAATCTAAGCCGTTTCGGGAAATTCTATTAGTAGGTGATACAAATCATCCTCTTCTAGGGTTCTTCTTAGCTATGACGTTCCTCTGCATTTGCTTTTTTCCCCGCCAAAATTTCTCCTGAAGCAAATGTAGCTTTTTAATTGCTAAAACTAGGGTTTGTTCGATTTTGTTCCTCTTTCCTCGCTGATTTTATATCAGAAATTTCTGGGTTTGGGAAAAGATATTCGAGTCGTTGTTGATTGAAAATGAAGAAGCTTTTCGGAGGTCCGGGAACTTTGTGTGGTCTGTTACTGAGAATCGGACAATGTGCTTCAGCTGCAGCTTCAATCGGCGTTATGGTCTCTGCGAAGGAGTTCTCTCTTCACACTGCTTTTTGGTACGATTTCGCTTTCTTTAAGTCTTGATTCGTTTCCATTAACCTTGTTTGGTTCGCTTACTTGTCGGATTTGGTAGTTTGGTAATGGAAATTTCTGCGATTTTGGTGTATATTAGTGGAAGTCTCGTTGACGTTGTTTTGATTTTTTTGGCTTTGGTTTCCAGCTACTTGATTGCATCAATGGGTCTTCAATTGCTGTGGAGCTTTGGGCTAGCATGTCTTGATGTTTATGCTCTCAGGGGCAAAAAAGATCTCCAAAACCCAATCTTGGTTAGCTTATTCGTCGTTGGTGATTGGGTATGCACCCCATTTTTATGGTTTTTCTTACACTGAATCCAATGTTCTTGATATGATCTTTTCAAGGATTGAATTGCTTTTTGTTTGTAGGTGACTGCAATGTTATCTCTTGCAGCTGCATGTTCATCAGCAGGAGTTGTAGTCTTATATGAAAAGGATATCAAGTATTGCAATACTCAAAGCCAGTATCCATGTCTTAGGTATGAAATAGCTGTAGCGCTTTCTTTCGTCACTTGGATCCAAATCGCTGTTTCTTCTCATGTCACATTTTGGATCTTAGCCTCGGTTTAGTTTCCAAAAGAAACCCAACTTTTTTTCTTCTTGGAATGTTGAGACATCTTTGTAGCTTTGAGGACATAACAATCTGCTTCAATTCGAATCCATCAATGTTTCTTGAAATCAAGCTATTATTGCATATAAATAGTTCTCTCTCTCTCTCTCTCTCTCTCTCTCTCTCTCTCTCTCTCTCTCTCTCAACCACCACACCTTACTCAGAAGACTCATCAACATTGTTGTTATACATACATTGAGCACTAGACAAAAAAAACTACTACCTTGGTCACAATGATTGATGCTTTAGTTAATGAGTCTTGCGAGATTTCTGAGTTGCAGCGGATATTCGCAAATAACATTGATATCCCAGTTTGTGAAAGAGCTTATCCCGAGCCAGCGCAAAAGGCTCTCCTATCCCGATCGGGCAGTTCAGTTTCTTAGGAACACGTAATCTTTATCGCTAGCATCTTTTCAATTCTTTCTGTTATGAAAATCAAGTTAATCAGTTGCACAATGCCATCACAAGAAATTCAAAGTCTGTATGAACAAACAAGTATTTATCAAAACTTAATAACTGTAAACGCATACCTCTTTTTTGATAACAAGCTCATAATGAAAATGAAACTCGATAAGAAAAAAACAACAAACTGAATCGAGCTAATGGAAACAATCTCACTTGTACCAAAAAAAAAAACACTAAAGAACATCTAAATCCTCTTCTCAAATAGGAGTACTATTTTATTAACGAAATTCTTATACGACAGAAGAAAACGTCGTTTCACAAACTTTTTAAATCCCGTGTAAAATGCCCTCGATCTCCTTCACTACAACATTCATTGGTTGGTCGACATTGTCTCGTCTCCTTCACGCACCGCTCCGCCAAATCTCCAAGCTCCTTCATAGACTCAATCTCCATCACCGCGCTCCATTCCCGATCGCCGGATCAATCACATCCATAAATCTCCCTTCCTTCAAAGCCTTCCTCACAAACACCACCAGATTCACATCTTCCTCCTCACGATTAAACTCAATCGCCTTCTTACAAGTCAATAACTCAAACAACACAACCCCGAAGCTATAGACGTCGCTCTTATCCGTCAACTGGAAGTTAAGATAATACTCTGGATCTTAATACCCTAATGTTCCTTGCGCACAGGTCGTGACGTGACTCACATCACTCACGCCCAACCTCGATAATCCGAAATCAGCAACCTTAACATCAAGATTCTCGTCGAGTAATATATTACTCGATTTAACATCTCTGTGACGAATTAAGATGTTACTCGATTTAAAGTCCCGTTGGGGACGATTTCGTAAACGAGAATCGGCATATCTAATTCGATGCAACATCCGAGAAGCTTCACTAGATTCTTATGGCTAACTTGACAGAGGATCTGAACCTCGTTGACGATTTGGTATATGCTCTTCTCGTTCCCGAGCTTGGCTCGTTTCACGGCTACGGTGGTACCGTCGTCGAGATTTCCTTTGAAAACTCCTCCGAACCCTAGGAGATTTGATTTGGCGAAATTGTTGGTTGATTTGACGATTTCTTTGCCGGTGAAGATTCGATCGAGTCCAGTACTGTTGATACTCAATAGGTGCCGATGTAGTTTCCTTACACTCCCCGACGATTAGCTTCCGGCGATTTTCCAATTCTGTTTCGAGATGCTCGTCTTCATTACGAATCCGGCGATCAATATTGCTCCCACACCTCCGGCCAAACCTGTTCAATACCGAACCGAATAAGTCCACAATCAAACCAAATCGAACCGTACCGGCCTAAATCCGAATTCTTTTGTTTGGTTCTTTCTCGGTATAGTTTAACCTTATATGTTGTTATTAAACTTTTCTACGGTTAGCTTCAACTTAAGTAATTGGATATCAAATAACCAAACCAAACCGAATCTGATCAGTTTAACCATCCGATTTTAGGATGTTGTGTGTCTCAAATCATTAGATGTACATGTATTCATATTTTTTAAGTTTGGTTTTCAAATTTAGTCATTTTTATTGCAACATGTGTCAAATTTATCAATAAGATGTTGACACATGTCAATTCTAAATTTACTAAAATATTTAAAGATAATAAAAATGTAAAAGTTCAAAACCTATCATAAAAAGAAAATCTATACGTAAGTAAAAAGATAATAAATTTGTTTGTATATCCACAAAAAGCATTAAAAAAGATTTTTTAATATATTAAATTATTAGCAAAATTCTATTGGAAAATTATTTTTTGTTTCTCAAATTTAGTAATTAACATGATCACGACACGTGTCAATTTTATCAATCATATATTGACAAGTGTCAAAAAAATGTATATTCCTTAACAAAATAGGAAAATTAATTTTAATAAAACATAATTACATATATTAATTTACATGTGTATATGTAAAAAAATAAAATAAAAATTTCCTTAGCCAAAATAGAAAACTAACAAAAAAACAGAAAAATAAATTTACATATGCTAATTTACGTGTCATTGCTCAATTAGATTTTGACATAAAATTGACAAAGAATTCATTTAGCATGAATATTAACCAATAAACAATAAATTTTGAAGTTCAAAATAATAATATATATTATTTAACATTAATTTAATTTGTTAAAAATGTATTTATCGCTGTAATATTATGTATTTATTTTTATGTGAAAAAAACTTTAAAAAGTAATAAGCTTATAAGAATAAATTTTTGATCATTTGATGGAAATATTATTATAGTTTTACTTATTTTTTTCTTAATTTTAACACAAAAACTGAAAATAAGAATAATGAGCTTATAGGGATGAATTTTAGATTATTTGATGAGAATGTTAGTATATATTTATTATGTTAATAAAACTGACAATGTTAGTATGTCAATACAGTTTTTGCACTAGCTCTCCATGATAAAATGATCTGTGAAGAATGTTGTTTTTACAATTCTCCATTAGCTCTCCATGATAGATAAATATACCTTTTCTTTCTTCTATTTTTTTTTCTCAAATAATCTTTCCTACCGTACACGAATCGAAACTTCAAGAAATCAAACCAGTTTAAATAGGGGAAAGTACTAAAAATATTAACAAAATAACCATAGTTCATTAGAAATAATAATTATATTGATACCAAAAAAAATCATAAAAGTAAATAACTTTTTATTTATTGTTGTTGCGTCAATCCCTACAACTTTTTCAACTTAAACCGAATATCGCCTAAATAAAAATAATCACAACTATTCTCCGTAGAACGGAGACATTCCCAAAGTCAAATCAATGATGATCATCATTTCGTTGCGCTAAAGGTGCCAACCAAAAATTTTTGCAAGTGTTTTCACAAGCAAGATCTCCGTCAACTGACATGTAGATCCTTAAAATTCATATTTCGTAACCTTTTGAAGTTTTTAAATTTATTGTTGTTTTCTAAGTTGTGTAATTAATATAAAAGAAAATCTCTCATGTGTAAAATATTTTGGGCAATTTTCTTGACAAAATCTTTTTTTTTTGCCAAAAATACTATTATTAGTTTTATTTTTCAAAAATACCACTAAAAAATATATTTTCTAAAAATATCACAAAACTAAAACTAAACTTTAAAACCTTCAAAACTAAACCTTAAACCCAAATTACTAAACAAAAACCTAAACTTTTAAATTATAAACCCTTAAAAATTATTTTTCATATTTGTGGATAGATAGGTTAATGGAGACTTATAATTTTAATAGTGTAGAAAATTTTGTGCTAAAATGGATTAATGCATACCGGTACATCAACGTAGTCCGAAAGACTTATCTTGTGAAGGTAAGTGTGCAAATCAGAATTTGATCTCACAAAACACAGTAACGAAAATTTTAAGAAATGAATATTGAAATATGGAAACATTGGCTAGAAAAGTAAAAGTTAAGAGCTGCTTCCATGAAGATTTGCCTTTGGGGATTATCTCACTGATTTGTCAAAAATAGTTTGGCATAATTTTTGCAATCATTCAGCAGTTGCTTTTCGATCGGCCAGCTAATTTAGTATCTTTTCGTAGAGAAATCAGGCTGCTAATAGTTGAAATACAGAGAAATGGATCTTCTCTATCTTCCTTCTTCTCCTCGCCAATGTAGTTCATTGCCCAATCTCTCTCACAAGGCCTCGAGAAGAAGAAGCCGTATAATAGTAAATTCAACAACTCTTCTTTGTTCTGGTTAGAAGTGGAAGCCATCTCATGAACAAAATTAGGATTTTCATATGGAATTTTGGAGCAGAAAAGAAAAAGGAAAAAAAAAGAATTAGAGAATAAAATATGAAACGCTTCGTTTTTGTTTTTGTTAAGTAAAATTTCAACACCTAAATTAAACAAGAAAAATTCCAATTTGGTTGATGGGTCTGATCACAGAATTTTATTCGGTTTATATAAGGCTTCAATTGGATTTTAGATCAATGGCATTTGAACAAATAGAATCTATGGTTCTAGAAGGTTTGTGATATGTGTATGTGTGTGGCTCGATTGGTTTCAGATTGTTTAGCCGCCCTCACTCACTGAGTCGCCTGGTTCGATTCGGATTGGTACAGTAGTTTTGAAGATGGTGAAATCTAAAAGGGTTAATGAAGATAAGATCGTGTGCCTTTTGTGAGTTTTGGATTTTGTGACTTCCACGTGGACTCCACCCAAATATTTTAAAAAGGCTTTTATCCTGTTGATGAAGTTAAGCCCACGATGAGATGAAGTAGGAGACTTCGTGTTTTTTTTGCTTTCACTTAATAATATTTGTGGGCTTTTATCATCCATTGTTACATGCTTTCCGGAATAATACAAAGATTAGATTTTATTCGGCAGTACACTGCGAGTCGATTTTTTTTATAACTAAAAATTAAAATTTTAAGTTGTATTTGTTTTGTTAATATTGTTTGTTTTGTTTAGTGTTTAAAATTGTATAATTGTATTTTGATTGTTAATTCTAAGATTTCACCTGCGGTATACCATCCCGTATTAATATCGATCCAAACCTGTCCCGTCATATAACCCCGTCCCGTGATATTTTAATTTTTCTAAAAGTTTAAATATTATACTTTAAACGTTTTATAAAGTTTAAATATTTATAATGTTTAAACTTATTACAAAGTTTATATATTTATAGTATTTAAATTTCTTATTAAGTTAAAGTATTTATAATATTTGAAACTTCATAAAAATTTTAATATTATAAATATTTTAAACTTTCTATAAAGTTTAACTTATTAAAAATTTAAAATTTTTGAAATATTTAAATTTTAATAAAGTTTAAATATTTATAATATTTTAAAACTTTTTAAAAGTTTAAATTCTTTGAAATAAAGAACCGGAATTAACCGAATAAAACTTTTAAATTTGGATGCATGATAAGTCAAGGTTCCTGCTCATTTGTATTCGGACTCATTTTGGTCTATTTTATAGTATGACTCTGAACCATTGTCCAATTTTTCAGGCGATGTGGGACATTGTACACATATTTTTTTTATTCATTTATTGAGTAATATATGTCCGTTTTAAAAAATTTTAATCACATCATATGCAAAAAAAATTTCAGATTTTATTAACTAAATGTATTATATAATAATTGAAAATAATTTAAATATAAGATTAAATAAAAGTGAAAGGAGAATCATATATTTATGTTTGAATAAGATAGAGATATTTTAAGAAATTAGCTTAAATTTGTTATGGTAATTGTTGGTGTCAATATTCATTAAATATTTCCGGATATTTTGTGACCCGATTTGAAAATTGACCCGACCCAACAATGACAATTTTTGTAAATAGTTTCGAAAACCAAGGGTTTTTCCCAAATGTACTTCAAAAATGTTAATATAGATATATACTATGTGTAATCGTGATTTATGAATAACTTGTTATAAGATTCCAATAAGTCATTACAAAGTTGTTGTTCTAGGCTTCTAGCCACAATGGCTTCTTTACCACAATGACGTACAGTTTTTGCACTAGCTCTCCATGATAAAATGATCTGCGAAGAATGTTGTGCTTACAATTCTCCATTAGCTCTCCATGATAGATAAATATACATTTTCTCTCTTCAATTTTTTCTCTCAAATAATTTTTCCTACCATACACGAATAGAAACTTCAAAAAATCAAACCAGTTTAAATAGGGGGAAGTACTAAAAATATTAACAAAATAACCATAGTTCATTAGAAATAATAATTATATTGATACAAAAAAATCATAAAAGTAAATAAGTTTTTATTTATTGTTGTTACGTCAATCCATATAAATTTTCCAATTTAAACCGGATATCGCCTAAATAAAAATAATCACAACTATACTTTGTAGAACGTAGACATTCTCATAGTCAAACCAATGATGATCATCGTTTCGTTGCGCTAAAGGTGCCAACCGAAAATTCGTGCAAGTGTTTTCACAAGTAAGATCTCCGTCAACTGACATGTAGATCCTTAAAATTCCTTATTTCTAACCTTTAGAAGTTTTTTAATTTATTGTTGTGTTCTAAACCGTGTAATTAATTAAAAAAAAAAAAAATCTCTCATGTGTAAAACATTTTGGGCAATTCTCATATCTACCACTAAAATAAGTTTTTTTTTCCAAAAATACTATTATTAGTTTTATTTTTCAAAAATACCACTAAAAGATATATTTTCCGAAAAGACCACAAAACTAAAACTAAACTTTAAACCTTCAAAACTAAACCTTAAACCCCAATTACTAAACAAAAACCCAAACTTTTAAATTATAAACCCTTAAAAATCTTTTAAATATTTGTGATATTTTTGGACTAAAAAGTTCATTGTTATATTTTTGGAAAAAATCTAGTGATTGTATTTTTGGAACAAAAATTTAGTTTAATGGTATTTTAAAGAATTTTTCAAATATCTTTTCAAATTGTTAATCCATACTATACTCTTTCAATCTAACCCAGTTAAAATTTGTCCAAACAGTTTGATCGTTGTACTAATTAGTCACACACATAAAGAAACGTCATCCAACCCCCGACATTTACGATTTCTATATGTATATTAAAAACGAGAGGAGTAATTTAGGTAGCTTAAGAAATTGAGCCTATAAGGATATCGTCTATTGTCTAGAATGGAGACATTCCTAAGGTCAACCCGATGAACACTAAAGCCGCAAGATGGAGAAATCAATGGAAATGATGTGGTTATGTAGGAAGTTTATAGAAGCATGTTTTTCATCGGTGAAACGAGTTTCAACTAGAACTGTGGTGCTAAAGATCCTTAAAAGGTGTTTAATGCGCTGGCTTTGGGTAACAATATGGAAAACCCTTCAGTTAAAAAGAAAAAACAAACATACGTTCTTTGATAAATAACTAACTCCACAAGTAATTAAATAAAAGTTCACTAATCACATCTTTATATAATAAATCACAAGTCACTTTTCTAATAACTGGTCTCTCCATCTGACATGTGGCATAAGTCTCAAATTTGCTTTTTTCCTTTTCTATTTTTGCAAAACCAATTCACGACACAATTTTTACCTTTAAAAAATAATAATAACATTAATATTACCTATACGTAGTATGAGCTTTAATACTAGTAACTAACTGTTATAAGATTCCCACAAGTTAAATAACCAAAATATAGAAAGATTCATTAGTCCACGTGAGATCAATCTTTTTTAAGTTTGCTAAATTGCCAACCAATATTTTAAATTTATTATTATAAAAAATGTCATTCTACAATTTTTCACACAAATTTTTAAAAATATATAAATTTCTGCTATACTCATTTTTAATACACTAAAATAGTTTATCTCTCTCTAATTAATAAGCTGAAAAATAAAGATAAAACGAATACTTGATTTTAAAATAAAGATACATTTTGCGGAATGACATTATATAATATTTTATTATACATATACACTTATATTTAATAAGCAAACAATAATTTTCTTATTTTTACAAATGTTAATTTTCTTATATAGTGCCAAGTTGTAACCGATCTATACGAAAAACACCCAGTAACCGAATATTTTCTTATTTTTACAAATGTAAACGAATATTTTCTTATTTTTACAAATGTTAATTTTCTTATATAGTGCCAAGTTGTAACCGATCTATACGAAAAACACCCAGTAACCGATCGGTTTACTATCAGTACCGATTGGTTATTGAGTTACGAAACTTCCTTTTTCTAATCTCTAGGGCTTCTCCTTTGTTCTATATATATCTAATTTACGCTCATATCAACAGGGAGACGCTTCTAAGCAGTTTTTAGAGTTTTAAAGTTTTTCTTCATTAGTTCTTATTTTTCTTTAAAGTTCTTAAAGAGTTTTCATCAAAAACCCTTTGAATCCCTCCATAAACCCACGATCCTTTCATCTACTGTGATCACATGTACTTGGATCATGTGTGAGTAGTTTCATCATTGAGTTTTGGGATTTCAAAGGGATGTTATTATAATTTATGTGTTGTTTTCTTTATGGGATTGATTATATTTTTCTCTATCTTTGATTGTTTTTCATGCTTTAGTTGAATTATGCCAATTTAACTATAGCCCTATAGTCGATTTCATCAAGCCATCAAAAGTGGTGTTGAATCAATGGATCTATCATTAGACGGGCAAAGCTTCCTTAGCCAACCAACAATTGATGTTATTGGGTTTTGTGAACTGATTGAATCAGGAGTTTAATGTTTGTTAGAATTCCCAGAAACAAACGAGAGTTTAGTATTTAGGAAATATATTTCATAGATAATTATTACGTGCGAGAATAAGATAATTTTACATAATTAATTCAAGTTCAAGAATGAATTTTAATGTTTCCCATAATCAAATTTACATGTTTTTATATAACTCCCTCATGATTTTCTTAGGCTCAATGTTTTATTTTAATTGTTTGTTTTTATTTAATTTAATTATTTTCCTGCAAATCCTATCTGAGTCCCTATGACTCATTTTGTTTCCTAGCTTAATTTGAACCATCATAATTCATCGTGTACTTACTTGGTCTTTGTGGATTCGATCTTTAAATACTACATACAATTAGTTGTGCACTTGCAACTTTCCGTGTGGTTTATAAGGTAAAGCTTTGAAGTTAAATAAAAACCACATCAATGCTTAAGTGAAACTAAACAGATTTTCTAATAAAAAAAATTGTTTTGAAGAAATATCAGTCTCAGTTTGTGACTCAGTTTCCATAAATATCGATACCTGTCGTGTTTTCATTTATATTAGCAGTAGTCATAATAAAACTGTTTGTATTACATAAATGAAATTAAAAATTTGGGACAACACTAAATTTACGACTGATCTTAGAAAACACTTGTCCACTACGTCAATCCATTAATAAAAACTAAGTTATCTTTTATAAAACGCAATCATCTCTTAAAAAATCTAGCTGTGTATATGTATTTAGTAATCCTGAAATTGTTCTAAATAAGGTAGTAAAACCATAGATCTCTACGATTCTTTTAATTAAAGTAAACAGAATCATAGATCCTTAAATCGCCAAAAAATTAGTATCTTACTGACTTTTGCTTGAGTGCATCCATGTTAAGCCTGGTGCCTTTTAACATATTATAGTTAAAAATTATAGCATTGCACTTATAGTGACACTTGTTTGTTTTTTTCCCTAGTTGTTACATTATTTTCAAATAAAAAGCTTAATGGAAGTACGCTACAGTTATTTAAAATTTTAGTCATAACTTAACAGTGATTCGATATATATGTATATATTTGACCTTATGTTAAAGATTTTCCAAATCATCCTTTATATATTAAACGTATTAAAAGTCTAATTTGATTACGTGTTGGGTGATTGTAACTAGAAGCATATTATATGAGTTATCCTCACAACTAATACTGACTGCACAGAACACAACATGACTTCTTGCTCTTTACCAATATAAAAAAAAAAATTCCACTGTTTTTACAACCAATCTAAAGAAACCTAAAATTTTTTTTTCATACCAGACAATTCCCTTTATTCTTTTGTTCCGCAATTTCCCCATGTTACACAATATAAAGTCAAAGCTCTGTCCCTAAAAAAAACATGAAAACAGGGAAGGATTGAAGAAGAAAATACATATAGCAAAAGGCCTGTATGTACAGCTTCTGTCAAACCTATAGGCATCTCTTTCACATGGCGATAACCCGAAAATGCTGTACTTAAGTGGGTGAGGAGTCACCTAGTAATAATGTATGCCACCATCCACACGCCACTTTTCTCAGTCTGCAGCCATCGAGCTTGACTTGTGTAGGGATGTTCCGGTCAATCGTGTCCCCAAGACCCAGCTGTTGAGTAACAAGAGGGATGCAAAAATCAGATGCTATTTGTACAAATACAGTGATAATGAGACATAAGCGCTTGGCAAACCAAAACAGGAACAACATCATACCTGTCCGTATTTGTTCCATCCCCAGCATAGCAACTGACCATCTTCTGCAGAAACAAAAATTGCAGTGTTAATCAGCAAATTAGAGATTACATTCGGTACCACCTTCACAGATCACAATGAACTAAACTTAAAGGGAGCATCGACATCAGACATATATCATAGAACGCAAAGTGTTTTACGAACATGTTACATGTTTTAAGAAGGAAAGATATAACTTTTCCCTTTGAAAGAGAGGCCACATATTAAAACTAAAAACAATGCAAAAGGAGACCTGAAGACAAGTTGCACCATCTCACAAGCTAGGGCTCTTTAGTTTCTTCTCGTTAAAACAACTGAAAACAAATGCTAGGGCTCAGTTCGGTTCGGAGAGGTCCCTTTCTGCCATTAACATTCGGAAAAACATACCTGCCAAAACCGCACTATGTCGCGCGCCGCAACTAACTGCTTTTACATGTTTGCCCTCCAAATTCTGGCCATCCAGCAACCTCGGTAATATCTAAATCAGAAGAGAGATAATACAATACATGAATATATCAGATGTGTCAGTTCATGAATTGCACAAAACTTCCAAAAAGTCGCTAATTGTGGATTACAAGAGATATTACCTCAGCATGATCAGTGCCGGTTCCCAGTTGCCCAAATTGGTTTCCACCAAAGGCATACACTTTACCGTCACTAGAGATGCAAATAGTGTGCCACAATCCAGCTGCTACACTTTCCATCCTAACACTCTGCACTGATGACACAGCCATGGGCCTTAACTGGTCATTTGTGTTTCCGTGGCCACACTAAATGCCAAGAAAAAAATATCAGGTTAGCATGAGCACATGGAGAGGCCAAACCGAAGCCCTTAAAGTCAACGGCTTAGTCAGTTGGATAATCAGCAAAGATTGCTAAGCTGTAAAACTTTCACCTGCCCATAGAGTCCCCAGCCAAAAGTTATTAACCCTCCAGCATCTGCAACTAGGAAGGACGAGCAATCAAGATCAAACCATCATAAATATTTCTAAACTAGTCATGACTACCAACTTTAGAAATACATATACTGCAACGTAACAATTTTTTCTTTCATAGCAAGCCAGTTGGATCACTACTATTCAGAGGAATAACTCAGAAGAGAAAATAGACCTGTAATCGCTGCGCTATGACGACCTCCACAAGAAATAGCCTTTATGTACCGACCAGGTTCTCTTGAAACTTGAGTAGACGTGGTTGTTGTTCCTTGATGTAATATGAAAGATCTTTCTTTTCCAGATCCAGGTGATTCAAGGCAAGGTATTAGATGAGGAGACGACACCATTTTAATCCGGGAACCCAATCCTAATTGCCCTTCGCCTCCATATCCCCAACCCCAAATCTGTCCTATATCTGAAACTTCCGCAAAAACATGATCATCCTCAAATGAATCTTCAACTACAAGGTAGCAGCTTCATCTCGGATTTGTAAAGAAGTCGTTTATTCAACTTCACCTGACAATGCCAGAGTATGCCGACCACCAGTAGCAACACTGGTGATCCTCACTCCAAGGCCAACACTCACAAGTGAAGGTGTTCTAGCAAAGAAGTCCTCTCCAGATGTTAGGCCTTCGGTTTCATCTTTGGCAGTTGAAACCCGCCTCCGCTTCACCGATTCCTCCCCTACCTTTGGATTCTCGTTCTGTAGTGTCATACCACTCGGTGCATTTGGACCTTGTGATGGTGGACTCACTATCACAATTCAAAACATACCATATCCATCAACAGTAAACAAATAACACCACTAAAACCAAAGATATCCCAACCGATCTCACCTTTCTCACTCGAGGCACTCTGCTGCTTTCCAACAGGATCCTTTGATGGAATGCACTCCTTCCAACCCCAAGTAAATGCTTCACCAGCCTCTGTACACGCCAACACACAGGTCATGAGAAAAAAGACATAGTTACAAGTATCATTACTTCATTTCATGTTTCAGTTGACCAATCCTAAATATCTATCCTACCTTAGCACTTCAAACATAGACCAGTGTGATGTAATAGAAGTCAAAGCACAAAAGTAAGGCTAACCAATTACCTGTTACAACCGCACAATGTGCCCATCCGGCAGAAGCCTGAACGACTGGAGCCTCCGTGGGAAGAGGAAACGGCTCTGGAGTTTCCTTAACCAATCGTATTCAAGTCAAGACAAGACAATAATCGAATCAATTTCGTAACAAACAAAAAAAAGGTTAGAAGAAGAAACAAGATTCAATCATCATAAAAAACTTTACCCCATGTTTTCCAGAAGCCACATAGCTTTGTCCTTCACCATCAGTAGAACCCCAAGTTATAAGCTTCCCCTCCTCTAAAACCCACCAACATACAAAATCAGTAAAAAATCCCAAAAAAAAAACATAGCTTTTGTAAATCCAAGAAACCCAAAGTTAATGATCTTTTGTTGGTCACGAATAAGTTTCGAATTGATAAAATTCCAAAATCACTAAATCCAACCTGAAATAGCCATAGCGAATCCACAACCGCCGCCACATACATCTTTCCACGAATCTCCGCGGTGAACAGCCGCCGGAAAACGCACGGGAACAGGAGTGAGAATTGGGGATTTCTCCGGCGCGGCTCCTGGTAAGTAACCGGACATGTAAACTACAGTCGCCTTACATCCTCCAATCTGAACCTTTCCTCCAACGTTTCCATTCATGGCACAGATTCTTCCAAAAACCCCACAATCAAAAACAAAACCAAACGATAACCCTAACGCGACAATCTATTCTTCGTCAGTGATCTGCGTTTTTTTCACTTTTCACAACAAATTCGGCGTTTTCAATGGAGTTAACAGAGAGAATCTTGAAAGAAAAGAGAACGAGTTGACTCACTGAGCAACAAAACAAAAATGAGAGAGAGAGAATCAATTACGGGGATTTAGGTCGTGCCACCTCGGATGCCACGTCATCTTACTAACACGTGGCACGATCTTGACCGCGTTTGTTATTTATTTTTAAAACGGAAAATGTCGGGAAGTTTCGGGAAGCAAAAGACCAACCTCAAATTTTGAAGCTCCCTTTTCTCCTCCACTGATGGACGCGTGGTTACAAATTATTCTTTTATTTTTATCCTTGCGCTGTCAGCTTCAATTATTAGTTTTTTTAGGAGGCTCAATGAATAGGACGCGTGGTTACACATTGTTTTGTTATGCACAATTATTCTCTATTTGTTCTAAACCTATATTCAACCGGCTGATTAATTGGGCTTTTGCTGCAATTTAAAACCACGAAAAATATATTTGAAGACATCCGAATGACCAAATTTTTGAAGCTTTCTTAATGTGAACAGTGGAGCTTTTTTTTTGTGTGTGTGTAAGAGTGATCAAATGCACCCTAAGCTGATGTTTCTTCAATTGACATGACCATACCCGTGCATATCACAGTTCAAATTAAATATTTGTTTTCTCGCAAAGTGACTTTTTCTTAGTACCTTATTTATTTTCAAATCGAATGTATAGTTTTCTCCAAAACAAATGCCGAACGTTCTTTTTTGCTAAAATTTTTGGTATTATAACACGGGCTATACATAGATTTTATAAATGTCTAACGGCGGCAATAAACGCTAGAAACAAATCCAGTAAGAGGACAAAAACAAAGACTAGCTACACACCTTAAATATATGATAGGGAAAAAAAACGTCGAAAAGTTACAAAATAAGAAGTAAAAAGCTAATTGGAAACACGAGCTATAGATAAAAGACGAAAGAAAAAAGAGGAATTTTGTAACTTCTCTATTTATTCACGAGAAAAACTTTTGAGATAGCTAATCCATGAAATCATAACATATCGCTCTCATATATATGCTTTACTTATGCTCTCCGATCCTTCTTCTCTCAACGTCAATGTATGTGCCGATGTGCCTAATTGTCTTCTCATATACACATCAAATGTCTTTTTACTCTTTTCGTCGTTAAAGTTTGGTTTGTGATTTCAAATCAATGTAAGTGGGAGGATGAAGTTGGAGAGATAGAGAGATCGAGCAAGAGAAGAATAGGCGCGCGGTGGATGGAAATTAGAAAAGACTTAGGGTTTTTATTTTCTTTAAAACATTTTTTTTGCATTTTCTGCAACAATAATTTTTATATTTCCTTCGTTTCTCTTTGACAACTTGTCCTTGCTTTATTTATTTTCTTATTTTTTGAAACATTTTGATTTATTCTGTAATCATTACTAGTTACTACTACAAGAGTACTGCCGAATGCGCATAGTTTTTTTGTTTCATATATCATAATTAGTACGTTGTATTCATGATTCATAAGATTCACAATAAAATGATTAAACTAATTACCATTTACGCATTTGGTAATAAACAATTATGGTCACAAATTAATGATTAAAAACTCATCACAATCAGTAACCATTATGTACATAAATGTTAGTTTTTGTGTAATATTAACAAATCAATATCTAATCAAACGAAATTATTCACATAATTACATACTTGGCGATTAAAGTATTCACAAAGTTACGTACTTGTACGTGTTGATTTCTTATAAGGATCTAATCCTAGACGGAGCTCAAGATCTATCACTTCTGCACTTTGAGATATAGCCTTTTGAAGTATCCTCATTTTGTTCTCTTCTTCATCGTCTAAACAGTTTTCACTTTTATCATCTCCTTCTTTCGTCGTTCGACCGACCGTATCAACGAAGAAAGGTAACTCAATAAGCTCTTGCTCGAACCGATTTCTCGAAGTGGTGCAAATGGCCTCTTCAGTATCTTCTTCTTTTAGGTTCGCTTGTCGAAGTTTTGCCCTGTCTTTTCTGTGGATGTTCATATGCCCTCCTAAAGCTTGTGCGTTGGAGAAGCCTCTCTCGCAAAAATCGCATATGTATGGTCTTGGTTGTGATCCGGACCATGAATATGATCGACGATCCAAATATTTTCTATTCATTTGTATATGATATCAAGAGAGGATATAAACAAGGGAGTATTTTAATTTCCGAAAAGATGTAAAATTGATAAATCACAAGGTGATGGTTATTTCATGAGAAAGGTTTAATATACTGATATAGAACGTGATAATTGGTCTTTATTAAATTTAAAGTCAAAGCCGACTTTTTCTAGCCGACAAAAGTATAAAGATAAGTTATGTGGTTATTGTCTTACGATGATTGATTCTTTTATGTTTTTTTAATTGGTTTTGGCGTTTACATTTTAACTTTTGTGGAATACTTATATATATAGCCGACAATGTAGATATATACGCAAAATTTTCTTATTAAAACACTAAAATTTATGAATTTATCAAAATAACACACTATGTATAAATATTATAGTACATGAAAATACAAATGTAAACAAATGAGCCATGTCTTAATAAACAATGTATCCCCAAAACACATCTATATACACGTATAAGCGAGCGGTCGACGATATATGTTTGACAATTTTTTTTAATCAATGTCATTAGAAAATACTTATGAAAGTCATTACACAACAATAAGTTAATTGACTTCCTCATTAGATTTTCATTCAATTATAGATATGTACCTATAAGTCGGCATCATATCTATATATACGCTATATTTAATTGTTTTTACTAATGTCAATTGTTAACTAATATTTTATTAGCATCTTAGATTATGTTCATTCTTAATTTCTAGCGTAGGAATTTTAACTACGAATATTAGTTTACAATTGTTTCTTTATGAGCTTAGATTTTTATATGAATTCTATATATGAAGACTTTAAGCCATGTTAGATAATATATCAATCTTTAGGCCGGGGTCCCGATATACAATTTCACAATAAGATTACACATATTCGACCAAAAACATATAGTTTAGTGGTTTGTACTAATGTCAAAATAAATTAATAGGTAAATGTTTACGTCGTAATTATACAGTGAATTTATCACGTCTCCTTATTAGTTAACCTTCAATTATCTCTAAAATAATTAAATTGTTTACTAGTAGTTTATAATGTTTGTTCACAATTATATTTAACTATCCGAACAACAACAAAAGTCAAGTAAAAAACCATTTCGCGGATGGCAACATGCCAACATCTAATAGTGGCGGGAAACAAACTTCATAATATAGGTTTAACTGGTCAGTTTGTAATGTATATAAAAATGATGACGGTACTTGCTTAGTTAACTTGTTAACGTGAACACTAATTTATAACTTGTGAAGTGGTTAACGAGGGAAAAGTAATATAATCGTTCTTTAGGAAAAAAAAAACTATAGAACAATTCCGCATTATAGTCTCTTGGACTTATCCAACAATTAATTGATATGGACAAACATTATAATCTCCATAAGCTTATTTTAACCCTACGGTTAGAATATGTCAAGGGTTATATATGGCTTCTAAGAATAACTCTAATTTGAACATTTCTTTTACTGACTTTTTCACATGGTGTCTTTATCTGCAACGCAAAGAAAAAGTTAGAAAAAGTTTCGAATATGATTGTTAATTAGTCGTTTTGATTATACTTTCCAAAATATCATTTATGACGAATATACCAAACAAAAAGAAGGTTATATATTCTGAATTTTTTTTTGTAACGTTGAGATATAAAGAATTTCTGTATGAGAATGTCACCGATACTCGTTTACTGAATATCGATATTAATATGATCAATATAATACTATACACAAAACTTTTTTTTCAGAATATTAGTTTAGTGGGAGATATAAAAACGTTAATAATAAACTTTTAACCGATACAGTACGGGAAAATAAACTCATGACACTCTACTTTTACGAAACTTCGTATTTTCAGAAATTTGTCGGTCGGTTTACTGGTTTAAGTATGTTAGTTATTATTATCGGCTCAATTCGAATCCTCATAGACATATATATATATATATATATATGGGGTTTAGCTAAATACCTTTGGGCCTGGGCCTGGGCTTAGCTCTATAATATATCTTTTTTTTTTTTTCTGAGAATCAATGATACATTCATTATATTATATCCATCAACCAAAAGAAAACATTCAGAAATTTCTTGTAGAAGTTCAAATTTTCCGTTAAATTTCGATGATCTCTTAAGCTAGTTTTCGTGTGGTCCAGAAAAAAATGGGTGTCTTTTTAACTTGGTCTGACTAAACCTTAAGAACTTTTTGAATCAGCACAATATGAATTTTGACCAGTTGCCATACTAAACTTTTTTCTCTAAGACTTTTCTTTTCTGTATGCTTTTTAAATTGTTCATAGTTTATAATACTCCATATTGGAAAATCTGTCGAGATTTCGAACTAAAAATTGACCGATCAAGATTACGAGAACCAAGATCATTGCTGAAGAAATTTAGCTTTGTTAGTAAATATATCACTTTTTACTTGTATTTTGATAAGTTAACCAATATATTTTACTTCTATTTCTATATAAGAGTATGATCTTGTAATTATATAACATTTTCTATGCTCCTACTCTCAATCAATGTATCACTCCCGAATCCGACTATATAATCCAGTCGTAAATGTTAAGAGTCGGGATGGAATAAAATTGAAGTGCAAGAAAATTCAAAGATCTTATCGTAGACCGATCGTCATGTAGCTGACTGACACCAAAAATCAAAGGTCAAAAATTGAGAAGGTTCCTAAGAAATAATACAAGTGGACAAGTTTTGACCAGTTGTCCACTTGACACATGAGGACCCATCACTATCATCACTCCTTAAGTCGTTGTTCTCTCCCTCCATCACTTCCTTTTTTCTCATGAATCCAGGGATTCATTCATTCACGTTTTCCTACACTCAACAAGTTTTCACGTTACCAAAGTAGTTATGGATAATTTCATTTTCTAAAAATGATACAATCTAGCAATTTTTTGAGGTACGGATAAGTCCACGTTTTTCATAAATGTCACATGAACTCATATTACTCACTATTTAGGTTGTTTCTGCAACACAACCAAGGAGAAATGTCAAAAGAATCTTTCGTTATTGCATCACAAAAATATATAGGTTTTGATTAGTAATTTTATACCATCGCTTTAATAGTTATTAATCACAAAACATTATCATAACCGTTTTTCTCAACAGTTTTGTACAGCTTTTGTTTACCATTTTTTCTTACAATTTTGTAATGTTCTATAAAAATTTATCATTAAAATTTTGTACAGTTTTGTGTTACCGATCAGACTCTATATTTAATTTAAATGAGTAATATAATTGCATACCGGTTCTTTTAAAAAAAAAATTGCAAACCAATTTTAAGTTGTAATCTGACAAACCCACAAAACCATTTCAAAATATTATATTTCAAATTTCTTTTAAAATAAATATATTCTAAAAAGATTATATGCAGAAGAATATTTTATATGTCGGTCACTGTCTTCTTTCTGATGGGACGAACATTAGTTACATAACCACTAAAATAAGATATAACACAGTAAAGCTCAACCTCTCCTTTTTTTCTTTCTCATTGCAATTCCTCTGAAATATTTGATTGGTACACATCTTATACTAATATATATCTTTTCACTGTTCACACAATATTAATTTTTGGAAATGTTGAAAGAATAATACTTCGGTCGACATCCAGGATGTTTTATTCAATTAGAGAAATGATAGTTTTCTTACAAGTTAAATTTAGGTATAGTATTGTTGACTCAAAAAGAAAACCTTTCTAATGGTTCAAAATTCTGGAAATTAAACCAAACAAAGCTGAAAAGAACCTACAGTATTCCGGAGAAACACGTTTCTAGCATTTTATTTACTTAATTAGTTATCATTTTACATTAGTCATTGAACTTTTTAAGTTTGTATGTGTTTCGAAAAATGATTACCGTATATATTCCCGTAGTTATAAATCTCTAAATTGGATTTTTATAAATTTTTATTCCCCCTATTTCATAATAAGTGTCATTTTGACATTTTCATACAAACTAAAAAAACATATTAAATTTTCCAAATAATCTTAAAATTCAAATTGATTTTTGATATTTTTCTATTTAGTTGATATTAAATTAGAAATTTTATACCAATTTTACATTGAAAATCTAAAACAATATTTATTTTGAAAACAAAAATAATTGTTAAACGATATTTATTTTGAGGTGGAAAAAGTATAAAATTTTCTACAAAACTGTGTTATAAATCATTTAACTGTCTTAACAAGTTGAAACTAAAAAAAAAATCCTCAAAAAGTCTCAAGATCACCGAATTTTGTGATCTTATTATGACCCAAAGATTGAATCTACTAATTTAATTTAACGAAGCAAAAGTGATCAACATCATAATCATTGACCTTTGACCACTAGAAGAAACCTACAAATAATTATTGTATAGTCACATGCAGACAAACTGGATTAATGCATCAGTCAAAATCAAGTGTGGGGGTCTTTAGATACTCCTCACGAAAACGAACTATTGAAAAGAAAAAACAATTAACCATAGAATGATACTAACATCTATTTTAAATCAAATCAAAGCTTTTTATAATCTTGATCAATACTTCACCAACCTCTGACATATTTATTTCAAATATCACAAGCGTGGCCGCAAAGAAACACTACCACGACTTTTCTTATCCTCTCTTCACATCTTTAAATAACTTCAAAATTTCTCTTTCAAATCTTTTGTTTGACAAAGAGCAAAACTAAACCGGATTAAACCGGAAACAGCCATGTTCATCAAGCTCATCTTCGTCTTGCTTCTCTGTCAGATTCTGAGATCTTCCTCTCAAAATCTCAACTTCACCTATAATGGCTTCCATCCTCCATTAACAGATATCTCACTCCAAGGTCTCGCCACAGTCACACCCAATGGTCTCTTGAAGCTAACCAACACATCGGTACAAAAAACCGGTCACGCCTTCTATACCGAAAAGATCCGGTTCAAAGATTCCCAAAACGGCAACGTTTCGTCCTTCTCCACAACCTTCGTCTTCGCGATACACCCTCAGATCCCAACACTCAGCGGCCATGGAATCGCCTTCGTCGTAGCTCCGACGCTAGGTCTTCCTTACGCACTTCCTAGTCAATACATCGGTCTCTTCAACATCTCCAACAACGGTAACAACACGAATCACATCTTCGCCGTCGAATTCGATACAATCCAGAGCAGCGAGTTCGGAGATCCCAATGATAATCACGTCGGAATCGATATCAACGGTTTACGGTCGGCTAATTACTCGACGGCGGGATACTGGGATGATCACGATAAGTTTCAGAATCTGAGCTTGATTAGTCGCAAACGGATCCAGGTTTGGATCGATTACGATAATCTTAGTCATCGAATCGATGTCACCATGGCTCCGTTCGATTCCGATAAACCTAGAAGACCTCTTGTTTCGTATGTGAGAGATCTCTCTTCGATTCTTCTGGAAGATATGTATGTAGGTTTCTCATCTGCGACTGGTTCAGTTCTCTCAGAGCATTTCGTAGCCGGGTGGAGTTTCCGATTAAACGGAGAAGCTCCGATGCTTTCGTTATCGAAGCTCCCGAAGCTTCCTCGATTCGAGCCGAAACGAATCTCAGAATTCTACAAAATCGGTATGCCTTTGATTTCACTATCTCTGATCTTCTCTATCATCTTCCTCGCTTTCTACATCGTGAGGAGGAAGAAGAAATACGAGGAAGAGCTTGACGATTGGGAAACAGAGTTTGGGAAGAATCGATTTAGATTCAAGGAGCTGTATCACGCGACCAAAGGGTTTAAGGAGAAGGATCTTCTCGGATCTGGAGGATTCGGGAGGGTTTACAGAGGGATTCTTCCGACGACGAAGATTGAAGTGGCTGTGAAGAGAGTCTCACATGATTCAAAACAAGGTATGAAAGAGTTTGTGGCGGAGATTGTGAGTATTGGCCGGATGAGTCACCGGAATTTAGTTCCTCTTTTGGGTTATTGTCGTCGGAGAGGAGAGCTTCTTCTTGTCTATGATTACATGCCTAATGGGAGCTTAGACAAGTATCTTTACAACAATCCAGAGGTAACACTAGATTGGAAACAAAGATCTAAGATTATCAAAGGAGTTGCTTCAGGATTGTTCTATCTCCATGAGGAATGGGAACAAGTTGTGATTCACCGGGACGTGAAAGCTAGCAATGTTTTGTTAGACGCTGATTTCAATGGTAGACTTGGCGATTTCGGTTTGGCTCGGTTGTATGATCACGGCTCGGATCCTCAGACTACTCACGTTGTTGGAACATTGGGTTACTTAGCACCTGAACATTCCCGCACTGGACGTGCCACAACCGCCACTGATGTCTATGCGTTTGGTGTGTTTCTTCTAGAAGTTGTTTCCGGTAGACGACCCATTGAGATCCATAGCCAAAGCGACGATACGTTCTTGCTTGTGGAATGGGTTTTCAGTTTGTGGTTGAGAGGAAACATAATGGAAGCCAAAGATCCAAATCTCGGGTCATCTGGTTCTGATCTTGAAGAGGTTAAAATGGTTTTGAAACTCGGACTGTTGTGTTCGCATTCAGATCCTCGGGCTAGACCGAGTATGAGGCAAGTGTTACAGTATCTAAGAGGAGACATGGCGTTGCCGGAATTAACGCCCTTGGATTTGTCGGCAGGGAGCATGATGAATTTGGGAGGCCGGGACGGTTTTAGCGGTATTGCAATGTCTGATTTTTCCTCCGTGTTTAAAGGGTTTACCGGCGGATCTTCCATCGCTGACTCTCTACTCTCTGGTGGGAGGTGATGATTGATGTTCCAACTCTAGCAATGTTTTATGCTATAGCTTTTTTTTAAAAAGGTTTACTAATCCGGATCATGTACATACATTTTTGCCTTTGTATGGAGATGTATAATTGAGTTTTTGTTATAAGAGTTTGTAAAATATTAAGATTAAGATTGCGATAGTTGATTCACTATCAAGAACTGTCCCCTCACAAATCTTCTGATTCATGACTTAACACAAATGACGGAAAAATATATAATATTGGCAGAGTTGAACGGAGTAGTCGTAGAACTTTTTGTTTATGTGTAGAATTGTATCTCAGAACAGAACACAGATAATCTCTTTCATGGTGTTTGTTGTTGCTCATATACACATAAAAAAATAGCTATATAAATACTAACTAAACCAAAGCTGATTTGTTTGACATCTGCAAAATCCAATAGATTGAATCTTCCTAAACGCCATGGCAACGAGATCACGGTGCAGGACCAAGAAGAAGTAGAACCGGGGGTTCACTCGTTTCATCATGTCGTCTTGCAGTCGAAGCCCTTAGAGGAGGTTCAAAGCGGTCCCTAACCACATCAGGAGCCAACTCGTCATCAGACGGGAGGTAAACCAGGCCTCTCGCTCTTAGATGGGACGGTTCATCATAACATACGGTCCAAAGACTATCCACTAGCTGTCTTTCTTCTCTAGCTGCACAAAGATCTTCGTCCGACATCACAATTATTCTTCTTGTTCTCTCCTCAAGAAGCTGTCTTAGATTCACATCCGCTCTGTCAAGGTTTCTCTCAGATTCTTCACGAGCGAGCTCTAGGAGACCACGAAGGGCGAATTCCCGGACTTCAAAATCTTGGTTGGATGCTAGGTGGATCATTATGCGAGGAAATCCAAGATCTCTAAAGATTTTACAGTCTGAGTTGCTTTCTTGGAGAAGATAGTGAATTAAGTTCAAGGCTTTTCTGAAACGGAAAGAGTATATTGGTTACTACTAATATTTATGAACTGAAAACCTGAACCGCAACAGAACCAAACCCCGGATCAAACATTCATCTATATTTAGTGCATATGCTTGAGACGTTTTTTACCTTTGGAATCTAACGGTTTCAGAAACCAAAGCTTCTCGCAAGCCAGCGTAACCATTTGCTAGACGGAATGCTGTAATCCCGGCTTTGTTGTTACGGATAAGAGCTGCAATGTCGAAAGCAAGAAAATACTGTCAAACTTTTGGGTTCTCAAAGCAAACGTTGCTAGAAATAGTAACTCTTACAAGATATAGCACCGAGTGCCTTGGTCCGAACTCTAATGTCGGGATCAGCAACAAAGTTGGTTAATAATGGCTCTAACCCATTTGCTTCAATAACAAGTTGCTGACTTCTTGGATTGTTTTGGACAACAGTGGTCAAAACATCAGCCGACTTTGCTCGAATCTTTGCATTAGAGTTCTTGAGATAGCCAAGGAGAGGGACCAAACCTCCAATGGAGTGAAGATCTGAAATATTAATGATCCAAAATATATGTAAAAAAAAAAACAAAAAATCACAAAACATGACAGAAACCAAAAACAAGTGATGTGAAATCAAACCATTGGCCAAATCGATCGACTCTACGTGTTCCTGCAGCTCATCCAACATTCCTGTCCAAACAAAAGTATCAGTTTTTGAAATCGATCACAATGGTTCTTTTGCATAACAGAATAATCGCTAAAGTAAAGAACCTTCAAGATCATCAGGTGTAACTCCTTGAGCCTCCACGACTTGTTCAGGCATTTTCATAATTTGAGATATCACTTTCATACGTGAAATTGAATCGATCGTATGTGCTTGCATAGCTTCCATAAACCATTGTAGATCTTCCTCACTAACCAGAACACAGTTTTAAAATCAAAATTCGAAAACAAGTTCATCATCCAACTAAATTATTTTCTCAGAATTAAGAATATATTCCAATAAAATAAGAACCTATTATTAGCAACTAGAAAGAGACGAAAGGGTTGATCAAAGATAACAGGCTTGAAGCAAGACTAAGGTATAATGTGACATCCGATCAATAAAAAAGGTAAAGAGATTTCAGTTGAATTCCAGAAAAAAAGATATTGAGAAAAGATCAAAGGACCTTATACGGCTTGAAGAGGAAGAAGCTCCATCGCAATGGGAGAGACTCCATTTGAGCAATCCGTCCCAGTTAGGTCCATCGTTCGCCATTTACGCTTCTTGAAAGAAAATGAAAACCAGAAACGCAAAATTGAGTAAGATCGAGAGGGGGGGAATGAGATTGTTAGTTTATTACAGGAACAGGGGAGATATTTTGTGTGTCCCGTAAATTATGGATAGACAAAAACACGTGGCCAAGTTGCACTAGCCAGTTTTATCGGTTAAGGAGAACGAGTAAGAGGGACCACGTGGAGATCAAATATGGACACAAGCTTTAGGGCGACGAATGCTTAAAAGTTAAAATCAATCATCAATATGTATACGCTAATTCAGTAGTTAGAGATAAATCAGAGGAATTTTTTTTTTTTTTTTTTTTTCTGGTTTTTATCCGCAGTTATGTACAAAATATATTAGGGAACCAAAATCTTTAAAAAATATCTTGGTTTAGAGATGGTAATAAGTTAATAACCCGTTAATTGAATTCCCAACTTGAAAGAATTCAATAGACCCAGAACTCAAAAAACATACACTTAAACAGTGAACATAAAATAAAATAAAAACATTGAACATTACACGCGTTTAATTATCTACTGTAACTTGGAAGTTAGAACCTACACCTTCCCGGGTTAAAATGTTCCCACCACTTTTGGTGGAGTAATTATATATATCCTAGACTATCTACCTGTTTAAGTACGGGAAAGGGCAATCTTCTGTGTTATTAATCAAAATCCTAAACTTAAATAATTCTAAATCGAATCTAAATTTCATCCGGTCCGGTCAGACCAGAAAGCATGAGCTGCTAAAACCCTATCAAGAAGGTCTTGAGGCACAGGTTCGCCTCTCCTTTGCCTTGCTGATATCTTTGCCGTGTGAACCAACGTTTTCCATTTATCCTGTTTTAGGTTTATACACATATAATTTTATTTATTTATTCACAGTAAAAATTCTGATTTTATACATAGCATTTATTACTAAAAGGTACCTTGAGGTCAACGTATGTACGATGATTTGCATGGTCAAATGCATGAGACTTAACGTCGCGCCACCTGAAAAGAAACAATGTATATAGAAGACAACTCAGTAATTTAACAAACCAGATTATTACAGTTTGAAAACAAATAAATAAGAGACTTCACGAGCTTGAAAAATAATTAATTACCTTCCGTTGCCGAGCCTCTCTACGGCCTGAACCAAAGCTTCTACCTCTGAGACAGTGAATGGCCGTCTGATTCTCCGTTGAACCATCTCTGGCTGCGAGGCGGGTTTCATGCGCACGGGAACCACGGATCTAGCTGCCACCACCTCAGTGCTATCCACAGACCCTAGAACCCTATTTTTTCTATTTTATGACCGCAGTTTAAAAAGAATACGAAATTACTAATAACATAAATTTTAGAATTGCGTTTACACGAAAATAATAATTTATGGTTTTGATTGTGTACCTATGTCGCGTTCTCGGGTAAACAGTGGTTAACGTTGTTATTGTTTCTGATTCCTGTGGTTCTAGCATGAATTCCAAAGAGCTGAGGTTGTGGTCATCATCATCATCGAGAGGTATTCCAAACTGAAGAAGCGTTTTGGAGTCATCGTCGATGGTTTTACCTCGAAGAAGCACTCCAATGTTTAATCCATCCTTAAGAATCCGCGTTACCGCCTCCAATACCGCTAGTTTCAGTGAGCCAACCGTGGCTGATTCGGGAATGTCCACCAATAGCTCCGAGATTTTCAACGATTTAATACCAAATTTAACTGAAAATGCGACAAGAGAATGTTATATAAATAACAATTGTTCACATAGATTTGATGATTTTGATCTCAAATATATATGCTTACCGGTACACGGAGCTTCACGTGTGTCAGATCGATGATTTTGGTAAAACAACTTTCTTTTCTTCAAAGGATACATATTCTGCGATTCCTGGCTACTACATGAACCTCGCTCTTTCATGTAACACATCTTTCTTTTACCGTCTACATAAATCCAAAGAAACATTTAATTAAAAAATCATTTATGTAAAAATTGAAAAAAACCTTCGTTATATACAAGTAAAGTTAGGGAGTGACTTCATCTTACCGATCTTGGAACTTGAATCGAAGTTTTCTTCTTGTATGATTGGAGAGCTAGACATGGAAGGACCAAGAGCTAACCAGTCCTTCGACAATAACACCTTAGAAGGTTTCTCCAGGCCAGGTTGAGGCTTAACCTCAACTTCCATTGTCTCCAAGAAGTTATTGACAACGAAATCGTCCTTTGTCTCCTTTGTTTCGTGGGCCAACGAGCCGATAGCAACTCGGTTCTTGCACTTGCCTGAGAATTGTCCAGCCACTTGGGCTAAAACCTCGAACTCTGATCTTTGTTTTCTCATAGGTTTTAGCCTGCGTCCCTGGAGAAAAAAAGATGCGATCTATTGAGCCAAATGTATGTAACTTTTGGAAGAAGATTTCTTGTTCGAATATGTATATGCGCACTTTGGGTGATTTACATGCCCTAGGAACAACAGGAAGTTGGTAGGCATCGATACCAAAGTCAACCATGTTTAATTCCTTGCAACACACACAACTGCAAATTGCTTACGTTAAGCCTGAACCTGCGCAATTTTGTTTATCATATCAAAAATCAGATCCTAAAACACAAAACATTGCTGAGGATAATTGGAAAAACTAACATTGATCACAAAACACATAAAAATCCACAAACCTTATGACTGACTCTATCGTTTCTCTGAAACGTTTTTGATTTTGTGCGAGAGAGAAAAGTGAGATTTATGTTAGAATTTGTTTGTGGGAAATAAAATATATAGAAAGTTATGAGCCGTAAAACATCCGCCTTTAAAGTTGGGTTTGTGCCTGAACAAAAACCCCATGAAACCACAAAAATTCTTTACAAAAAAAAAAACTCCAATGTTTCAGAAAAATTTGAACTCATTTTTAACAACACTTGTCAACATCTGATTAGTCTGAATTTATCAGTAAGTATAACACGTTTTCTGAGTTTTTTTCTTTCTCTAAAGACATTTTTTTTTTGTGGGGCTAAAACTAACCAACAGTTTTTTTTAGCTTTAGCTCTAAACCCTCCTCCGAACACTTTGGACAAGTTCTTCCGTTCCCATTACTTCTAAACATCAATCCTGGTTTTGACACGTGGACGACTCTCCATTATTCTTGGATAAATCTCTTCTCATTCACAAATATTTTCTTGTTGTGGAGGAAAACTCTGTATTTCTTTTGGATAAATTACGTGGCAAAATGGAGTGTTTGTTTCAATCGACAACATGTTAGGATGTAACTGGCAATCAGTTAGAAAAAGGTGTATTGAATAAGGTGTATAGGGACCAACTGAATGAATTTGAATGGAAAAATGATTGCAGAACAATAGTTAAATTACATTGATAATCAAGTAAATTGATAATGTTTAAAGTTGGTGTTGAATGATGTATGTTTGAAAGTAACAATTTTGGAACTAATCTTGAAAAGACCTAAACCATTTAACACAAAATAGTAATTAAATTATTTTTAGTGTTATAAATTACGTAGATCCCAAGTTACCAACAATGGTCAACGAATTTAATGTTTCGAAAGCAAGCAAGAAAGTCTTTTCTTGGGGGTATATATACCTTAGCGTTATATGTTATTCCTTCTGTTGTTAAATAATGTATTTTTTAGATTTTTCATACATATTAAAAAAAAAGTTAATGTTTAATTATAACTACGTTATTTTTTGTATTAAACAATTCTCCATAATTTTAAACCAATAGTAATTCAATAAATTTAAAATTTGTAATCAATATTTCTTGAAGTTTACAATTTTTTGTTATTTTTTATTTAAAAATACATTAAAATCCTAGAAAATACATTTTTTTGAAACAAAAAAAATATCTAAAAAATACATTATTAAAAAACAAAGAGAGTATTATTAGTATTATTTTTTTTATATATATTATTTTTACATTGGTTTTGGTTGTACATTAGTAATTCACATATCTAGAGAAACCGATAGAATCATAAGAAAGCTTCAACTTCGTCACAGCTTTCATAAAATATATACATTAATTAACTTGATATTAACAAACAGTGTTTAACTTTGTATCTTTAATTAACGCATATAATTAAAACAGTGGACATTTAAAGAGAATCATCAAATCAAAGGATTGGTAATAATGGGTTGGGACTTTTAATAACTAAGCCGGATTCCAAATGGTATAATATTGGTACATAAACATTAGAGAGACTAGGTCCGCGACTTCCAAAAATAAATAAACTTCTCCATCAATTATATGAAAGATATATCTATACATCATCGAGAGAGAGCACGACCAAAACTCCAAAAGCGTCGAGGTCAAGCTCGATGATTACGTACTAAACAACAAGTAGACGAGTCAATTACAACAAAAAAGAAACGAGATAAAGCGGTTGAACCACTGATCAACACTGATTCGGACGATAAACGGACTAAGCAAAATATTACTTATCAATTTTTTTATTTTCTTTTTAGGGCCATTTTTCTTTTAGGTAATAGCTATATCTTTATGACTTCCAAAAATAAATAAACGTTCTCCATTAATTATATGAAAGATATATATACATCAAAACTCCAAAAGCGTCTCGATGATTAGGTACTAAACAACAAGTAGACGAGTCAATTAAACTTCTCCATCAATTTTTATTTTTTTGAAAAAAAATGATTTACTGGTAGGATTAGGAACCGTGTGTGATGCATATTCGGTGAAGACCGTTGACTTTACTCTTTCCTTTTCTTGTTTTCAGACTCAAACTCCAACGAAAGTTTCCTTTTTGTTTAGAGAGAACTTGCTCTTAAGCTCCAAAGTCCAAACCCGATTAAACCCCCCCCTATAAACACCAAAACACGAAACCTAATTCCTCCCTACACACATCTCAAATTCAATCTCAAAGCTCGGATTTTTAATTGCTTCAATGGGTGAGAAAGATTCAGAAACAGCTCCGATTTGGGGAAAAACGCGACAGAGAGAGAGCAACAACAACATACACCCAATGGATGTAGAATCTGCTTCTCTATCTGGGCAGCATCGATCTCTGAATCATAGTCGAAGTTCTTATGAAGAACGAGGAAGAGGAGTTAAGGAGTTTCGGAGCTGGTTCGCTTGGCTCATACCCTGTTTCGTTGTCGCTAACGTTGTCGTGTTCGTGATCACCATGTATGTCAATAATTGTCCGAAGAAATCTGGAGATTGTTTCGCTGATTTCTTGGGTCGGTTCTCGTTTCAGAACACTAGAGAGAATCCTCTTCTGGGTCCTTCCTCTCTAACGTAAGTAAGCTTCTAATTCTAGGGTTTTACTTTGTTTTCAAACAAAGGTCTAGTCTTTACTGAGTCAAGTGAAGCAGAAACTACGAAATTTCTTACGATTTCAAGGAAAAATCCAAAATTTTCTAGGATTTTAATTGCTTGTAGGGAGGAATTAGCAGGCTACTCTGCTACTCTAGCTTGTAAGAAGTAGCTAATTGCTTGTAGAAAATATGGAGGTATAATAGGAGTTGGAATTGAGATAGTGTGTGTTTCTCTCCTCTTCCTTGAATTGTCCTGATGTTATAAATTTAAGATTGATTTTAGTTACTTTAACTTGGAACAGGTTACAAACAATGGGTGGATTGGACGTAAGGAAAGTGGTTAAACGAGATGAAGGATGGCGTCTACTTTCTTGTAACTGGTTACATGGAGGAGTTGTTCACTTACTGGTGAACATGTTGACTCTTTTATTCATCGGTATACGTATGGAACGTGAATTCGGTTTTAGTAAGTACCTACTTTCTCTGCCTATCTAGAACGATTTGTTATATTGTGAATACCCCTATTTCTAATGAATTGTTTGTAAGTAACCTTTGTTTCAATTTTTGTATGCAGTTCGGATTGGATTGCTTTATTTGATATCGGGCTTTGGAGGAAGCATATTGTCAGCTCTTTTCCTCCGCTCAAACGTCTCTGTTGGAGCATCTGGTGCCGTGTTTGGTTTACTTGGAGGAATGCTCTCTGAGATCTTTATCAACTGGACAATCTATTCTAACAAGGTAACGATACCTTCAGAACCCGTTTTCTATCTATGATCTAAAGATTGGAACTCTCGAATTTATGTTGTTTGCCTATGTTTTGTCTAGGTTGTGACCATTATAACTCTTGTATTAATTGTGGCGGTAAACTTGGGACTCGGTGTGCTCCCGGGAGTAGATAACTTTGCTCATATTGGAGGGTTTGCTACCGGGTTTCTTCTTGGATTTGTGCTCTTAATCCGTCCCCATTACGGATGGATCAACCAAAGAAACGCTCCTGGAGCTAAACCCCACAGGTTCAAGATGTATCAGGGCATATTATGGACCATCTCTCTTCTCCTCTTGGTCGCTGGGTAAGTGTTACATTTATCTGTTATTCACCCCTCCACGTTAATAGCTATAAATCAGTCTGTTTGTTTTTCATGTACACATAAAAGCCTCAGATTGCCTAAATGATGATCTTGTCTCTTTGATTGACACGAAAAAGGTTATGAACTTTGTGACAAAAAAATCACTAAACCGAGCTTCTTTCCTTGTCAGGTTCATTACCGGATTGATCTCTCTCTTCAACAATGTTGATGGAAACGAACATTGCTCATGGTGTCATTACCTTTCATGTGTACCAACTTCTAAATGGAGCTGTAACCGAGAACCAGCCTCTTGCACGGTAAAGTCCTGAGCTCTTTTTTTGGTTCCTCGGTTTTTCCAGCCTCGGATCGAATCTCCTTCAATGTTTCTAATCACAAATCCCTTCTTCTGATTTTGTTTTCTGCAGACGACTCAATTAGGTAACCAATTGAGCATGACTTGTTTGAGGAATGGGAAATCAGCATCTTACATTTTGGCAAATCCCTCGGATTCACGGATTAATAGCTTATGTGTTCAGCTTTGCCGTTGATTTACTACTGATTTTTAGAATATATACAAACACACTTTACACTGTATCTATCTTCTCCGTCTCATTTTTTCTTGCTTATTGTGTATATTTTATAGAGGCCCTTGTTGAATAAATAATACAATGTTATCCAAAATTATATTTGAGTTTGAGGTCTCTACTCTGTAGTAAATTTCCATATAAGTATAATCGTGCTTTGATCCAAGTTTAGAAGAGAATTCGTAATACAAATTTGTTCTCTTGGTTGAAAAACTAAGTGTAAGACCAAGCAACTCTTTCTTTATATCAAATCCTATGTTTGAGTACCCTGACTGTGTTTCACTGTTTCATATGATCTTTGGGGCATTACAAATTTTCAAAAAACATGTACCGTATTTGCTTTTTTGAACAAGGACAAAAAAATTATTAGGTCGCCGTCTGTGGGGATCGAACCCACGACCACGTGGTTAAAAGCCACGCGCTCTACCACTGAGCTAAGAAGGCGTTTATGCTCACGCTGTCTTATAAATCTATTATAATACAAACGAATAGTTCCTTATCTCTCTCCTTTTAATTTGTTACTAAGGTCAATTTACATCTCATTATGAATACTTTTTTTTTTTTTGGGTCACATTACTCATAAAAATGAAAGTAGATTCTGAAATATATATCCTCTCAATCATTTTGGTTCCAAAGTAGATTCTGAAAATGAAAATTTGGCATCGAGATTCTAAATTTGGTATGGATATTTTATATAACTAAAAGTACGTAATACGTGACAACTTGTTTTATAAAAGATTCAGCAGATAAAAACCCAACATTTAGAAGCAATCAAGCAATCATCTTCAACGTATAGTTGCTAGATAAAAGTCATTACGACTAAACAATGATACGTCTCGCGTTGGAAAAGAAGAAGCACTGAATACTAAACAATAATTTGAAAAAAACTTCTTCTTATAATTTCACACTTCAAATCGATGTACCAGAATTTTTTTTTTTAAAAACCACACATGCATGTAGCCTGTAGGGATCATTTGGCTCACACTGTCTTGTGATTCTTATTGAAGTGCAAAGACCGTAGCTCAGCTGCGTCAAGCTCCCTGGCAAATTCGTCGGGTCTATAGTATCCGGTGTGAGGATCAGGCATCCACCATAACTCTTCTCCTCTCATCATTTTACCTTGAATTTGAGAGGATTTTGCAATGTATGGATCTAACTCTTTCGCACCGGTCTCAGGTCTAAAGTATCCGGTATCAGGGTCTGATGTCCACGATGGCTTCTCTCGACTACTTCCAATTGTATGTCCCCTTTGAGAGGCTTTTGTGATCACCATGTACCTTCTCCTAGAATAATTTAATAATAAAAAAAAATTGTCATTTAGTTTACAACGCCATATATTCAAATTAGAATTAACCAATCTTCAGTATTTTCTAAAACCATAGGTTTATACAAATGGATGGACTTGCATTGTGATTGTGTTGCTGATAGAGCGAGAGAAACTTTTGAGATTGAAAAGTGATTGAGACATTAATCCTCTCAAATTTTCTATGGAGAAGATTAAGTGTGAGAGGATTTCTGTATAGACTAATTTATGGACGATCGAGTTGATTTGTACATAGAAGATATATGTTGGAAGATATGGCTTTATATAGGTTATATAGGGAATTTGTTAATCATAATAATTTTGTTGTTGTTGTAATAAACTAATACTTTGACTCTGTAATGTTGATCAGACTTTTGGAATAGTTTTTTTGTTTTTTTTTAAACTAAAAATTGGTAGGTTCTGTTCAAAAGAAAACAAAAATAGAAAGGATTTTGATGTGGAATGTAAGAGAAGTAGTAGTGTCCCTTGCTCGATCAGAAATCAAATTAAAACATCGAAAAATTTACAACCAGGACAATGACCTAATCATATGCTTCAATTTTTAAGAGTTTAAACGTACGTGCTAATTTTAAAATCAAGTTTATAGATTTGTACCGGTGAGCTAATCAAACTTAAACAATTTTTGAATTGGTCTATATATATTATGTGAAAAGGTCCGATAGGATCAAGATTCAATGGTTTCTCTGAACGGTCAAAAATTTTGAAGGGTCAATCGAAAAAAAGGCTTTTCTTCGACTAATTAAACAACATTTTTTTTTGGCTCAACTAGATACTTGACCAAGTGGAGCAAAAAAATTCACTTGACCAAGTGTAGGGAGTAAGGGTAAAATCACTTGACAAATTTTCAATAATTTTCTTTTGGTTTTATGGTAACCCTACACTTATATCTCAAATTCCTAGATTCATCTTCTCCAACATCACTTCTCCCACTTCTCACCATTGATGTTTGTTTTCTCCATTATTTAACTCATCTAAAAATATCCATGTGTTTTCCAAATATGTTCGACTGTTCCTTTGTAACAAATTTGGATCATGTGTAGGGATACCAATGAGATAGAAAAACTTGAGTCAAAATTCAAAACTAAAGATTATTTGGTTATGTTTGATTAAGTTATGGTTTTGGTTTGGATTTAGTTATTTGAAAATATGAGTATGTGTAATTGTGTATATTGAGATACACAATTATTAGAATCCAGATCAAAAGATAACATTTCCAGAGTGCTTGGATCCAGAATTCAAAACTAATAATTCTGAAAATATTAGGCTCTTTCTTGCCTGAGTTTAATCTATGCTCCCATATTTCTTGTCCAATTTTGTAAATGATACGAAAATTGCTTTGATGGTTGACAAACTTCACATGTGAACACCATTCCTCCACTTGTGCACCACTGAGAAACCTCCACACATTTCCATTAGCATCATAGACAGAGACTTTTTAATCAACATAAGAGAGACTATAAATCTGATTTCCAATAACAAAAAGGGTTTATGTCCAATGGATGTTTAGGGTGGGATCAATTCCAAAGCTCCCGGTAGTTGGGTCAAATATCACACTTTTCATGCCAATGCGTTTGATTACAGAACCGTAGTGCGTATAGTTTGCCACCGGAAAGCAAAAATCTTTTCCCATATGATAACGGAATAAATATGTTGTTGTTTGTCGCCTTGTTCTTGTCATCACCAATGTTGGCGTCTATACCAAATTTTTAATATTTATTGAACTCTTCACTATATTTCGTGATAGTTAGCTGTGAGAACAAAATTAATGATATTTTTGCGTGTAACTTGAATTCTTACTCTCAAAGCTACCTTGAATCAACATACGTACTGATTATGTACTTTGTATCACAAGATTGAATCAACTTACACACAAAAAATTTTAATTAATTTTTTTGTCCAATTCGGTTTTCAGATCGGATTATCCATAGAACTTTGGTTCGGTCAAACCAGATTGAATTGGTGTTCATTGGATTTGGAAAGACCAAATGAAAGAAAGGGTCTCTCGAGTGGGACCCTTAATCTTTGAGACAGAGAGAAAAAGAGACTATCGACATTTACCAAAACACCTTTTGTTTTCTCATGAAATTACACCATTTGCCACTGAACTACACCGATAAATCAAACAAGTCCGGCGACTGTGACGGGCATTTTGATTTTCAATTTCCCTCCCCAAAATCTTTTAGCAGTTTGGTGAATTTTCCCAAACCGCAATGTTGCACGAGCTTCTTCTAGCTCTCTTAGGCTTCACCGGCGATCTCATCGTCGACGAGCGGGAGCAACGCAAATCCCTAGGCCTCGCTTTCAACTCCGATTCACCTCTCACTGATGAATGTACCTTCAAACTCGCTCCTGACATCTCCTTCATCGAACCCAGCGAAAGGTTTAGTCTCTGCTCGCGCTGATCTGGTGATTGTGATGATTTTGATTTCTAGTGATTCTGATGCGCTTCCTTGCAGGGACTTGATCGAGAGGTTGATCAAGCTAGGGTTCTACTATCGAGAGCTCGACCGGTTTGCGAAGAAGTCTCGCAATTTGAGCTGGATTAGGTCTGTAACCAGTGTGCATCCGTTGGAGCGGGCTGATGAGTTGTCGAAGCAGAGTAGAGAGAAGAAGCCTAGCGTGTACCGTAGAGCCATTGCTAATGGAATTGGGGAGATTCTTTCGGTCTATAGATCTGCGGTTCTTCACATTGAACAGAAGCTATTGGCCGAGACTACGCCTATTCTGGCTACGGTTACGCAGGGGCTCAATAAGGTACATTTTTCTAGTCCAATACCAACACATTGATCATTTGATGATTGAGCTTAGGAATACCAAACGAGTTTATTGATAATCCAATGCCGTTTCATCTGTCTTTGTTTTCTTTCTAGTTTTTCGTCCTTTTCCCTCCCCTGTACGAGGTAATTCTTGAGAGTGAGCGTGATGACATTCGTGGAGGGCAGCTTCTTAATGTATTAAATAAAAGGTGTCATTGTGGTGTGCCTGAATTGAGGACTTGTCTCCAAAGGTATTCACTGGCTTTTGTTCCTCAATGGCTCTATTTACAGTAAACTGAAATCACCTTTAGTCCAGCGTCACCACTGGTCAAAGTTTTTGTATCATGCTTATTCCCTTCTACACGTGTAGGCTTCTTTGGCATGGACATCAGGTCATGTATAATCAACTTGCGGCTTGGATGGTCTATGGGATTCTCCAGGATCCTCATGGAGAATTTTTCATCAAGAGGTAAATTGTAAATCTACGTTTTGTCATTTTTATTTTGAGCTTTGTTGATTGCTTAATGTTGTCATTAGTTAGTGGTCCGTATGAAGTCTCCTATTATACACCGGTTAGGTAGCTACTATATACTTGCACTGATACATAATGGCTTGCCGTCCTGTGCAGCTGCACTTTGGTTTCTGTTTATTCTTCTCCAAAGAATGTACAACTTATTTCTGTTTTTCGTGTAGGCAGGAAGATGGGGATTTAGATCATCGCTCATCTCAGGAAGAGATATCTGAAAAGTTGGCTCGTACCTCAGTTCATGAGACATCTTTAACTGATTGGCACTCTGGATTTCACATTTCTTTGGTATTCTCCATGCCACTTTCAATTTTGATTTAGGTACCATTACTATATTGTTGATGTTTCTGTACTTATATTGCAGGATATGTTACCTGATTATATTCCTATGCGTCTTGGTGAATCAATTCTTTTTGCGGGGAAAGCCGTAAGAGTTTTGCGAAATCCCAGTCCTGCTTTCCAGTTCCAGAAGGACAAGAGTTTTCAGCAAACGATGCGTGGCTCCCAGAGGATTCAAGGATTTATGCATAGTGATTTCCCTGAAAGGGAAACTGAGTTAGATGCAGATCTAACAGGGGGAGAGTTGCTTCCACAATCTGAGGCAGACAAGATCGAAGCTATGCTCAAAGATTTAAAGGTACTGGTTGGGAGACTTTCTCGCTGCACACTATATTTTTGGTAAAAAGTGTAGCAATCTTGATAACCGAGTTGATTTCGGTCATGCGACACGTGATCTTTTTGCTTATGCATAGAGATAGTATATGCCTTTCTCCTAGGATCACGTTAGAGCTCACAGATTGTACACTTAGATTTATATGTCTACGTGCAGGAATCATCTGAGTTTCACAAGAGATCATTCGAGTGCACTGTTGATTCTGTTCGAGCAATAGCAGCCAGTCATCTTTGGCAGGTTTTCACTTTGACAACTTTTGATTCATTAATCTTTTTGATTTATTTTTTGGGGTCATATTACCTTCCTTCGTACAGCTTGTCGTTGTGCGTGCTGATCTCAATGGTCATCTGAAAGCTCTTAAAGATTACTTTCTCTTAGAAAAAGGAGATTTCTTTCAGGTAAACCACATAAAATATCTGTTGATTCTCTTAAATGAAAAATAAGGGTAATTAATCTCGCTCCCACTTGCTCATGTCCTCGTTTTCGTGCATTAGACTCAGTAAAAGACCTGTGGACATGCAATTTCACATCTCATAGATTTTCTTTTTTCAGTGCTTTCTGGAGGAGAGTCGTCAGTTGATGCGTTTGCCGCCTCGCCAGTCAACTGGAGAGTCTGATCTTATGGTACCGTTTCAGTTGGTATGTGGATACAACTTAAAAAATCTCATAAAAAAAGCTCTGGTCAGGTCAACTTGTTTTTGTAATGCTCTCTCTTTTGGGAACACACAGGCTGCAACAAAAACCATTGCGGAGGAAGATAAGTATTTTTCTAGGGTATCCCTACGGTCAGTAACACATCAAACTCTTTTTAAACGACTTCATATTAGGTGGATTTAATGTCCAACCTTTGAGCTAAGTGGGAAGCACACATTAATAATTACTTTTCCCAACTGTTCCGTAATTTGGCTGTTTTAACTGCTACTCTCACCAGGATGCCTTCATTTGGAGTCACAGTCAGATCTTCTCAAGCTGAGCTGGCGAGATCTAAAGTATCTCTCGCCGGGAAGGCAAATCCTACATCAGACACCTCTGTGGATGGCTGGGACGCTATTGCTCTGGAGTATTCTGTTGATTGGCCCATGCAACTGTTTTTCACTCAAGAAGTGCTTTCTAAGTAATAATCCTTGGGCATTGCTTATATCTTCATTTTTTCTCACTTTCCATCAAATTTACTATGAACTATTTAAGCGGCTGTTTTGATGCTTTGTCTGAGAGTTATAGACTTGTGTTTAGGTATCTCAAGGTGTTTCAGTATTTGATACGGCTAAAGAGAACTCAGATGGAATTGGAGAAATCATGGGCTTCTGTAATGCATCAAGATCATATAGAATCTGCTCAACATCGAAAAGATGGTACAAACGGATCAACATCTCAACAAAGACGACAAGGAATACGACCCATGTGGCGTGTTAGAGAGCACATGGCGTTTTTGATAAGGAATCTTCAGTTTTACATTCAGGTAAAAAAACCTACGACGTCTCATAAGGATTTAAAGTTGGTCACAAGCCAGTTTGAAAAACAAAAATCGTCTAAGGTTTGATTCTCTCTTTGTCTCTTGAGGTTGACGTGATAGAATCTCAATGGAAGGTGTTGCAAACTCACATCCACGATTCTCAGGACTTTACTGAACTCGTTGGCTTCCATCAAGAGTAAGTATATCCAATGCTCATTGTTCGCTTGAAAGCGTCTTCATGCTACTTACTTGGCCTGGATATTTAATTTTTCGGTTTGGTTCTCAATTCGATTTTTGCTATTTTGTGAAGCAAGTCTGAACCGAAATCTTTTTCAGTAATTTTTCGGTTTGGATCCGTTTTGTATGCCTGCCCCTTCTACTTACCTAGTGTACTATACAAATGCAGGTATCTCTCCGCTCTTATCTCTCAATCTTTCCTCGATATTGGTTCCGTGTCAAGGATACTTGACAGCATCATGAAACTCTGTCTCCAGTTCTGCTGGAACATTGAAAATCAAGAAAGCAATCCAAACACTTCGGAACTTGAAAACATAGCTGAGGTACGCTATCTTTTCACTGTAACACTCATACAAAGGTAAAATGGTCTCTCATAATTTTCTTTCTGCGGTTTTTAAGGAATTTAACAAGAAGTCAAATTCCTTGTACACCATACTGAGAAGCAGCAAGCTCGCCGGGAGCCAGCGAGCCCCGTTCTTGAGACGTTTTCTTTTACGCCTAAACTTCAATTCCTTTTACGAGGTAATGATTTCAATCAGAAGATTTAAGTTTTTCTCAATTGGGAGCTTCTCACTGTCTCTCTTTCCTGGTATCACAGGCAACTGCAAGGGGCGTGTTAAATGTTGTCCGACAACGCCCAGCTCTTCCATTGTAAATGTCCGACAGTTCTGGTCGGAGAATCTCGTTTCGAAGTATTTTTCAAACATGTGCTTTTGAGGTTTTGCAGCAAGCTATGACACGTGGAAATAGATTGGCCTGGTCCTCAAAATCAGGTTCACATGAAACCAAAAGGAATATACATATATGTGAACAGTTTTTGCTTAGACGTCTTTCCTTTGTAAGAATCTGTGTTGATCCGACTTTACTCCCAAGAACAAAAACTGCGAGCTGTATTTCATTCTGGCTTTAGAGATGTATAATTCTCTGTAAATTATGTAGGTCTGGTTTCTTTAATTATTTAACAATATGATAAGCTTGATGATGTGAGTTGTATAATTTTCTTAAGTATTCATAATATGCTTACAAACTATCAAGCTATAGTATAAGGTCGATGAACGTGTCTACGTCGATGTACTCACCATACCGTTTCAGTAAGCTGTTGATATATGAACACTGATGAAATTTGTCTTCTTCAGTACAAATAACTTATTACTGTTCTAACTGAGTTATTATCATTACACAAAATCGACAATGATATATAACAATAGGTCATAGTTAGAGCTAGACTATATTAAGAAGATTATCCAATAACCCCTCTCAAACTTTGGAAAATTAGGTGTTCTTATTCACTCAAACACAGTTGTGCTATCCAACAGAAATAAAAGGAACAAGACATTTTTAACCACAACTACAAACAGATAATGTAAGTTCTTCAAAATGTCTTAGGCCAGAATCTGAAAATATTGAAGAACAAAAAACAAAGAACAGCAAAGAACGAAGATAAAAACCCAGTAAGGATAAATTGGAAAACCCCCAGGGCTTCTCTGGAAGCAGACTTAACTTCAAACTCAAAAGCATTTCCGGTGAACAATAGACGGGCCTGACTCATCATATTCGGCCTTTGCGATCCACATCTACAAAATTTAAGAACGGACAACCGATCACTCGATCTGCAGACTAGAAGTATATGGTTTAGGGAAAGGAAATTGATTGGATTAGTTACCTGCTGGAAGGTACTGAGGGAGGCCAAGATGGATCCTCCAATCCAGACCGAGTATTTCCTCTCAGGTGGTGCAACGACTTTGATCTTCATGCTGCTCGGTGCCAAGGCAGTGATCTCTTTACTCATTCTGTCAGCGATTCCAGGGAACATAGTTGTTCCACCACTGAGCACAATGTTACCATACAAGTCCTTTCTGATGTCAACATCACATTTCATAATGGAGTTGTAGGTGGTTTCATGGATACCGGCATTCTCCATACCGATCATAGATGGCTGGTAAAGAACCTCTGGGCAACGGAACCGCTCAGATCCAATGGTGATCACTTGCCCATCAGGTAACTCATAGTTCTTCTCTACAGCAGAGCTGGTTTTAGCGGTCTCAAGCTCCTGCTCATAGTCAAGAGCAATGTAGCAGAGCTTCTCCTTTATGTCTCTGACAATTTCACGCTCAGCTGTTGTGGTGAAAGAGTAACCACGCTCAGTAAGGATCTTCATCAGAGCATCTGTGAGGTCACGACCTGCAAGATCAAGACGTAGGATGGCATGCGGAAGAGCGTAACCCTCATAGATGGGGACCGTGTGACTCACACCATCTCCAGAGTCGAGCACAATACCTACAACACAAATCAACAATTTGTAAGACACGGTTCTGAATCTGCAGGATAAAAATGTGAAGCCTATCAAGTTCTAGAGTTACCAGTAGTACGGCCACTAGCATAAAGTGACAAGACAGCTTGAATGGCGACATACATGGCCGGAGCATTAAAGGTTTCAAACATGATCTGAGTCATCTTCTCACGGTTAGCCTTTGGGTTAAGAGGTGCTTCAGTGAGAAGAATCGGATGCTCCTCGGGAGCAACACGGAGCTCATTATAGAAAGTATGATGCCAGATTTTTTCCATGTCATCCCAATTGTTGACAATACCATGCTCAATTGGGTATTTGAGGGTTAGGATACCACGCTTAGATTGAGCTTCATCGCCAACATATGCATCCTTCTGTCCCATTCCCACCATCACTCCGGTGTGACGAGGACGACCCACAATACTTGGAAACACAGCCCTCGGTGCATCATCCCCAGCAAAACCAGCCTAAGTCAGACACAGAACATAACCACCTTAGCTACATTGTTCATAGGATAAAAAAAAAAAGATTGAAATTTTTCTATGGTTCAGCGATGCTCTCATCCATCTAAGGAGTTAAAACAGATTCTGGGTTATGTCTATATACGTGGGATAAGTTTAGGTCCCCAACGAAATCCAATATGAAAACAAAAAATGATTCTTCATTATTAGTAGAAATACCTTAACCATTCCAGTGCCATTGTCACAGACAAGGGGTTGAATGTCTTCACCATCAGCCATTTTCTACTTTCTGCAAACAAAACATAAGACCACCAATTTGGCATCAACAAAGAATAATTAACACGCAAATCAATCAATGCTTCGTTTCATATATTATGTGCAAAAAAAAAAACAAAACAGTTGGAATATATATCTAAGCAATAATATTATAATAAACAGATTCATTCTCTAGGAGTCAAGAATAGTAAGAGAGACAAAACCAAATCCTAAAAAGAATGTGACAAATATTCCAGATCCCACAATCACGTTATCAATTCAATATATTATAATATTTACAGCTGAAGATCTGTGAAACAAAAAAAAGAAAAAAAAAAGCAAATGATATTTAAGCCAGATCAACAGAATCGGATAACTGAGGTATACACTCATTTACGCCTCAAAACGCATATAAGCAGGGCGATGCAATGACGAAATCACATATCGAAAAAACAAAACAAAAAATTCACAGAAGAGATAATAAAACTGACATTTGTCACTCAAAATAACGAAATGCGGATCGGAAAAAAACAAAGATTACCGTAAAAAAAAAAAATATAGATTAAAGTCGTTCTCGCGGCAGGAACGAATCTCAGACTGAAAAAAATTTGGGTTCTAAGGAAGGAAGGAAAAATCTCAAAAAGAAACAATGAATCAAAAATGAGGCCAATGAATACAAACGAAAAAAAAAAAACGAATGGTAAGTAAAAAAAAATAAAAACGGGTCCAAAGGCTTCAAATTCGGCTCACCTCGTTTTCCGATTCAATTCCTTATCGAAATGACGTTTTTACCCTCTACTCTGTTTTCTCCTTCGATCAACGCTTTGGTTAAAAAATAATTAATTAATCACTTTTAGCCTACAATAATTGATTTTAAAGGATGTTTTTTTTTTTTGTCCATCTATGCTTTTTTTCTGTAAAGTTTAGTGTACTAAGTTTTATAATAACAAAAACTCGAATATACCTTCAATTGAAAAATTATAGAAATGAAATCCAAAATTCTTTAACATATTCCAAAACCTCCAATTCACAAAGATTTTTTTTTAATATATTTTAAAATCACATAAAATAAAAAAATTAGAAATTATTTTTAAAAAAATTTATTCTTTTTCGTTTTTATCGTCGCGACTTCTTATTCCTTAGGGGACCCCCAAAAAACCTTCTTCTTCTTTGTTCGCTCTCCCGCGACTTCAGTTCTCTGGTGCCTTCAGTTCACCGGCGCCTTTGTTCACTGACGACTTCAGTTCTCCGGCTGCTCCAAAGGCTATCTCTATTACTCTTTCACTCTCAAATCAAAAAATAAAAATCCTCGCTGCGTCGGATTCCCTCGCCCTCTCCGTCAAGGTATTCATCTCTATTTTCCAGAAGATATCTCGATTACCCTTGATTGATCTCTGAGTTTCTAAACTAAACTCCCACAAAATTTCATCAGGTCTAATAATCTCATGATTGATCGCCGTTATGATTAGGTACGTTTTCTCTTATTCTGTTTGTTTCGTCGATCAACTAGTACAACTGTTTCCTGTTGAACAATTGCTTTTTATTGCTTCCTTTTACTTGTCTTTGATATTAAGCTTGCTTATCTCTTTTACTTGTAATTGATTGTGATCGAATTAGCTTTACTTTGGGTTTTTGGGTTGTACTGTTGGGATTCATATAGTGTTGATTCACACTTATCTCATTTGTTATACTATTTTTTGTGCTTGCTTCCATCTGATTTATGTGAGTTTGAATCACTGTTTCGTATTTTAGAAGTTGCGTTAATCGTCTCTTTTGGATATTCATTTGAAAGAAGAGAACTTTATTGACTTTTTAGTTTATAGATGGTAAATATGGGTTTTTAATGTATAAGTATAAGAACCTGCAAAATTGAATAAACACGTCATGTAGTTTTCATTTATGGGAGATTAAGGAGACTTTTGGAGTTTTTGTAAGCTAGTTTTTGACGTGAGTGAGGAATTGTGACCGTGCTTTGTTTCAGTCTTTAAAGAAGATTTATGAAGAGATATGTGTGTTTTGCTTCTTTTTTTTTTAACTCAATTGCTCGTCTCTTTGCTGCTTTAATGGTTTCTACACACATTTTTGTAGCTCAATGTGTGTACTTATATGTGTTTGTGTGTGATTATTTGTGACCCACAAAGCTTTTGAATTGGAATTTGCAGGGACTAGTTTTTAGTTTGCCACACCATTTTTAGTTTTAGATATGAGTTTCAAACTTGTGTTCTTGGCTTTCATTTATTTTGTTAGATTGTTATTGTTTAAACTTGAAACTGGTGGTGAGATCCTTATAGCTTCGATTTGATGTGTAGTTTTACAAGTCGTAGTTTGACCACAGTTCGCTAATTTAGATGATGCTTTGTAGTTTTGATGGCATATACTAAGGTAATTATTTTTTAAAAAAAATTGTCACTTTTAAGAAAGAGATACATATACACGTATATAGTGTGCTCTGTGGGCTTTGATGGATTCTTCATGTGAGAAAGAGATGTGTTTGGTCTGACTAACACACTTTGAAACTAATATTCATACTTTGTAATAAGAATAATATGATGTAGCTTCTGAGAACTAGACAATAGAGAGTGAATAGTTTTAAATTTTATGTTGTCAATGTTTGTCTCTAATTAGATTTTGATGAGATTATAAACCTCTTGAAGTTAACTTGAATCGAAGTCTTAGTTAATTTCTGTATTCTGAATTTGATTGAATTGAATTTAGTTCATACTAACTTATCTTGTTGTTAATTGTTTTTGTGCAAGCATGGAAAAGGAGTATCCAAAACGTCTTCTTCGAGATGGTAATGAACCACAAGTAGGGCATATAAACAATTCATGTCGAATATTTATCTTGACCAGAATCAAGAATGTATTGCCAAACGAGTATGATATAGTGAAAGGTGATCCTGTTTTTGCACATGTATTTGCAATACATGAAAATGGTATAGGGTATTCGGCTCGGTTGATACACAGCATGATGTGTAGGCAGTTGGTAACAAAAAAAAAACATGAACTCTGGTTTGTGTTTGGAAGGAAGCCACTCAGATTTTCCATGCAAGAGTTTTATGCAGTTATTGGGCTCAAGTACAAGGATGATTTTACTTGTGATTTAGAGAAATGGAAAGATGATAAGGGGTTTTGGAGTAAAGTGCTGAAGAGAGGAGATAAGATAACCATAAAGAAGCTGATGGATGAGTACTTATTAGAAGCTTGCACGTGGGAGAAAGATGTCGACATAATTAAATTTGTGTATGTTTGTGTGATAGCTGGGTTGGTAATGGCTAAGGATGAGAAGAAAGTTATCCCACTCTCATACATACAGTTGGTGATGGATTTTTATAAGGTTCAGACTTATCCGTGGAGTCTTCTAGTTTTTGACCATCTAGTTGAGTCTATCATCGATTCAAGGAAAAAATTGAAGAATATCAATAGTTATGTTCTCGATGGTATCTCATTCGCACTTCAAATATGGGTTATGGAAGCAATTCCTCTCATTGGAGAATTATTGGGAGAGAAGATTATAGAGGAATTAACAGAAGCTCCTCGATGTTGTAATTGGAAAGGCGCTGCAAAAGTATCTTATGATGACATTATCACTGTAGAGGATTCATTTGGACCAAAGGTTAGTTGAACAATATTTCTCTTTTGATTCTCTGCAAATAATTTTAGTCATATTTACCTTCACAATTGACAATCTTTAACATCTTTTTAAAATTTTCTTATTGTAGGATGTCGTTTATCCATACATTTCCTCTACAGAAAATTATGATATATTTGAGTCAGTAAAATTTTTGAGGGCTGATGAAATTAAAGATTGCGAGGTGAGAAATTTAAATGTTTTGATAAGATCTGGATACGATTTTGGTGACCATGTTTGACAAAGTGTTGAAAATAAAGATGTGGACGATGACAATATTGAAGATGTGCAAGAAGATGATGATATTGGAGGTGACAGTGAAGTTCCTCAAAATGAGAAGGATGTCCCACATACTAGTGATGAAGATCACCAATTGTCTGGTTTGGAGAATAGTGAGAAGAAGGAAGCTGCTAATGTGCAAGTGTCTAGTTTAAAGATGAGGAAGAAGAAACAAGCTGATCATGGAAAATTAAAAAGGCTAATTTTTGCATAATTGACAATTTACGAAATAAGGCATATATAGATGGACAAAAACAAAAAAAAAAATATCATTTTAAATCAATTTTCCCTTTTTTTTTTGAGATTTTAGAGTCAATATTGTAAGTTTTAGGAGTTAGATTCTAGGACTTTGAGTTAACAAGTTTAGTTCAGTTGTTAGATGTTATGATTTAGTATTTAGGTTTTACAATTTAGAATCTATGTTTTAGTTTTATACAATAGTTATATTCTAATAGTTTCATTATTGATTTATACCGTTTAATTTCAATGTGAAATATTTATTTTATTATATAAATTTGGATATATCTTTGTTTTACTATATAAATATGGATATGTATTACCCTTGCTAAAAATATCATTAGGCGTTAATCGGACGGTGAGGGTTGTGAGAGACTATCATCGAATCAATTAAGTGAGGATTGTATCAAATTACTCGGGGATTAGTTTTAGAGTTTTTTTCTCTATATATACATATATATATATATATATTAAATATGTGAAAAATATAAAGATTATATCGTAGTAAAGTGGTATGCGTCGCACCTATCGTACGCAAAACCTAAGTTCGACCCTCGAGTTGGCTTCTTTTGCCTTTTTTACAATTTTGCTTTAACGACAACAAAATAACGAATATATCTTCATCTTTCTTCTTATGTGTGCGACATGTAAACCCTAATATGCGATGTTCTTCATTTTTCCTGCAGTTCTTTTTACGATTTTCGCTTGTTTTCATGTGGATTATACCCTAATATGATAGATTAAAGAAAATCATATTTTGAACTTAAAAACATTAAAAAAAACTTCATTACATTACGACATATTTTCTCAAAATCTGTATAGTTCGCATGACTTCAGCATGCACATTTAAAGCAATGTGAATAATCAAAACTCCAACATACGTTGAGGAGATGATGATGTTTGTGGTGATGGTTTGCTTAAAAGAGTACTTGATCACGAGAAACAAGTGAAAGGTGAATGTGACACCAACTCGATCAAGTACTCGAGCTAAGGTTTGAAAATGGTTATGGAAAACGACGTTGAAAGCACCATGACAAGGAAGCAATTGATCGCTAAAACTACATCGCGAGAAGAACCATACAGTGTGCCTAATATGTCGTTAATTTGGCAGATAGCATACACTTGGTAGCCGAGAGTTGCCTTCGATTTGTTGTCCACGATGCGGTGGCTTTGCCGAGTTTTTTCTGTTTTGCATTTTTACACATTCAACACATGTACGTACATGTTATTGATCAAATAACTTTGAGATTTTATTTTTAGTTTTTACTTAATATCAATCATTCTAATAATTATAGTAAAAATAGAAAATATCTTAGCTTATTACGTGTATATATATATATATATATATATAAACTCAATGTTTATTAAAATGAAAATTTATTGCGGTTTTTGAAAATATTGATTAATCACTTTTTAGATTTTTATGAGTATATTCAATAAAAATAGTCAATTCGATTAAAAATATTTATAAAATAAACTATTTAGATAGTTCAAAAAGCGTTTTTGTTATTTATAAAGACTAATTAATATAGAGTATTTAATAATAAAATTACAAAAAATAAATTTAAGAATTAATTATGAGATAATGACGTGTCAACGCTTGAGTGACTCCCTCAATCTTTTATATATATGATTTAAAAAGGAAAATTAAATTGACAAAAAATAAGCAAAACATAAACAAAAATAGTAAACAAACAAATAATGTAAACTATATGTTCAAATATGAGATATCAAACAAATTAGATGATTACCAATTACCAAACTACACAAAACTGCACAAGTTGTTTCTAAAAATCCAGTTTATAATGGTGGTCTTAAAGAGATTGTTTAAATAACACGTGCCAAGAACCAAGCCTAGATTGACGTTTCTAATTATACATTAAAACATTACATTACATTATCATCAACATATCTTAACACAAATTCCTCAAAAAATTTGTAGAAACCATAAACTGCCCGCATGCGTTTAGAAAGATGTGAAGAACAAGAAAGTCAACATAAAGTGCTGAGATGATGATGTCCGCGGTAATTGTTTGCTCGAAAGAAGAATTTCGATCTGCCACGACCGTTAGCTGCCAACCCCATTTCTACATTGCGGACGTATGACAAGGAGTTAGGAGGTAAATGCAATAGTGAATCTTGTTTTTGTAAGTTTTGGATTAATACACTTTTTTTTTTTTGCTTTATTTGCCTAGTTGTAAATAACCCTAGCGTAGCCGAACAAGCTTCATATGTTGTTGGGTTTGAGCATTATATACAGTTTAGCGACGGTTGACAGTTGTGAAAATAATCACTTTTTGTGGTAATCCAATCTATAATCATGTCAGATATTTTGATTTATGATATAACTGTGTTTTCTTTCGTCTCATGATAATTTAGATCGTAATTATGAGAGTGTTGTCTTCGTTGTGAGAGTTTTAGGGTTTAATACTTATTGACATTTATCGCTTTTGGATAAAATCATTCAAAAAAATGCATGAGACTAAGGGCGGAGGTGAAATCTTGACTTCGATTATAAAAATTGTATGGAGGCTTTGATAGAAGAATCTAAAACTAAAAAGAAAAAAAAAAAAAAAAAAAAGCTTACGAAATTTTCGTATAAGCAGATTATAACATATATATTTTTTCGTTAGCGGATAAGATTTATCTCATGAAAACATTAGTAATGCAATTGTTTGTGAAAGGGCTAGGGTTTAAGGGTAGCGAATAAGGTTTATCTCATGAAAACATTAGCAGTTTCGTTTCTTCAATTTTATGTAATTTGTTCTTTATAGTGTGAGGTTAAAGCGGCTTTAGTTATAGATTAAAACTAGGTCTGAGACTTATTATCCGGTATTTGGGATCCGCTCTGATCCGCTCCGAAAAACAGGATATATGGATGGGCCGGATCCGGATCCGGATCCGGATAATAAAATTTTGGATCCAGCCGGATACGGATCCGGATAGTAGAAAAAAAACCGTATATCCGGAATACTAATATTATAATAATATTTTTATTATTTCTATTATATAATATATTTTTAAAATTTTTTCTCAAATTCTATATTATTATAATATTTTTAATTATTTATATAATATTAATATATTTTTAAAAAAATTTCTCTCAAATTTTTGATAATAATTTTTTTTTCCTTTTATAAAAAATCAGTTAATATCCGGAGTTTTTTACAGATATCCGGAATAGCCGGATCCGGATCCGGAGTTTTTTACAGATATCCCGGATATCCAAAAAACTCAGGATATCCGACTCCGGCCAAGACCTAATTAAAACAATTTACCTTTGTGTTTTTTTTACCTTGACAAAAATAAAATAAAAAGCAACTGGCACAATTTTAATTTTGAAAACAGACCCAAAAGTTAAAGGCTAAACAAGGCCCAAATTGTTTTTGAAAGGGCTAGGGTTTTTACTTAGCCTCTGTATAAAAATGCAATTTTCAGTCATCGTCCTCCTTTCGTCTGAACCCCCGGAGGAGCTCGATCCGAAGACAAGGTGTCTCTATCCCTTTTGATTCAATCCTCCGAATTCGTCTCTTGTAGTGGTTGCAACAAATTTGATTTTGTATTGAATAGAAAGTTTTTTTTTTTTTTTATGTTGTCTATGAAATATTACAGAAGATGACAACTCCGCAAGTTAAGACCGGTTTGTTCGTTGGGTTGAACAAGGGACATGTTGTCACCAGACGCGAATTAGCTCCTCGTCCTCGTTCTCGCAAAGGAGTATGTTCTCTTTTGCCTTTCGTTAACATTGTTTTGGATCATAAATGTTAACAGTTTCTAAAATATGTTAGATTGTCATAGTTGGTTCAGATAGTGTGATGAACCTCTCTGAGCTTTATGCCTTATTTGATTCTGCTCTGGATTCATGATTTGATATGGTAGGCGTTACATATGCTGCATTGCTATGATGATTCTTTACCTTTGTGAACGTTTAGTTCATTAGACTTTCTAAAACCTTTTTGTTGCTGGTAAAGCATTTTTTTGTCTCGCAGTATTGATGCACTATTGTCCAAGTGTTTGGTAGCATTCTTCTTGCTATCCAAATTTTGATCTTTCATTTCTATTTTTGTACGAGGCTTCATGTGCGGCGGCTCATAAGATGTTTTACTTTTTAAAGTGTAGAGATTTGGTAGCTTTATCTTGATTATTTGATATGATTTTGTGGCATTCTTCTTAATTTTGTTTGTTATGAATCTAATTCTATTATTTTTCCTTGATTTGCTCAGAAAACGAGCAAGAGGACAATCTTTATCAGATCATTGATAAGGGAAGTTGCTGGTTTTGCTCCCTATGAGAAGAGAATCACTGAGCTTTTGAAGGTTGGTAAAGACAAGCGTGCTCTTAAGGTTGCTAAGAGGAAGTTGGGAACCCACAAGAGAGCCAAGAGGAAGAGAGAGGAGATGTCCAGTGTTCTCCGCAAAATGAGGTAAACCCGAAAAATGCTATTTCGTTTCTTGCTCTCATTTCAGATTTCTCATAATGTACCCGAAGTTCTTGACCTTCAGTCACTTGTTGAGGCATTATAGCCTAACTTAGTGGATATGTTAGGCTTTTGAGTATATAAAGATTGGTGAAACTGAAACTATCATTGAATGGAAATATGTCGTTTTGATTACTCAACTAAATCTCATCTCAGCTAAACCAAAAAAAAAAAGCTTACTGTTGTTGGTTTTGTGCTTCTTAATTCAAAAGCCAACACTTTTATTGTAATTACTGATTTTGGGATTCTGTTTGCGTACACGCAGGTCTGGTGGTGGTGGTGGTGTAACTGAGAAGAAGAAGTAAACGTCATCTTAAGTTTGGGATCGCTCATAAAGAGTTTTGGTTGTTGCAAAAACATGAGGATTCCTAAGCTTCTCGTATTATGTTTTGTTAGAATTTTTGATTTAAAGAGAGTTTTGTCCGAGACTAGTGATTGTGCGTTTAAACTCTTTGCCTCTTTTGATCAATTAATTTTCTTTTACCTCGGTAAAAAATCAGGTTGCGTTATTTTATCATCCAAATTGTGCATCTCGCTCGCCCAATGATAATACTACTAGTTGATCAAATCGATTTTGGGTCATGACATATGTAAACAAGCATCTCTTATTCTAAGGTCTAAATCAGCTCAAAATATCGAAATTGCTCCAAGAAAAAACTTGAAACAATCATAAGTTCATAACACATTCTCTATACAAATTTCATAACCTCAAAAATTTGATTCCAAGAAAAAGGTTCTTAATCCTTACTCCTATTTACCCAAACAGCTTATTGAGATTAAACACACAACAAACCCAATTTCAATAAATAACAAAACTAGTTATCCCCTTAATCACATATAAATACAATGTAACCAAAAAACCAAATATGTTCGTGAAAAAAAGCAAAACTTTCCCCGCCCATCTCTCTCATCTTACCAATTGCGTATCACCAGATCAACGGCTCCAGAGCTCATCAGACATTATGACGCGGATAGCAATAGATCGAACGGTTCAAAATTCATTAGATTATAATCACGCGGATAGATGAAAAGAACCGTCGATAAAATAAGATCCAACGACTCACAACCTCCCAATACTATGAAAAAACACAAGCACTTCTCCTCTCGTCTCATTTATAAAAACCTCATTTCTTCTCAATCAAATCAAAACACATCTGGTAAAATCGCAAAAAAAGAAAAAAAAAAATCAAAGAATCTCTTATTTTCTCAGTTCGAATTTGATTTTTCCGAGAAAATGTCAGGTCGAGGAAAGGGAGGAAAAGGATTAGGAAAGGGAGGAGCCAAGAGACATCGGAAAGTTCTACGAGACAACATCCAAGGGATTACGAAACCTGCGATTCGTCGTCTCGCGAGAAGAGGAGGCGTGAAGCGTATCAGTGGTTTGATCTACGAAGAGACTCGCGGTGTTCTCAAGATCTTTCTCGAGAACGTGATTCGTGACGCCGTTACTTACACGGAGCACGCTCGCCGGAAAACGGTGACGGCGATGGACGTCGTTTACGCTCTCAAGAGACAAGGACGGACTTTGTATGGATTCGGCGGCTAAATCGTGATGTTATCAATTCGGATTTCGTAAAATCTTCACATTTCTAGGGATTTCAGATTTGTGCTCTCGTTAGTTAAAAGATGAATGAATTGAGTTTACTCGTAATCATGTGATTATTACGTCACCATGAAAGTCTCTGGTTCGATTACCTGTGACGCTACTTTGACGTTTAATTCAATATTTTTTGGTGAAGTGTCCGCGTATAGGCTCATAATAACTTACAGTAAAGCCTTTTGGGCTAAAAATGTCGTGGCCCAACAAAATCACATTGCCGAAGGACTTAAAATCAAATGCTTTTTTATTACGACAGCATTGTAAAATGAATTTTTTCTACTTTTCGCCATATTACTAAAACTGAGTAACTGTACAAAAGCATATAGTTTACATCAATGTCAATATATCACTATTAATTAGTGTACATTAGCATATTCTCAATCAATAGTGTTACCGAAGTCAAATTTTAAAATGAGTTATATGGACCCTCTTAACTGAGGACAGTTCACTGTAAATTACTTTTTCTCAGATCGACCCATTTTCTGATTTTTCTCGACCAAGAGTAATAAACATTTACTTTCGATTTTTAAATAAAATACAAAAGCAGTGGAGCAAAATGTTTCGTTTCATTATTGTTGCTAGATTCTTTCATACACAAGTTCCTACAATAATTTTTGAAAAAACACAATGATTCACATACAATTTCATTCTGCCGACTCGATGTGAACGTGTGACTCGTCAATGTCAAAGGCAGAGTGTCGTTATAAAATTATTACTTGGACGATTTATAATCTCATTTAAGAAAAAGTTGTAAATGGCATTAATTTCTACAAATAAATGACTTACAATCTGCAACATGTGTATTTGACTAGAGCTTTCAAAATGGATGGGATGTCCATGATCTATCTATGTCCAAAATATTATAAACCGGTCGTGGATAAACCCAGTTTTTAAATAGATTATGTTCAATTTCGCCCACAAATAAAACGAGTTGGATAATCATTAGTCGGCCTAAAATACATGAAAATTATATTAAAATGGATTTGGGAGAGAATCGAAATTTATTTTTAATTTTTTTAAATCGATTTCAGAGAATTTTTTTTGGCGATTTCTCATGACTTCATCGTATCAATCTCATTTACTCTTTTCGAATCAGAATCATGTGAAATTGTGAAGAGATTCGTACACTTATATTTATGCCAAAACCGCGTTTTTCTGCCAAAACTACGTTTTTCCGTCAAAACCGCAAAACTGTGTTTTCTGTTAAAACTGAAAAATTGTATTTTATCATTAATAATGTTTTCTCACAAAACCACGTTTTTCTATCAAAACCGCGTTTTTGCCAAAATCGCAAAATTTGATGTTACCACTAGAATCGCAAAATTGCGTATATCACCAAAAATGATTTATCACCAAAAATATTTTATCATCAAAATAACCAAATTTTTTTTTTACAAAACAGCGTTTTTCCACCAAAATTATATTTTCCGCTTTTTAAATAATATATTATATTTTAATCAATAGACAATCTATTTATATATAATCGTTAATGAACATAGTTATTAACTCAACTTACCTGGAGGCGATACGAAGCGACAAAGAGAAGTTTGACTTCTTTTCTCTATCTTTAATTCCACGACGCTTAAATGTTAAAGCAGATCGTTTGGCACGAAATGTTCGTACCGTTTCGAATCTTGTCACATATGTAAACAATATCCCCTCGTATTGGCTTACTTAAGTCGATCTAATATAAATGTTGACAAAAAAAAAACATAGTTATTAACAGACATGATTAACAATAGACATAATCACTATTTATACACAATTAAAATAATCAAAAAATTATACCGGTTTAAAATAAATGTGGATAGCCAATTTGACAGCCTTATAAATTTGACATAACTCTTTTATCTTCAATGTGCATGCAGGGATGAAATATAGAAGAAGGCAAAAATCTACAAATATAATTATTGTTTCGGTGTGAGGAGTGTGTAGACAGGATAATTACCTGTCTAAATATAAACTAATTCAACAAAAAAAGTCGATATGAGTTACGGCTACATAGAAAAAATGTGGACTCAAGGGAAGGTTAAAGGGGTTGGATAAAATGATCGTATTCAAAAATTACGAGAGACTATATATGCATTTGTCACAATGTTTTGCGAATGCAAACACTAACGAAAACACAAATAACAAGCATGAATGCATACGCTAAATATAACTACAATCACGAACGCTATGTACAAGATAAATACAAACGCTATAGCTGTGAATAAAAGTACAAAAAGAAAAATGAAAACGTGAATACGAACTCGGACGCAAATTAAATACTAAATGTTAAGAATAGACAAACACATATACCAAACAAAAATGCAAATAAAAATGTTGAATGGGAAAGCTTAAATGCAAACATAAACGACACTAAATGTTCATGCACACACAAATTTATATTATGTTCAAATTATACCGCCAACGCAAAATCAAATATAAACGTGACTTCTAAAACTTATTTGGTACTTTATTTTTGAATTATATTACAAAAAAAAAGATGATTTGTAGCTTAGTGATTTGTGTTAATATCTTCGATATGTCATTACTTATATATGTTCAAATCCGAATATTATTGACAGAAAATTATATACTGCAGAAAAAAATATTCTTACAAAAAATCTAATTATTTTTATTTTTAATTTGACCAAAATAATAATTATAAAATTTTAAAAGTATCATATCTAATTATTACTTGAAAATAAATACAAATATAGAATTTCTTATACGTTTAAGTGCTGAGTTTGAAAACAAAATCTGACTTTGAGCGTCAGCTTGAATTAAAGACAAAACTCCGAAAGACTGAAACGAGCGAGTTATAGCGACCAAATAATAGACCAGATTCATGAATCTTCTCTATAGTTCCTCTAAGCTGTAATTTTAAAAGATGGTAAGACCAAATTTGTTTTGTATTGAACTAACTGTTCCTCAAAATTTGGAGGACCACTTGTTTGGCACTTTTGGGTTGCCTCCATGAAAAGTCCAAATCTATTTCATAGAAAGGGAAATGGAAAAACGATCGCCTCGTGATTTTCAGTTTCATTTTATTGTTATTTCTTTTGTGTAATCAGTATTCTCGTGAATTCTCCCACTATTATGAAACTATTGAAACTTTTTTAAAGTGATATGATTGACAGTTTTTTTCAAGAATATTAAACAAAAGATAAAATTGTTTTCTCTCCATTGCATACGATCCTTAGGACAGATCCATGAGTCAAATTGCAAAATACGGACATCGAGTCTATATAGGAAATCTTTTGGTGACTGTTTTTTCGCGTCAATTTCATATAAGAGATCTTTGAAATAACATATTCAAAAGCAATTAACGATCTATATGACTATATACCATATAGCAGAAAACTACATGTGATCAGATATAACATATTTGAGACGGTATAAAAATCATTATTTTCATTCATCAAGTATGTTTGTTTTGATGGCGTGTTCTATAGACGCTAGTCCCGCCAAACTTGTTAGTTATTAGCCTCGATTCTCTTACGAAAAATCCATAAGTACTTCACTTATCTTCCCCATAATCTATAGATTTGGTATCAACCCAAAAGAATATGAAAGTTTTCTATAAAATTATTCTAAATTTAACATACCAAAAAATAAATTCAGTATGAAAAAAATCCTATAACAATATATCATACAAAAGAAATATATAAATTTAAATATCACTCATATACCAATTTTTTAATGTTATAGCTCTTAAACAAACATGAAATTAAATCATCTGTATGTAAATCTTACTAAGCTCTCGTAGTTACATTATGATTTGTGCGTAAGAAAGTTATTTTAAAACACTACGGCCCTGTTCGTCACGTGGTCGCAATGACCACTTCCTGCGACTACAAAATAGACGTTGCCACAACTCAAATCGTTAAAAAGAGTCACCGTTTTTGTTAAAAGGTATCGCCGTTATTGTTAAAGGAGTCATTGCAACAGTCGCTCGAAATTCTGACGATCTCTTTGCTGTAAATGCGACACTCTTCTCTCTCTCCTGCGACACCTCCATCAGATCATCATTGTCGTCTTGTTTTATGTTTGGCTACTGTCACCATCGTTTTGCGCTGTCGCAGACACAGTCGCGACGACTGGTAAAAGAACAAGCCCTACACTGGTATTCCATGTGATCTCAATGGTTTTTTTTTGTAGTGCATGTTTATAAACTTCTAGCAATCGACTTTCAAAAATAAATGCAAGATGCAAACATCCAAAACTGTGGAATTATATTGAATTAATACTGTTTCATATAATTTTTATAGTTTATGCTATAAAATTGTAAATTTTTAGTTTTCCAGTTTCACAAAAGAAAACCTAGAGTTCTACTGAAATGATAGAACCAACCATTTAAAAGTTTTTTTTATTAGCACTAGAAACTAATATTTTAAAGATATATAATTACACGGATGATATAAAATGATCCAAAACTATAAAATCATTCAACACTTAATTCATTTTGTTTGCGTATTAAATTGTTACATCAATTAACTTATGATTATCATAAATTCATGGGCGGTGTATGAGTGGGATTTTTTTTTTTAAAACAAAACTCTACTTCACGACAAACACACATAAGTTAACGATGAAATGGGGTCGAAATAAAGTGTGATTACAAAATTAATAGCATCTTTGAGGCAGTCCACTACGTTTTAGTGTCAAATCTATGTTTCGCCACAATTTTGTGCTCATTTTTCATATATGTAACTCGTCGTAAGACGCTACATTTGGCTTGTAAAGTCTACCATAACTATTATCACAGCTTATCTCATACTTGACTAACAATCTAACTAGATAAAAAGTTAGGAAAGTCTTGAATACCAAGCTGAATAAAGATACCACTTCTTGGAAAAATCAACAGCTCTATTTAATGTAAATAATGCCAAACTATATCGAATTTTTTTGGAATATATGAGAAGTCATAGATACGTGTCACTTGGTTGCACTTGTAATACCCGTCCACGCCGGCGCAGCATTTGCATTTGTCAACGTTTCGATCTCTCGCGTCTCACGTGCGCCTCACATGATTCCTACTTCGTTGATAAGCCAGTCTATTAGTTTGCAAGTCCCGTTGTGAGATGAGTTGGTTTGTTTTTGTCAATATATAAGAAAATTCATTTATTTAGTTTAATTTGTTGAACTAAAATGAAGAAATTAAATTATAGCAATCACAAATTGTTTCTTTTTTTAACAAAAAGGTTACAACCACAAATTATTTTGTGAGTAGATTTTTACTTTCTTTCTATAAGTAACCTAAACAATTCAAAGACCTTAGGACTTTTTGTAGAGATTTTTTGTTTCAGTTTTTTGGGTTTTAGCTTTCCATAAAAACTAAAGTGAAATAGTTTTTGAAATTTCTACCAAAATAGCAAATGTAATAAAAAAAACCAAAAACCTATTCCATAACTATTACTTCCACAGTTCCACTCAAGGTCAAGTCACCCGTGAGATGCAGAAAGACGCACCAAAGTTACAAGCAACAACATTATTACTACTTTTTTGAATCTTCAAACCAAAAATTTATACTTTTTGCCTATAAATTTCTTCACAAAACTTCTTATTTGAACTTATATCACATGTTTCCAAATCCAAATATAGTCTTTCCAAGCCAGAGAGAACAAAACAGAAAAATAAGTAATTGAAATCCCCAAAATGCCCTTCAACATAACCGCCGTGAAAACCTCATCTAACGGAGTATGGCAAGGCGACAATCCCTTAAACTTCGCCTTTCCGTTACTCATCGTCCAAACGGCGTTAATCATCGCCGTCAGTCGCTCCCTCGCCGTCTTATTCAAACCACTCCGTCAACCCAAAGTCATCGCCGAGATCGTCGTACGTAAAAAAATTACACTCTAACCCACACACATACACAAACTATTTACAATTTTACCACAATCATCCTCTTAAGTTACTATTTTTGCCATCGTCTTCTTCTCAGGGAGGGATTTTGCTAGGACCGTCGGCGTTAGGTAGAAACACGGCGTATATGGACCGTATATTCCCGAAATGGAGTATGCCGATACTCGAATCCGTCGCGAGCATAGGACTTCTCTTCTTCCTCTTCCTCGTCGGTCTCGAGCTCGATTTATCATCGATCCGACGAAGCGGCAAACGCGCTTTCGGAATCGCGGTCGCGGGAATCACACTCCCGTTTCTCGCCGGGGTCGGAGTCGCGTTCGTGATCCGTAACACTCTCTACACCGCCGCTGATAAACCAGGATACGCCGAGTTTCTCGTTTTCATGGGAGTCGCACTCTCAATCACAGCTTTTCCTGTACTCGCGCGTATTTTAGCAGAGCTCAAGCTTTTAACGACTCAGATCGGAGAAACCGCGATGGCTGCAGCCGCTTTCAACGATGTAGCCGCGTGGATTTTGCTCGCTTTAGCGGTTGCGTTAGCGGGTGATGGCGGTGAGGGCGGTGGGGAGAAAAAGAGTCCGTTAGTGTCGTTGTGGGTTTTATTATCGGGTGCTGGGTTTGTGGTTTTTATGTTGGTTGTGATCCGACCCGGAATGAAATGGGTTGCAAAACGTGGATCTCCTGAAAACGACGTCGTACGTGAGTCTTATGTGTGTTTGACTTTAGCCGGAGTTATGGTTTCCGGTTTTGCGACGGATCTGATTGGGATTCATTCGATTTTCGGAGCGTTTGTGTTCGGTTTAACTATACCGAAAGATGGAGAGTTTGGTCAGCGATTGATTGAACGGATTGAGGATTTTGTTTCCGGTTTACTCTTACCGCTTTATTTCGCGACGAGTGGGTTGAAGACTGACGTGGCTAAGATTAGAGGAGCTGAGTCGTGGGGGATGTTGGGTCTTGTTGTGGTTACGGCTTGCGCTGGAAAGATCGTCGGAACTTTTGTGGTGGCGGTGATGGTTAAAGTTCCGGCGAGAGAGGCTTTGACACTTGGTTTCTTGATGAATACTAAAGGTTTAGTGGAGCTCATTGTTCTCAACATAGGCAAGGAAAAAAAGGTTAGTTTTGTCTTCCTTTTTAAGGTTCTTGTTTTCGCTTTTAGTTATCTACTGAATATTATAAGAATAAAAAACCTAGTTAACTTTAGTTATCTAAAGTTATCTGATTATTTTTAGTGGGAAAAACATATAAAACAAAATACGATTATTATATTAACTTAATCGCATCTATACCTTTGTTTTAGGGTGTTTAGATATATTAAAGAATTTAGGTTCAAGTTGTTTCCATGTGAATATGGGTCCGGTCCGATCAATTGGTAGGCTGGTTCAGGATATTCCGCATAGTAAATTGCTTATATATGTTTATTTGAACAATAACCAACCGTTGTATAAGTTCATAGGTTAGAACACATAGCTAAGTAGTATGCCATTTTATAAGAAAGATAAATACTATAATTCGAAAAAGAGATATTATTCACACATATGTTTTAAAATTGATCAAACTATAATAGTGAATAACATACAGATACCATAAACATAAATACCCCTTAAACACCCGTTAATATGTATGGGTAACTATCTAACCTTCTAAAGGACTAGCTAGATTAGATACGTGCTGGAAATTATGGAATAGAGTCCGTTGGTGGACCGGCACATAATGATCAGATAAATTATCATATAAATAATGTTTTCGTTTGTTGCTTCTTCCCACCTATTCCAAGTCCTATACAATTAATTATATTTTAGTGGAAAGAGAAGAAAAAAAGTATGGACTAGGTATGTGTACTGTTGTTTATGTCATCACCATAATTCAAATCTGCATGATGCTCGTTGTTGTAAGAACAAATTAAGAACACTAAAATTTTTATACTTTACGTTTCCTTATGGGAATTCTGCATATGTATAGTCTCAACACTTCTATATATATAACTAATAATTATTAATATGAGAATCATTAATCATACGGTTGCAATTTGATAGCTAGGTTTATTATATATGTACATCGAAGATGATGGTCAAATAATACCATTAATGGGTACAGTTCATTTATCAATGTTAGCTACAAAGTTAGTTCGTGATTCGGTTTGTCACATCCGAAATAAATATTTAATCTTAAATATATGTACAAGATAATACTATAATGCTTCTGAAATATGTAGTATACAACATATATACTCTTTGTTGGTAGATACGTTTCAACATTTTCTTTTGAATTCCACTAGTCTGACTTTGAATTATTAGGGTGACAAATCCACGAAATCACAGCAGAGTGATATTATTGGTTGCTCCTTATCCTATTGTTTTGGGATAATAAAGAAAAACTGATTAATTAAGGATAGTCATGCATGCATGAAAACTTATACAAATACCGTTTCGAATGGGCCAATATTTACTTTAATCGCCACGTGCTGATCCACTTGCAAATGGGGAACAACAAATTATATGATCTTCTTCATATAATATAACAGTAAAGTCAAATAACGATTACGCACTAATCATTAATGTAGTGTATGTGGCTATTAATTAAACTGTGCGTACGTGGGTTTGACTTTAACTAGGTGCTAAACGACGAGACGTTTGCAATATTAGTGCTAATGGCACTCTTCACAACGTTCATAACGACGCCGAGTGTAATGGCCATTTACAAGCCGGCACGTGGCACCCACCGGAAACTAAAGGACTTGTCGGCGAGCGAAGACTCCTCCAAGGAAGAGCTTCGCATCCTAGCTTGCCTCCACGGTCCAGCCAATGTCTCCTCCCTCATCTCTCTCATCGAGTCCATCCGAACCACCAAGGTTACCTCGCTTTATATATGTTTGTGTTATAATCTATATTTATATCTATGATATAACGCACACATACATAAAAGTATATCGGGCATCCGAAAAAATTAAGAAAAAGTGGAGGCTCTATGAAAATGTATCATTTCTACGTTTAAATACACATTGTATATAGTTAAAAAAATAAGCGAAACTGTTTTTTTGGGGTAATCTTGGTTCATTATTTAAAATCGTATTTGTTTTGGCAGATACTACAGCTAAAATTGTTCGTGATGCATCTGATGGAACTAACGGAACGGTCGTCGTCAATCATAATGGTGCAAAGAGCCCGTAAAAACGGATTTCCTTTCGTCCACCGTTACCGTCACGGCGAATGCCACAGCAGCGTCATAGGAGGCTTCCAAGCCTATCGTCAACTTGGCCGAGTCGCAGTCCGGCCCATCACTGCAGTCTCTCCATTACCCACAATGCATGAAGACATTTGCCACATGGCAGAGACCAAGAGGGTCACAATGATCATTTTACCTTTCCACAAACGATGGAACGTTGATCATGTTCATGGCCACCACCACCAAGACGGAGGAGATGGAAACGTACCGGAAAACGTTGGTCATGGTTGGCGATTGGTTAACCAGAGGGTTTTGAAGAACGCGCCGTGTTCGGTGGCGGTTCTTGTGGACCGTGGACTTGGGTCCATTGAGGCCCAAACTTCGAGCCTCGATGGGTCGAATGTGGTTGAAAGGGTTTGTGTCATTTTCTTTGGTGGGCCTGATGATCGTGAGGCTCTAGAGCTCGGCGGGAGAATGGCGGAGCATCCGGCCGTTAAAGTTACCGTTATTAGGTTTTTGGTGAGAGAAATGTTGAGGAGTAATGCCGTCACCTTACGACCAGCACCGTCTAAATGCAAGGAGAAGAACTATGCCTTTTTGACAACCAACGTGGATCCAGAAAAAGAAAAGGTAAATCTCTTTTCCCCTATATTTATACATCATTTTGGGACAAATATAACAGTTGTTTTCTTTCTTGGAAAACCAAATATATATATATATATATATATATATATATATAGGAATTAGACGAAGGGGCATTGGAAGAATTCAAGAGCAAATGGAAAGAAATGGTGGAGTACAAAGAAAAGGAACCACACAACATAATTGAAGAAATATTGTCAATAGGACAAAGTAGAGACTTTGACCTTATAGTGGTTGGAAGAGGGAGGTTACCATCGGCCGAGGTGGCGGCATTAGCTGAGCGTCAGGCCGAACATCCCGAGTTAGGCCCTATCGGGGACGTGCTCGCCTCTTCCATCAACCACATCATCCCATCAATCCTTGTGGTTCAACAACATAACAAAGCTCATGTAGAGGAGATTACGGTTTCCAAAATTGTTAGTGAGTCTTCTCTAAGTACTAACGGAGACACAAATGTATGATAAAAATAAATAAACTGATGTAGATAAACTTTGCCTTAATGGTTGAAGTGGTTAAGTGAAGATGTAGTTTATCTCTAGTATTCTCTACAATATTTATTCAGTAAGAATCATAGAAAAAGTGTTCTACATAGAAATAATCATGATAAGTAGATAATACTCATAATAGTAATGTAGTAAAATTTGAATCATTATTGTATGGCCATCTCATATTTTATATGTTCAAGGCATAATGCCATAATCTATAGGTTTGGTATCAAATACTTTATGAACTGAAACGTTATATAGCGGCGTTTTGAGGCAAAACCACAGGTTATTTATTTTAATGCCGAGAACCTCGCGCGTGCCAAAGACACGTACCAAAATAAAACAGAGTTACTCGACATTTATTTAGAGAAAAACGCATCAATCTGAGCAGCACAAGTCTGCGAGATTTGGATCAGATCTGCTTCAGGTTGGATTGATCGGTGATCGGAGCTCCGGGAAACATGGCGGCGGCGAGACAATTACGCACACTCCAATCTCAGCCTGAAAACAAGGTATGTGTGGACTGCGCTCAGAAGAATCCTCAATGGGCGTCGGTTTCATACGGAATCTTCATGTGCTTGGAGTGCTCCGGGAAACACAGAGGCTTAGGAGTTCACATCTCCTTCGTCAGATCCGTGACAATGGATTCATGGTCTGAGATCCAGATCAAGAAAATGGAAGCCGGAGGCAACGAACGACTCAACACATTCCTCGCGCAATACGGAATCGCTAAGGAGACGGATATCATTTCCAAATACAATTCAAACGCGGCTTCTGTGTATCGTGACCGGATCCAAGCTTTAGCTGAAGGTAGGCCATGGAAGGATCCGCCAGTTGTTAAGGAAGCAATTGGCGGTGGAGGAGGAGGAGGTGTGGGGATGAATAAGAAGCCTCCGTTGGCTCAGGGCGGTTACGGAAACAACAATAATAATGGAGGATGGGATAGTTGGGATAACGATGATTCCTACAAATCTTCAACTGATATGAGACGGAATCAATCAGCGAATGATTTTAGGGCATCGGGAACCAGAGGAGGTGCACCGGTGAAGTCAAAGTCATCGGAGGATATCTACACGCGATCCCAGCTGGAGGCTTCTGCTGCGGGGAAAGAGAGTTTCTTCGCGAGGAGAATGGCGGAGAATGAGTCTAAGCCTGAAGGTCTTCCTCCTTCGCAAGGCGGCAAGTATGTCGGATTCGGATCAAGCTCGGCTCCACCACCGAGAAATATTCAACAGGATGATGTTTTCTCCGTTGTTTCTCAGGTGAATTGATGCTTTTTTCAGTTCCTTTTCGAATTGGGTGAATCTGTTGAGTGAATTCATTTTTTCGCGTGTTGATCGTTCTTAAAATGGTAGGGTTTCGGAAGACTGTCTCTGGTTGCCGCATCTGCAGCTCAGTCAGCTGCAAGCGTTGTTCAAACAGGAACCAAAGAGTTCACATCCAAGGTAACTACTATCTGTAGTCTCTGCTTGATTTGCATAGAGGTTGTGAAATATCTAGTTCCCCGGTTGCTTAATAACTCATGTGCTCGCCGTTATCCCATTTTCGACATAGTTATGCGAGCGACAAATTTAGTGTTCTTTCTAGCTTCACAGTGTTACTTATTTGCAAAAATTGATTCTCGAGACTATTTTTCCGAATCTTAATGCCTCTACGACACCTCTAGTAAGATTCTTTATAACTCTGTAGAAAAGCACAATTCTTGGATGCTCTCTGTACATTTCTTGTTTACCATAATACTATTACTGCTGGCAATAGAGTTTTGGAAAAGTGGAGTCAAAATCAGATAAGAAATCATTATATTGCAGGTGAAGGAAGGTGGGTATGATCACAAGGTGAGTGAAACTGTAAATGTAGTAGCGAATAAGACAACAGAGATAGGACAAAGGACATGGGGAATCATGAAAGGAGTAATGGCAATGGCGACACAGAAGGTAGAAGAGTACACTAAAGAAGGAACAACAAGCTGGAACCAACAGAGTGAAAGTGAGAGCAATGGTTACTACCAGAACTTTGGAAATGGGAACAAAGCAGCTAATTCATCTGTTGGAGGAGGAAGGTCACAATCATCATCAAGTGGTCATTACAACAATTCTCAGAAGTCAAATTCTTGGGATAGTTGGGGAGAGAATGAGAATAGGAAGACAGAAGCAGCAGCTCCAAAGGGGTCATCAGCTTCTAATGATGATGATGGCTGGACTGGTTGGGATGATCATGATGCCAAAGATGATGGGTTCGATGGTCATTACCAAAGTGCAGGCGATAACAAATCTGTTGGTCACAACGGGAAATCAGACACCGCTTGGACTGGTGGAGGTTTTCTCTAAGGGTAAGCAAGCTTTAAGGTCATGTAGCTTTAACAGTTATAGATATAGCAGAAACGCTATATTCATTTTATCTTTCGATATGTGATTCAGCAGTAACGCAATTGTATTCATTTTATTTTTGGATAGGTGATCCGGAATGCTGGCGAGAAGTGTATAATTAATTAAGGCTGGGACCGTCGTGGTCTGAATATAAGAGGAGATTGGTCTTATCTTAAAACCATTTTCATCCATTACCCACAGGTCTGTTTTTCTTCATAAGTTGGCAGTATCTTGATATCTTTTTCTTCATGTGTTAATGAGTAACGTATTTGTACAAGATCCATAGCCAACTGTTCGCTAAAGATTTTTGATTTTTAGTCTTTCACAATTTAAATTTATCTTCAATTGTAATCACAACTGAACATTCTTTTTCTCAAAATTGCCTTCTTGGTGGTAGCGTGATAATGTGGTTTTCGAAACGCATAAATTATGCTATTTTAGCATTTTTCTATAAATGGGTAAAAGGATTTAGCAGGTTCAAAGAATGTTTGGTTCGATCCATAACAAAATCCACTAGTGGATGTGGAAGTAGTAATACAAGTGGCAGTGAGAATCTATCCACGAGTGACGAAACCTTCCTCTACTGATACATATGTGGATTGATATGCTTGATTGAACAAGTATACACTAATACGAGAAAAGATCCACAAGTTTTAGTGGAGAATCCAGATGCTCTTTTATTTGCATCCCACTGAACCAACAGTAAAGCACACAATATATGGTTGTCGAGGACACGACACTTATAGTTGAAATTACCACCGAGGATGGTTATTGAGCAAAATATAGTGGACAATAGAGACCAAACAAAAATTACACCTAGATATATGGACTAGTCTGTAAAACCACAGGATTTGACGAGGTTAACCTGAACTCGGTGAGTTGGAGAGAAGAGATCCTAAGATTATATTAATGAGTTACTCCAAAAATTAATAGGAAATCGTATTCAGAACAACATACATATGTCTACGAATCTGGAAGTGTGAATTTTTTGGAATGTTATCATCTTGACCGGTAAGTTCTCCTTGGCTGGCGACTGTCCAAGACGCCACCAAGAGTGGCCAAAGCATCCTGAAATTTCCTGATTTTAAGCAAACCTTTCACCATTGAAACTTCTTCCTCCGAGAATTTCGCTTTCTGCATCACCATGTTAACTAACTTGACCAGTGTCTCCTCCATTGACAAAGTTAGAAGACCTTCAGCCAACATGTACAAAGAAGAAAACTCAGGCACAAACCCTTTCTCTAACAGCTCAACAAGAAAGTCCACTGCTTCACGGATCGGTCCACCTCCATTACATAGCCCACGGAAAACGATTCTGTAAGAGACTGCATCAGGTGCAGCTTCATTCTGTTCAAGCATTTCTCTAAACAAATTTATAGCTTCAGTTGTTTTCCTCTTTCTAAACAACCCTTGAATCACTGGGTTATAAGCGTGTGGTGTCAAAGCAATCCCTTTCATTTGAATTGACCTCAAAAGCTTACTTGCAACTTCAACTCTACCTGCTTTACACAAACCGCTTATCAAGGTTCCATAGGTCACAATGTCTGGTTCACACCCGTTTGAGGTCATGGCTTGGACGATATCCGCAGCCTTCTTTATGTCACCTCCTCTGCAGAAATGTGTTAGAAGCGAGTTGTATGTGAACTTGTCAGGTTTCTGTCCTTCCATTATCATTTGATCCATGAGCTGAGCTGCGTCTTCTACTCGCCTGCTTTTACAAAGCCCATCGATGAGTGTGTTGTATGTAACAGAATTTCTTGAAACCCCATGTACTTCCATCTCATCGAATATCTCCTCGGCTTCTCTAATCTTGTTGGTTTTGCAAAACCCATCAATCAAAGTGTTGTAAGTTATCACACTCCGTGCACAACCACTCAGTTCCATTTGTTTAAGCATGTTTAGAGCTTCATCTAGCTTCCCTTTGGAGCATAAGCTATCAATCAGCATATTGTAAGTGAACTCGTCAGGCTCACATCCTTTGCTCCTCATCTCTTCAAACAACTCCATCGCAACCCGGTGATTCCTAGTCAAACACAAACCCTGGATCAGCGAGTTAAATGTACAAACGTCGGGAAGAATCCCTTTGCTGGTGAGAACGCGGGCAAGCTCCGTAGCTTCCTCGACCTGATTCTCCTTGCATAATGTGCTGATCAAAGTGTTGTAAGTGACCGTGTTTGGAGAACAATCTCTAGTAATCATCTGATCAAGAACCTCAACTGCTTCTTTCACTTCTCCAAGTTTACACAAACCCGAGATCACCGAGTTGTAAGTATACACATCTGGATCATATCCTTCCTGAAGCATCACATCCATAATCTCAATAGCATGCTTCACATGCCCTGCTTTACACAAACCGTTAACTAACGTGTTAAACGTATACTGATCCGGGAAAAACCCGCCTTGATTCGACATCTCCTGAATGAAATTGAGAGCGTCTTCAACTCTCCCTTCCTTGCAGAAACCATGAACAATAACATTGACACTCACATTAGACCATGAACACCCAAACTCAACCATCTGTTCCCTAATTCTCAAAGCTCCATCCAAATCTCCTTCTTCAACGTAGCCTTGCATAATCGTTGTAAACGTCTTCTCATCAGGAACAATACCGTAACTCGACATATCCTCCAACATCAAAATCGCAGGTCTAAGCTGATGAGCTCTACACAAAGCTTTGATCAGAATATTAAACGTCGATACATCTGGTTTAATCCCCCAAACACTCATCTCCGCGTGAGCAATCTCCACAAGTTTCAGATTATTCCCATCAACGAGAAGATTCAGCATCCGGTTATAAAAATGGGTATCGGGTTTCAACCCGAATTCGTCGATCATCCAATGAACAACACCTAAAATCTCATCTTGCAACTCGAATCGAGCATAACTCTCGATTAAAATCAAGAAAGGAGAAGTACCCATTTCGCATCCCGAGTTCTTCATATCCTCCAGAATTTTCCACATATCATCAAACGAACCAGACCGACCTAGCCGGAGGAGAATCTCCTCGTAAAGAGCAGGTTCAGGTGCGAAATTGGGCTGCTTAGAGGCCAAATTAAAGAGACGAAGTGCTGCGGAATCATCAGGCTGGCTACGGAGTGAGTCGAGAAGCTTGACATCAGGAGAGGAGAGAGCTGCGGAGTGAGGAGAAGCGAAGGAGATGGTAGAAGAAGAAGGAGTTAGCTTGAGAGAGAAGGATTGATGAGTAAGGGTTACAGCTTGAGAGATTGAAAATGGATAGAATTTGAGACAGGAAGAGAAAGCCATAGTTTCAGTTTCCTGAGAAGATGACGAGAGTGAAGCAACAAAGGGGTTTATAAGGATTTGGATTTTTTAATAACCGACTGTCGAACCGGGTCCGGACGTGAACCGAAGAAATTATTAAAATTCGATTTAGGTTGATGAGACACTTTGGAGACTGATCCAATAATGCAAAAGTAAAGCAAAAAGTAGAACTGTAGAAGTGATCAATAAACCCTAAGATTTGATTGTTGACGAGCTCTCGAATTGGAATCAATTTGAAATGGCGACACAGTCTGTTAACGCAGTGATCGTTGATCTTCCCGGAGATGTAAACGATGACGGCGATAACTCCGATTGTTTCATCTTCTCTACTCCTCCTCTCTCGACACGTGGTTCCACCAAGCGTGACGCCATTTCCGTTGAGAATTACGACCGTGATCGCAAACTTCAACGTCTCTGGGTCTGCTCTCCTCAAACCCCAGTCAAATCAGAATCCCCAGTTTACATAGATCTTGATCAGTATGAAGACGACGACAATGATGATCTCAGAATCCTCTGTTTCCCACCACCAACCTTTACCAAATCCTTAGAAAAGGGACAGTCTTCGGCGACGGCGACTTTCGATTGCGAGATATGTGTTGAATCAAAATCCATAATTGAATCGTTTCAAATCAGTGGATGCTCTCACTTCTACTGCAGCGACTGTGTCTCGAAATACATAGCCGCCAAATTACAAGACAACATTCTCTCAATCGAGTGTCCTGTCTCTGGTTGTCCTGGTCGGCTCGAGCCAGATCAGTGTCGTCAAATCTTGCCAAGAGAGGTTTTTGATCGGTGGGGTGATGCTCTTTGCGAGGCAGTAGTGATGCGTTCAAAGAGAATCTACTGTCCGTACAAAGATTGCTCTGCTTTACTCTTCTTGGACGAGAGTGAAAAGAACTTGAAGGATGCGGAGTGTCCTCATTGCCATAGAATGGTGTGTGTGGAGTGTGGGACTATGTGGCATCCGGAGATAACTTGCGAGGAGTTTCAGAAGCTAGAGGAGAACGAAAGAGGAAGAGATGATATTTTGCTTAGGAAGATGGCAAAGTCTAAGAAATGGAAGAGATGTCCATCTTGCAAATTCTACATTGAAAAGTCTCAGGGTTGCTTATACATGAAGTGCAGGTATGTATGTATCTTCTTCTTCTTTTTTGTGATGCAAAATTTTAAACAAAAGTCTTTATATTGTTAACTCCTCGATGCAGGTGTGGATTGGCTTTTTGCTACAGTTGTGGAACTCCATCGAGGGACCATTCACATAATTGTTATAATTGTAAGCGTTGATATTAGCATTATTATTTATGTCTTTAAAGCTAAGCTTAAGCTTTATGGATATGGATTACTATTTGGTCAAAATGTGTATGGCTAAAAACCTCTTCCTATCTCTAATTTCTTATGTTACCTCTTGTAACATCTTTGAGGATATCCTCGTTTCTGTTCGATATATATATATATATATATATATATATCTCTTCAATACATCTCGAGTCCTATCTCGACTCGCCTTGACTGTCGATCATCATACCTACCATACGGGATTCTCCTTTCTCTGTGATCTCTAGCTTTTACTTTCTGCCTTGGTTGTAAGAAAGGTGAGAAAGAGTTCCTTGTGGAAAGAAAACGAACGAAGAAATAACCTTCAAATTTGTTGCATTCAAGAAAGAAATACAAACCTTAATACATTCATCTGCATAGAACTTGTACCTTTGGTCTTCAAAGGTATACTATAGATCAAATCCCTTATTAACCTTGAGCTCCCATATGCAATAAATGAAAGTTTAATATGAATAAGGTAGTGTAATTATTGTCATTGATATCTTTTGCTATCTCCCTTTTACCTCTCTATATTTGCTAACCAATCTACTGTTTTCCAGCCAGAAAGAGAGAATAATGATCATCCTTTTATCTTAGAAATAAGTCACTCTAAAATTATTATTTTGGAACACCTTTTCTCCTTTGTTTTAGCTTCTTTAATTAGTGTAGTTAAAAATTTGTTGTTGAACACCAGTGCCATTAGATTAAGTGGAACACCAGTGATATGAAAACATTGTATGTACATTAACCAATATGAATGGAAACTATATGAACTACATAAGATAAAGATAAAAAAAATTAAAAGGATGTGATGGAGAGGATCGGACTCGTCACCTCAACACGTTTGTAAGCCACCAACACTAGAAATAAAATTTCAGTTCTCCCGCTAAATAATTTTTCGGTTATTCCACCATATACAATTTTTTAATTATTCCCCAAGTAAGATATTTTAAAAATCTGTAATATTATCCATCAAAATCTGTTAAAATATACTGATTCGACATACTTCTCGTTAGTCGTACTATTTTACTCATATAGAACCATATTGTGTGATATTGTCAATATAAAGTATATTTAAAAACATATTTTGGGTATAAGGATAATGTATCTCTAAATTTTGTATCAGCTAATTAAGTTTTAGGTCCTTCTTGGTTCCATCATCTTCTCTCTCTCTCTCTCTCTCTCTCTCTCTTATTTAAAAGTAAAAAAGATGGACCGCTAATAGAGCTTCCGTTCTGGTTCGTTGCCGCGTTACACGTTCTCCCTCTTTTTTCCCTCTCTTAGCTCACTTCCCAAACCCTAACCCTAATTCGTCTTCTCTTTACCTTGGGATTTGTTTCCAATTCGTTTTCTGCACATCTTCTATCCACAATTTCTTCTTCCGAACTGTCGATTATGGTCGAGCTCTTAGGGTTTCCAATCCACCCCGTTTTGTTCTTACGAGTATCGCTGTGAAGATTTCGATCTGAATAGTTTACAGATATGAATTAGGGTTACTACATCGTTACGTTTCTCCAATCGATTTTCGGATTTCAGAAGAAAAAAAAAAACCCCCAAATCACCAGACAGTTTCTTCTTCTCCGATCGGATTCGTAATATCAGTGTACCTCAGTCTTGGAGTTCCAACTGTTTCAAAGCCTTATCAGTTTCTTGAAAGCCATCGTGTGAAATTGAGCATTTTTTTACAATGGGAGAAGGAACACTTTGTTTGGAAATGCCAATGGAAGATAATTCATCAGCGAAGAAGGTATTGAAGAGAGACCGTATGTGTATTGAAGAAGATACTATAGAAGGAGAGCTTTATTCCAACAAGAGACAAGCCAAGGAAGCTTCAAACGATGACATTAGGTCGGAAATATCAAACCCCATTTTTTCTCCGGTTGATATTGCCTCCAGTTTTCGCGATATCACTAGTAACCTGGCTAAATCGAGTTCAGGTGATCGCGTTGGGTCTTGTTCTGGTAGTGATTCTGGTTCCGATGACACTGTAAGCGACGAGAAACACAGTGAATATGGCGCATCGCTAGCAGATAGCTCGCAATCGAGTGATGATGTACCGTCTTGTTTCGTAAGGGAGATTCCAAAGCATCTTAGCACAACTGGGATAACGAAAATCACGTTTAAGCTCAGTAAACGAAACGAGGATTTCTGTGATTTGCCCATGATTCAAGAGCATACTTGGGTGGGTTCTCCTTCGAATGTAGCTTCTTCAACTTTAGGTGTGAATCCGTCGAAGAAGATTGTCTCTACCAACTTCACATCTAATGTGAAGAACCTATTGTTGACGGGTATTCTCGATGGTGCTCGGGTGAAGTACTTTTCAACCTCACCTGCGGTAAGTATCTGTTTTTTGTTGTTGTGTTTTATCGTGATTTGGGTTTGGATATTCTCATTTTGTTAGGATAATTTGTAGGTGATATCTGTTCTTATATTACTTTTAATGGTCATTAGAGAGAGCTTCAAGGGATAATCTACTCGGGTGGGTATTTGTGTGGCTGTTCTGCGTGCGATTTCTCGAAAGTAAGTTTGTTCTTCACGATTCTTTATAGTTTTCTTGTGTGGTTGTACCAGGTGCAATTTCGCAGTCTTTCATATTTTGTTTTGTGGAAAGGTTCTAGGTGCCTATGAGTTCGAGCGGCATGCTGGTGGGAAAACGAAACACCCTAATAAGCACATATATTTGGAGAACGGAAGGTCGGTTTATAACATAATCCAAGATCTGAAGATTGCTCCTCTTGATGATCTCGAGGAGGTGATAAGGAAAGTGGCTGGTTCTGCTCTTAACGAGGAGGGCTTTCAGGCTTGGAAAGGTATCTAAGCTGCTTGGTGGAATTACTCTGCATTGGTTGCTAGGAAAGCTCCCAGCATTTTGATAGTGCTTTCCCTGGATTTTCCTGTGTATTCTTTTACTTTCTGATGGGCATTGCTGACTTGCTATTCTGTTCTTCAGATAGTTTCCAGCAGGATAATAACATAGCTGAAGATGATAGTAACCATATCATGGATCATTCGTTTCAATCCTTTGTCAGGTACTTTGACCTCCTACTTGTGTTATTACTTGATCTGAAATTTCCAAAGATTTGTATTTGAAGATGACATTCAGCTACACTTGGATCCTTTGTTATCTAGTTGTTTATTTTTATAAGAAGGATAACATGGTCTAAGTTACCGTTGTGAAAGTTGCAGTTATCCTGGTTCCGTTTGGTCTCGTGATGAGAGTCAAAGCTTTACTCCATGTTATCCAGAGAACAATTATTTTCGAGAGAAAATCTGTACAAAGGACAGACGACATGAACATAAGCCAAAAGCAAATAAGTACGGTCCTCAAATTTTCTTGCTTAGATATTGATTACTCGAGTATTACCTATTGACAATTTGTTTACGGAACATAGGAAATTTACTTGGTCGTTAATACTGTAGGCTTACCTCTCATATGTTTGGTATGGGTTGCCGTAAGAAAGTTTCTGGAGGCGGTAAATGGAAGAGGTTTGTATTACTTTTGTGAACCTCATTATTTGGGTATCCTTGTCCACATTCTAAATGCAATCCCACTGGTGATGACAACAAATTGCGATCATATCTTTTTAGGGACAATGATTTACACCGGTTGCTGTTTTTGCCAAAAGGGCTACCGGATGGGACTGAATTGGCTTACTATGTGAAATCACAGGTCTGTTATCGTGCGCTTAATTGAATTATTCTGTTTATTCTTGTTGTAAATTTAAGTTTGCCTGGTTTGCTAACACTTGTTTTTCTCGCAGAAACTACTGCAGGGTTACAAGCAAGGAAGTGGTATAGTATGTAACTGCTGCGACACAGAGGTAAAATGTTTCGGATACAGTGACTATGTAAATTGCCCCTTAAACTCATTTCTTTTTCAAGTATAATGACAGATATTTATCGTGTTCTTAACAACAGATTAGTCCTTCACAATTCGAAGCACATGCTGGAATGGCTGGTAGACGACAACCGTGAGTTATCTAGTAACAATGTGTTTTTACACTAATGTTGTAAGACGTATCTGAAGTTTCTGATTCTGTTGCAGTTATCGTCATATCCTCATATCTTCTGGATTGTCATTGCATGATATAGCCATGTCATTGGCGGAAGGGGGCCATGTCATTACAACAGGTGACAGCGATGACATGTGTTCTATTTGTGGCGATGGTGGAGATTTGCTACTCTGTGCTGGATGTCCTCAAGCATTTCATACAGGTGGGTGTTTGTGACTGCTAAAGGATAGTAGACTTGCTCGTTCATTCTACTATGGCGAATGTACAACTTAATCTTTAAGCACATATTTCATGAAAATTTGCTCAAGTATAATGAAAAAGGAATTACTGATATATGCCTCTTTCCATTTAAGTTCTAAAATAAATTCTTAAAGATGATTTGCAAAATCAGCATTGCTTTGGTATCAGCTCTAGGGTTGTTCTCCGGTTCTAATACTTTGTGACCCTTTTCGTATGCAGCATGCTTGAAATTTCAATCAATGCCTGAAGGTACTTGGTACTGTTCAAGCTGCAATGATGGACCTATATCTTGTAAAACAGCCACAGCTACTGATCCTAATTTAAAACCCATAGTTATAAGACTGACAAGAGTTGTTAAAGCACCAGAAAGCAAAATTGGTGGTTGCGTGTTCTGCAGGTTGGTTGTATGCCTACTTTTAGTTTGAGTGCGCATATACGTGTTCTCCACTCTGCTTATTCGTTCTCGCTCATTTCTGATAGGTCGCATGATTTTAGCATTGGGAAATTTGATGATAGGACAGTTATTCTCTGTGACCAGGTATTGTTGTTTCTGGTTTCTTATTTGAAATTTCCTTTAACCACGTCTATCTTGTCTAATGGTCATTTTCCCTCTTTTCTCTTGAAGTGTGAGAAAGAGTTCCACGTCGGTTGTCTCAGGGAAAATGAGCTTTGTGATTTGAAAGTAAGTCCTGTAATGTTGGTGGTCTATGTTCACAAGTTCGTTGAACCTATCTTAACTTCTTTCCTGAATGCTGTAGGGAATCCCCCAAGATAAATGGTTCTGCTGTAGTGACTGCAGCAGGATTCACACGGCTCTTCAAAGTTCTGCTTCATGTGGGCCACAAACTATTCCCACGTTTCTGCTAGACACGATAAGTAGAAAATACAGAGAAAAAGGAATATATATTGACAATGGAGATACTGTGGAATGGAGGATGCTTAGTGGAAAAAGTCGATACCCAGAGCATCTACCCTTACTTTCACGAGCAGCTGCTATTTTCAGGGTATGCCTCGACTTATATAAATGTGCTCGAATCATTTTGAGTATCATCTGGCTTGTAAATTTATTTTATGTACACATGTCCTTTCCAGGAGTGTTTTGATCCCATTGTGGCAAATTCTGGTCGTGATCTCATTCCTGTCATGGTCTATGGGTAAGCTGTACTTTGATAAACTCAGATTCAAGTTCCTTGGTCATTCATATGTTTATAGTAATTGATCATCTCAGTAATTCTTCCAACATGTTTACAGGAGAAATATATCAGGCCAGGAGTTTGGAGGAATGTACTGCTTGGTCCTGATGGTGAAGTATGCTTGGTGTTCTTGATACATTTATCTTTCTTTTTGTGTTTTTCTTTTGCCATCTCTCAATCTTCCCAATTGTTTATTTCTTATTGTTTTTTCTGCATTTTTAGTTCCCTTGTTGTTTCTGCGGCACTGCTTAGGATATTTGGTCAGAAAGTTGCAGAACTTCCTATTGTAGCTACAAGCCGAGAGTATCAGGGAAGGGTAAGCTTTTGTACATGCCATGTTTCTTTACTGTGTCAGATTCACTTGTTTTATCAACTCGTGACAAAACCAATTTGTTTAATGGTTCTTTAGGGCTACTTTCAAGGGCTGTATGCCTGTGTTGAGAATCTTCTTTCCTCTCTGAATGTTGAGAACCTGCTTCTCCCAGCAGCTGAAGAAGCTGAGTCTATCTGGACAAAGAAATTTGGCTTCACAAAGATGACTGAACATCAAGTACGTAAAGTTTGGCCTGGGACATTTTCCTGTCGTAATTAATATATTGACTTAATCAAATCTTTAATGGTTACAAAAATGGTTAAAAGAGGATTAACAATGGTGTTTGTGTTTGCAGTTACAGAAGTACCAGAGAGAAGTGCAACTTACAATCTTCAAAGGAACATCGATGCTCGAGAAGAAAGTACCGAGTTTTTCAGAAACAACTTCACTCATCTGATATCATCTTTCATGGAAGATTTTTTGAAGCTTCATCTGGATTTTGGTATTTGGGATCTTTCCATTTTTTGCTTTCTCGCTCCTTTAAACCCCACTCTTTGTTTTCTCTTTGCAGAAGGGTCATTTCTTGTGTACCTCTGTTATTTTTTGTTCAAGCTCTTAACAAAGAGAATATTAGAATTTAGGGTTGACACAGGAGAGAGGTTTCAGACCTAGTGGGATATTTTGTAAAGGAAAGAATGAAAAAGAAGCAAATATAAAGTCCTAAGCTTATGATACTAATGTTGTTCCTTTCTGTTTTGGTGTAAGTAAGGGTTTTTGTAACGCCCCGACCGCCATCTCTTAGTGGGTCTTATGTCCATTCTCGGCCCGTGGGCCCACTTTTGGCATGACGGTCGGTTCGCTATGTCAGGGAGGTTTTAAAGACTTGTTTACTGACTCTACAAATCACCACGTGATCTTTCCCTATGTTTTGTCCTCACTCACACGGTTCCGACAATCACTTCCTGGAAGGTTACCCATCCTGAAATTGCTCCAGCACAAGCACGCTTAACTGTGAAGTTTTCTTAAGATAGTTGACCGAAAAGATAAATGCAATTTGGTGACATAGGTGGCCAAATCAATTCTTTTAAACCTCTCCGCATATACCACCATATTTCCTGAAACCGGGGTGTTACAGTTTTACTCATACTGAAATCTTGTTTCTATGCATTTTCCATAAGACTTGAGAGTTGAAATGTACAGACTACGATCCAAGCTGCTCTACAAATTAATAACGCTTGCGTTAATGCGACAAGTATTGATACGAAATTAAACAAATTTATGACAGTTTTTTGGAATTACAAGCTCCGTAAGATCTTGCCTTCAGTTTCAACTTTTTGCAAAATTTTCAACTATACTAAAAACAAAAGAACACGTAGGTGGGAAGGAAAAAAGCTTCTCAATAATACTGGTAATTCGTGTAAAATCAAAATCAAATCCGTACGAATAACAAAAGTCGTTCTGAAACTCGAGAAAAGTTTTCACACCAAATCTTTTATTTATAAACAAGAGAGAGCGAGAATGAGGGAAAGAGAGACAAGAGCAAGGAAGACGCAAGTGCCTTGGTCATGCCACACAGATTCAAGAAGATGCAGCTATTATAGACATTTGTGTTGCCCAATCAAACTTATCACGATTGTATTTGCTGCTGCGAGAAGAAGTCTGCTTCTTGTCTTTGCCGCCATGGGAATTGCTGCTTCCCTTTTGCCCTTTCTTTCCATTCTTCTTCAGGTTGTCTTTGCTCTTTGATTTCTGCGGTTGCTGTTTCTTGCTTCTTGTGTGAGAGACAATGGACGGTGGAGGATCATACACATCTTCAGCCCATGACACTCTCAGCTTCTCGAGTGACTTGCCATGCTTCTCTCGACCACCTTTAATGGCAGGAATCAGAGTAACCACACTCGTCTGTTGTTGGATTACAAGAAAGAAAAATCAGAAGCAGCCAACATAAACACAGCATTTCTTTACTATCTTAAATTAGAAACAGAGAAGATATTAATAAGCTCCAACCATTGAGAAATTATCACACAGCCAAAATTTGAGAAATTGTACTCTTTTACGGATCATGAAATGGGTCTTGGAGATTTTCACTAAGCTATGCTTTGTAACATAAAGCCTTCGCATTCTTGTAAATACACCACTAAAGACTAAAGGGTGTTCTAGATGTTGTAAGCAACTACCAACATATGATGGAAACAGCCACGATCACAAGCCTAGAGCTACGAGGAGCTTCTAAGTTCAAGTATATATATATGATCACCCACAGAAACTTGTACATCAGCAATAAACTGTATAAATATACTGTTAGTCTGGCACACCACACCGTATGCAAAACAGGACAAAGAAGAAAGGTAATAGAACAGAAACAACAACTATAAGTAAAATAGGGTCACTTACACTCTCAGAGAACATGTCTTGCAATGCGGTTGCAAGGTTCCTGTCTTCACTTTCATCATCCAAAGAAAGGAGAGGTAAAGACTCAGGGAAGGGTTCGCTGATAGCCTTGTCTTCAGATTCTTCAATCACATTTTGGTGTATATAACCACTATCATCACCATCAGACTCTTGAGCATCTTCAGATCCAACACAAGAGATATGCTTTGAGCCATTAGAACATTTATTGGGACTGGAAGCAGAGCTGCTCTCAAGGTGAGACTCTGCATCTTTGAAATCCAAACCACCACAAACAGAGCTCATATCCAAAAGCAACTGCAACTGCAACAGCAACAAATTCAAAGCACCATAAGTAAGGGATCTTTTAGATCAAACGATTTGAACACTATAGCCAAGAAAATCATAGAGACAACATATTCATTACCTCACGAGCGTCGCAAATGGAGCACCCGAAACGTCAAAAACACCAAAAGATCGATCACTGACTAAAAATACCTGTAGAAAGAGATCTCAAGCTTCTTCGCGAGAACAAGACGACGACGAAGAGAAAACCGAAGAGATGGAAGAAAGGGGGAGAAACTTTTAACTAAGATTACCACGCCAATCACTCTTTTGAAGAGGTTTCAAACGATTAGAACTCAAACCAGAATGATAAAATGTCAACGCAGGAACCAAAGAAAGGAGGAGTATCTCAGAGGACACCCGCATTTTTATCTTTATGCTCTTCGAAACCCCTATAATCCCAAGACCGACCTCTGCGGTGATATTCAAATAAATAATCCAATCCGACCAATTTGTTGCAGAGATCTCACTCACGCAATCAGAGGTAAAGTCGGATCATGTAAACAAGAATCAGATCGACCATATCCAAATCGAAATTACGACAAGAACAAGCGAATCTGAGAGACGACACGGATACAAGAATAAATTAGGAGGATCGATCGAACCAGCCTTTTATTAAAAGATAGAGACAGCAAAGAAAGGGTCAACAAGGGGGAGAAAGACGTGGCCACCTTACTAGGAACGAATCAGAACTGTACACGTGTGGTAACGTCTTTAATACTCTTATTATTCATGGGCTTAGATATTTTTAACGTTTTTTATTATAATTGGGTATCAAATAGGCCCACTTTTAACGTTTTATGGACGTCATGTGTGTGTTTTTAATCAAATTCATAGTGATTTCTAAAAACAATAATCATACACATCTTCAGCCCATGTCACGTTCCGCTTTTGGAGTGACATGCCAGGCGCCTCTCAATGGCCTTTAAGAGCTGGAATGATCACAACAAGCCTATAGAGCAGAGAAATTTGTAAGTTCAAGAATATGATGATCACAATGGTCTTACACACCGTTTGCTTATACTTTGCCAAGCGAGACAAGAACCAATCAAGTCAATAGAAAAGAAACAAAGTTATAAAATTAGCGACCAGTGTCACGATCAAATCGAAGTAACATTAGTGAATGATCTGTCGCGAAAAGGCACATTGACTAACCTAACCTACTATACGGATACAAAGACTCAAAAGTTCAAAACGATTTGAACAGGTAGCCACGAAATATTTCATAAACATAATACCTAGAGTGTCGCAACTCAATTCCCAGTGAAAGCCAAAAAACACCAAAGATGATCACCGGCTATAAGAAACACTCAGATCAAGGTTTTTACTCTAACCAAACTAGTGGAATCGTGAAAAAGGTAACAAATATTTCAGAGATGGAAGAAACTGATCCCGTAGCTCAAAATATAAACTAGTAATTTCCATACTAATTGCTAGAGATCTTGCTGGTTTTGGAAAGTAGGTTAAAATTTCACTTTTCAAATATATGTTAATGCACAGAGCACAGAATACACTCTTTTCAAACGATTGGAAGACAAAAAACCAGTATGGTAAGTTGAAACGATACAATTATCCTTCGAAATTAGTTACAATGATCTGAGTACGAGAGATATATATTCATTAACAGAGTAACCTAATACATAAAAAAGATGTCCACTAATCAAATATTAATTCCAAGCAACTGATTTACCACCAAAGATGTAGAAGAAAGCGATAAAACCTAAACAATTCGAACGAGAATTAAGAGGTATAAAAACCCTAAGAGCTTGTGAATTTGGTAACCGCCTTAGTCCCTTCAGAAACAGCGTGTTTCGCGAGCTCTCCGGGTAACACGAGCCTAACCGCCGTCTGGATTTCCCGAGAAGTGATCGTCGGCTTCTTGCTGTACCTAGCCAAACGCGATGATTCCTGAGCGAGTTTCTCGAAGATGTCGTTGATGAAGCTGTTCATGATCCCCATCGCTTTCCCCGAGATTCCGATATCGGGATGAACCTGCTTCAGAACCTTGAAGATGTAGATCTTGTACGTCTCGATGTTCTTCTTCGATTTCTTCTTCTTCTTTTCGCTTCCGCCTTCTTTCGTGATCTTCTTCTCCGCCTTTGGTCGTTTCTCCACCGGCTTCTTCTCTGCCGGTTTCTTCTCCGCCGCCTTCGGAGCCATTGATGACTATAGAGATGAAGAAGAGGAGTTGAGATTTTTTGAGAGTAAAATGAAGAAATCAAAATCACTAGTCAATGAAAAGATGCGTCTGTCGAAAACAGGAGAAGAGATTTGTTTATATAGATGCTTGTGCTGGCTTTCATTGGTTACCTGAGTTTCACGCGGATTGATGACGTGTCATCCATCGAAAAGGTTTTTTGAATGAACGGACATGATGTCGTATGGCTCTATTCTTGATGGGCCCGGGCCCTTTCTTTCGTGGCATTATGGTTATATATAACTTTTAAACGTGACGAATTAATCCAAGTTTGTTAATACGGATTATACAAAAGAGCGCGACAAAATCGAACCCTAACCCTAATTTGGCGATTGTTACTCTCTGATAGTGAGTGATAAGCAGGTAGAATCGAACCACCGCAAGCACCGTCGGTCGTCTTCTTCGTCCGACGAAGTCATTAAATCTTCGAAGCGGCACAAGCATCGATCGACACAGTCATCATCATCGTGATAAGGAAGTTCAATACGGCAAAGAAGAGAATGTTTCTCCGTCGTTGGGGTATCCTACCGGAATTGGTAACGGTGGTAAGCTTGATATGGAGGAAGGGGAGATTTCGAAGAAGAAATTAGAGAGGCGAAGCATTGATAGAGATAGCAGGGGAGAGAGGGAAAGATACAACGACAGAGGTAGTAGGAGTAGAGATAAAGCCAGGTATAGTAGTAGAGAAACGAGGAGGGAGAATGAAAGAGGGAGACCGAGGGGAAAAGATAGGGATAGAGCAAGAAGAGGATTCCAGAGTGATCTGGAGAAGCATAAAAGTCTTGGTGATGTGTATGGACACTCAAGACATGATGCAGAAGATGACTTAGAGGTAAATTCTATAAAGGGCCATAATCCTAACGGTGGCAATGTCAAAGAAACTGGGGGAAGCGTTGAAAGGTCCGAATTTGATAATGATGATAACGGTGAAGTTGTTGTTTGGGAAGTTGAAGAACAAGAAGCTGAAGACCTGACTAGAATCGAGGAAAGCAGGAGGATAACGCAAGCCATATTGGAGAAACATAAGAAAAAGTTGGAGCAGCAAAACGGATCTTCTTCTCATGATCTTGAGCTAGCAGACATTCCCGAGCAGTCCTCTACTGTGGCAGATGTTCTTGGAAGTGGTACTCTAGGGCCTGTTGCTTCTGCAGTTAATCAAGCTAAAGATTGGTTGGATATTGATGCCGCAGTTGGGGAAGGCAGCCCAAAGAGTGACATGTTCAGTGATGATGATATCTTTGGGGAGTCTCCAGCTGCTGGTACTCGGAAAGGGAATGGCCTTGTTCCTTTTGTAAGGAGTGGACTCCATGATAATTGGGATGATGCAGAAGGTTATTACAGTTATCAATTTGGTGAACTACTTGATGATAGATATGAAATCATGGCTACTCATGGAAAAGGTGTCTTCTCTACCATGGTGCGGGCAAAAGACACAAAAGCTGAACTAGCTGAACCTGAGGAAGTCGCTATAAAAATTATTCGGAACAATGAGACAATGCATAAGGCCGGCCAGGCTGAGATTCGGATATTGAAGAAGCTAGCTGGCTCTGACTTAGAGAATAAGCACCACTGCGTTCGTCTTCTTTCAACTTTTAAGTATAGGAACCACCTTTGCTTGGTGTTTGAGTCTCTTCATCTGAATCTCCGGGAAGTTGTGAAGAAGATTGGTGTCAACATTGGTCTAAAATATCTGATGTTAGAGTGTATGCTGAGCAGTTATTCATATCCCTTAAACATCTCAAGAACTGTGGGGTTCTTCACTGCGATATAAAGCCTGACAACATACTGGTGAATGAGGGAAGAAACATGTTAAAGTTTTGTGACTTTGGTAGTGCAACGTTTGCTGGTGAAAACGAAGTTACACCATATCTTGTTAGTCGCTTCTACAGAGCTCCAGAAATCATTCTTGGACTATCCTACGACCATCCAGGCCCCGTCCAAGTAGAGTGGACAGAGAGACCGTGGCCCAGGGGTCCAAGTGCATTTTCAAAAAAATTTTGAAGCAAAATGACCTATTTTTATTTAATAAAATAAAAAAAAGTTCCAAAAATATCATATTTGAAAACCTATTTTCGTTTTTTGTAAAAAATTACAAAAAGCCTATTTTTTTATTAAAATAAATATTGAGAATGCCCAAAAAATTTTTTTTGTCCTAGGACATTAAAATTTCTTGGGCTGGGGCTGCGACCATCCGTTAGATATGTGGTCAGTTGGTTGCTGTCTGTATGAGCTTTACAGTGGGAAAATTCTGTTCCCTGGCTCCACAAACAATGATATGTTACGCCTTCATATGGAACTGAAAGGTCCCTTCCCTAAAAAGATGTTTCGCAAGGGAGCATTTATCGATCAGCACTTTGATCAGGACTTATGCTTCTATGCTACGGAGGAGGATAGTGTTACTGGAAAGACAATAAGGAGAATGATGGTAAACATAAAGCCTAAAGATTTAGGTTCAGTAATTAGACGACGTTATAAGGATGAAGATCCCAAGGTGTTGGTTCATTTCAGGAATCTTCTGGACATAATTTTCACACTTGATCCTCAAAAGAGACTTACAGTGTCACAGGCATTAGCTCACCCATTCATCACGGGCAAGTGAAGCTCGTATTGTTGTTGCCCTAGATACATGTACATTGTATATAACACAATTTAATTTTGATTAAGATTCTAAAGAGTGTTAATGATGTTGTTCTCAGATTCATGATTAAGTTTTGACATTTGAAAAACATATGTGACGATATATAATAATTTAAGCTAAGGGTGTGTGTGGATCAAAATTGCATACATACTTTATTAAATGTAGTGGTTAATGACTTATTCTATTGCCAAAAAAACAACTTCAGATGAATTTCTTAAAAAAAATAGATTCACCATTTGATTTCCCGGTTTAAATAGAACGGAACAGAACCCGTAAATCCAACAGCACCTTATGTTTTGTTGGCCCTGTTCGGCGCATGATCGCTGCGACCATCTCCAGCGACAGCAAATTACAAGGGAAAATAAAGTTACTTGGGACCCAAGATTGTGGAGATTATTGTTAATGTTGATAGACGACTACGCTGCGACTTATTTTTTTGTCGCTAGAAAAAGCGGCGATTAGAATACGTCTCATGCGTCCATCTTCTGCAACTGCAATATATCTCTGGCGTCCAATTTCAGCGACAACTTTTTCTTTCAGCGTTATTTTTTTTGTCTTCGGTGTAGTCGCTGTCGCAGTCGCAGCGACTTGCTAAAGAACAGGGCCGTTGTCGCGAGTTGTTTACGCATCTGAAATATTCCCGAACAATGTGACCCTCTCACTGCCACGACGCTCTTAGGAACTTAGACCTTGCCCCAATTCACATGAACCACATAAATTCAGTGATCGATTCAAACTTTCTGAGTATGCAAACGCAAGATAATCAAGTTACAGTTGGGATCTAAAGCAAGAGAAGAGGGTAATCTAACAGATACTTCGAAGAGGATCGGTATGCGAACCGAATATGAAAAAGCAAGAATAAGATCAAGCACTACTAATACTATTGAGTAGATTATCACACCACAAGTTTAATGTTCATCGTCTTAGAACTCTCATTAGGTAATGTAAATAGATATCTGAAGATCTCATACCAAGATTCAAACAACTTTGTACATTAATATTTGCGGACACAGTAAAGAAGAATATACAGATATCCGATACTATAGTGAGCTACTATGGTGAACTGTATATGAAAGCAATAGATTTGCAAATCGACCAAGTCTCATTAGTCACATTGTGAACTAAATAGAGTGTCTAAAACAGCACTGAAGGCCAAGCAAGCAAGGTACAACAGTTAACAAGAATCATTCTTTGTAAGAACATGCAGTTTTATCAAATATGGGAAACAACTATCTACAAACCACAAAAAGGAAAGAGAGATTAAAATCAGTGAAGAAGAGAAACTTGCAAAATTTATAATAAGAAACTGAGCAGAATTAAATGATCATATTTAACGACAGTGTGTTATTTTAGACAGAAATGCAATTGACCACAACCAAACATTGGTCTAACCTCACGAAACAGCATGTGCTGAATTCACTACTGGTAATGATCAAACACTAACATTTTCCAGATTCTTTTATCATTTATATATTGTCTTGGAATGAAAAAAAAATTGTAAAAGCAAACTAAAGGCTTGACCATGAGCGAATCAGATTTCAAAAACAGAATTAAGGGCAGGTCGCTAACCGAGCTTGCATTAGTCTTATCACCAAGCTAACAGCAAAAATCATCCAAAACATATGAGCCATTGCTATATTTCTCACTGAATTCATACACTATTAATGGCCCATAACATTGATTAGCCAACATAAATCATCCCAAAAACATATGAGCCATTGTTACATTTCTCACTTAACTTGTATCTGTATCCGACCCAAAACTTCGCCAAAACATGCTGGATGCAGTGACTAGAAGTGGTATAGTATGTAGCTGCTGCGACACAGAGGCAACATGCTGGATGCAGTGACTATGTAAATTGGCCCTTAGACTCTTTTTTTTCCAAGTATAATGATAGATATTTATCATGTTTCTTAACAACAGATTAGTCCTTCACAATTCGAAGCACATGCTGGAATGGCTGGTAGACGACAACCGTGAGTTATCTAGTAACGATGTGTATTTGCACTAATGTTGTAAGACATATCTGAAGTTTTTTGAATGCTTCTAAGCTGTGAGCTTTTGAGAATTTGTTCTGTGCTATACATAGAATCAGAAACTCATGCTCTGAGGTCTGTAGTAATGAAAAGACTCTTTTTCTTTTGTTGTTTGAGCCAGTTTTGGTGACAGGGACTTGGATTTGAGGTTGTCAAATCCTCTTCACCTTAGAACCCTTCTTGAAGACAAAAGATTTGCAAAGTGTCGTATCGTTCTTCTTCATCCATCTTATCCATTATATTCTCAAAGGAAGCATCCTTTCTGTCTTCAGTTTATTCTCAGGTTTACTTCATCCCATTTCAATTATCTGTAAGATTATGCCAAGTCGTTAACTTATTTTATTATCAATCTATTTGTTTCTTAAGGTTTACCTTGATTTCGGGTTGGCGGTTCCAAAGATTAGTGTCCATGGTATGGTGTCTTCAGTTAAAGAGCTCCTTGACTTAGCCCCAATGAAGAAGGTAATTACTGAATGGAGCATGTTAACATTGTTAAGTTTCATTATCTCTTACTTGCATTAAATTTTGTTGTTGTTCGTGAGTCATAGAAAATGCTAAGCATATGATATTTTGCCGGTCATGTTCTGCACTGATGGGTATGCATCTCCTTGAGACCTACTATTTAGATAAAAATCGTTAGTCAAAGTCTCTACGACTACGACCTAAAATAATAGTCGTTGCTAATAGCCCATAGTATATATATTTTTAAAATTATTCCATCAATAAGTAATATTGTCGATCATATTTTTTACATATATATATATATATATATTTTTTTTTTTCTCACTTTCATTTTTCTCTTTGCGGTGATGTGAAGAAAAAAACGCTTCTCGAAAAGCAAAATTGCAAAATTGTAGTTTTATTCAGGAACTCCCATACAAGATGTTGCCAAAACGATTTGAGCTGAAACTTTCATTCGAAGTACTCTGAGATTTGAAAACGATTCAATAAAATTTCGCTATCGAAAGCAGAACAGGAAATGAGCACAATATGATTTCGAGCGAAGAATATAAAATAAACAAACATGAGAAATTTAAAAGCTTCCGAGTTCGATGACCTTGTATTGTAATCTTCTCTCTCTCTCTCTTCATCAACATGTATTGTAAAAATTTGGTTCAGAAACAACTTCCGATGAATTTCATAAAGAAAACAGCTTCACCAATGGATTTCCCGGTTTAAATAGAACGGAACAGAACCCGTAAATCCACCAGCACCTTATGTTTTGTTGTCGCGAGTTGTTCACACATCTGAATTCTTCCCGAACAATGTGACCTCTCACTGCCACGACGCTCTTAGGAACTTAGACCCTGCCAATTCACATGAACCACATAAATTCAGTGATTGATTCAAACTTTTTGAGTATGCAAACCCAAGATAATCAAGTTACAGTTGGGATCTAAAGTGAGACAAGAGGGTAATCTAACAGATAATTGGGAAGAAGACGGGTATGAAAAAGCAAGAATAATATAAAGCACTACTAATACTATTGAGTAGATTATTACACCACAAGTTTTCGATTTAGAACTCTCATCAGGTAATGTAAACGGATAGCTGAAGATCGATGGACATTATATGAAGGTTTAGACAACATTGTACACTAATATTTGTGGACACAGAAAATACAGATTCTTTTACAGGTTTTCTTGGCATGAAGACCCCTGAATAATATAGTGAACTGTATATGAAGCAATAGATTTGCAGATCGACCAAGTCTCACTAGTCACATTGTGAACTAAATCGAGTGTCCAAAACAGCATTGAAGGCCAAGCAAGGTACAAGAGTTAATAAAAAGCATTCTATATTTCTATGTAAGAACATGCAGTGGTGTTATCATATATGGGAAACAACTATCTACAAACCACGAAAGGGAAAAGAGATTAAAATCAGTCAAGAAGAGAAGCTTGCAAAATTTATAAAATGAACTGAGGAGAATTAATTGATCATATATAACGAGCGTCTGTTATCAGAGACAGAAGTGCAATGAAAAGAACCACACATTGGCCTAACCTGTAACTTCATTCAGGAAACAACATGTGCTGAATTCACAACTGTAAATGGTCAAACACTATCATTTTCCAAATTCTTTTTATCAACTATATATTGTCTTGGAATGAAAAAAGAAATTGTACAAGCAAACTAAAGGCTTGACCATGAGAGAATCAGATTTCACAAACAGAATTAAGGGCAGGTCGTTAACCGAGCTTGCATTAATGTTATCACCAAGCTAACAGCAAAAATCATCTGAAAAGAATGAGCCATTGTTATACTTTTCACTGAATTCATACACTAATAATGGCCCACAACATTGATTAGCCAACATTTGATCAATGAAAACTAAATCATCCCAAAAACATGAGACACAGTTACGGTTCTCACTAAACTCATATAGTCTATACCTGAGCCGAAACTTCGATTAGCCAAAACTAAACCAACAATATTGCAGTCCCGAAATGTAGTAATAACTTGTAGAATCGGGCAGCTTATGGAATCATCATACTACCCTAAGAATTAAACAGAATTCCCAGGAACTGACATAACACAGAATGATAAAAAGTTTAAAAAGGAGTTATAAGAAACCAACCTTGAGGAGCCGATGTTGATGTTGTTCCTATGAAGAATCCTACCACGAGCAGCGTCTCCACCATCGATCAACTCTCTCAGCCCCAAATTCTCCACCTCATCCTCTTTCACCTCCTTCTTCTCCTTATCTACACGGCGGTTCGGAAGCTTCACAGGCAACCTCTCGAAGTAATTCCCGTAGATATACTCAGGCGTGTACCCATTCTCTTCATCGAACAACATGATATGACCATGCCACTCCCAAACACGATAATCCGATTCCTCATCCTCGTGAAACCCAACGCAGATGTGGTGTTCGTTAACTGTCACAGCTTGACCTGAATTCGGCTTAAGAGAATCGCTTCGACCCGAGACGATGACTCGGATTAGCTCTTTCTCAAGCCTAGCTTCTTCTCTGTCGAGACTGCTCTGACCATCTCCGTCATCGTCGCCGTCGCTGTCGTCGGATTTGAAGAGGAGGTCATCTAGGGATTGAGAGAGGAAATGGGAGTTAGGGGGACGAATTTGGAGACGTCCAAGCAGGGTTTGGATTAGGAGGTTGTCGATGTTGCTGTTTCCGTTGAAGGAGCTCATCGTTGATTACGAATCTATCTTCTTCTTCTTCCTCTTCCTCCTTCGATTTCGTCCTCCTACCCTAAGAAGAAGATACTCTCGGGTTTTAGGGATAGGAAAGGGTTTTGGTTTACGATGACGGTTCATACGTGGGTTAGTCGGTAAATTTCAGAAAAAGTGAAGGCTGAAACGGTAATATTCTATTAGATGCATCTATTTTTTTTTTTTTTTTTTTTTTTTTTTTTTTAATGGAAAATATGGTGTTTAGTTGACGAAACAAAGTTTAAGCAACTTGGAATCTGAATAAATTAAAGAAACGAATACAGAGAAGAAAAAGAATGTACTAAAAGAGAGAAAATTAGCACGTATGTATTTTTTTCATAAGGTTTTTAGAGTGGAATCCTCATCTAAATGGTGAATACTTTGTGAATGAATGACATACATAATACATTTATAAGGTTTTATGAATGACATATCGAAGTAATTCTTTTGTTTTGTTTAATTATGATTGTATAAAAGATTTCATATAAGAAAAAAACTAAAAAAAAAAAAAAAAAAAAAATCAAGATAGGAAATGACTCCAAAATTAAAAAGTGATGAACACAAATGGGTAAAATCCCTGTTCGGTCTTTTGAATTATCGGCATCATCTACCGGATTCATCAGAGGACATACACAAATATATCCTTTGAGAACCCTACATTTATATGTATATTTATATTTGTGTATACACTTTCACATCTGTAAAGAAAACAAATGTGAATAATGCAGTTATAAGCTCTCATTTCATTGATTGGGTGGTAAATCAACGTCTTAGGTTCTCCACGACGTAGTCTGCATAGAGATCCCTACATGGCACAAAAGAGTTATCCCAATTTGATTAGTTAGTTATCATATGATAAAAATTGCATCATTTAAAAGATCATAGTATATGAAATATATAACAGTCATTTCTATGAAGGCTGCTTACATGGAATGCTGAACTGCGTCGTAGGCTGCAGTTGCGGGAAGGAAGTCGTTAACGGCTACTTCCTTGTTCTCGTTTTTCTTATCTGCAGCAAGAATACAAGTGTATGAGTCTCACATATGCCGGTTTAGGCTTCGCTTTCGATTTTTGTATATACTTTTCACTTTGGGTTCGGTTTGGCTTATGTCTACCCTTAATCTCATATCATCCTTAACCAAACCCTTAATCTCATATCATCCTTAATCAAACAAAAATTTGAAAGAAAGTGAAGAAAGATCACTCACAGTCTTCAAAGAATCGGCGGATCTCAGCCATACGATGAGGCGGAAGTTCACTGATGTCATTGTAATGGCGATATTCAGGATCGTCAGCACAGACCGCAATAATCTTGTCGTCTTTCTCACCCTTTTAAAGTAGAAAGAGATTTTAGTTTCATTCTCTGTTACTCTAAAACGGACATAAAATGATACAAACATTCAAGGATGTTAACTTTTTTAACCTGATCAATCATTGGCATCAGACCGATAGCTTTGGCCCGAAGAAAGCATCCTGGGATCACCGGTTCCTATAGGACAAATTCAACACTGATTCATGGGATTTTTTTTCTACCAGTCAAATAAGACAGACTGAGAAGCCGGTGATGCTTTTAAGAAGAGAAGCTATGAAGCTGCTTTTGTTATTCAGTTTCACCAAACCAGAGAGACTTGATTAATAAGAGATTTTAATAAAAGATGTTATGTAACAAAACTTCTTCAAAACCTTATGTAATGAATTATACAGTTTCAATAAAAGATGTTACCTGCATAATGACAAGAACATCAATAGGGTCACTGTCCTCACAAAGGGTACGCGGAATGAACCCATAGTTGTGTGGGTATACGACAGATGAGTAAAGAATACGATCGACCTGAGAATATATGTAATGTTTAGACTATCATACCTCTAATAATGAACAGGGTTGCGAAGAAAGTTACTGCAATGAAGTTTATAGTACCTTAATGAGACCGGTAGTTTTGTCGAGTTCATACTTCACCTTGCTCCCTTTTCCTATCTCAACCACCTGTAATAATGCCTCCATATGCTTTGTTAATGATTCCCACAAAAATATCTCAAAGATTAAACTCATAAATTGGTTTCCTAATCAGGCAATGTACATCATTTCGTATCCTACAGCAGACTCAATCCAGATCTCAAGATAATCAGCCAGTCAGTGTCTGAATTTTCTTTGAGTGAAGAATGCAAATATATAAATTCTGTAAAAACAGTTTAAGAATGCAGTATCTCCAAATACTGCATAATGGCAGTTTTTTTTGTAACAATCAGATTTAAAATTTCAATCCTTAGAGCTTTTGCTGCTAAATATTAAGAACATAAGCAAAATACTTACACAATTGAAGATAATTGGAGCTTCAGGTCCTAGAAAACAAAAAGGAATGAGAAGAAAATGTATAGAGTTAATATTAAGAAACAATGAAATCATCTTTGAACCCCAAAAAAAAATAGAAACCTTTACGTATAGCGTACCTATCTCAAGATCATGCCATGGGTGTGCAGCAACTGATCTGTGGCTCATGGACGAAAGTATCCTCTCATTAAGAGTAGGAAGTGAAACATGTTTCTCAACATAGCTTTTGGTAGAAACCTCAATTGGTGGCGCCATTGCTGCAAAACAATGCACGTAGCCCAATTCACAAAACCGAAAACAATAATATATGCATCTCTGAAAGCAACAATATGCGGAAAATCATCTGTCAAACACACAAATTATGGGCTCAATCTTTACAACTGTTTCAATTCCCCTAGATCATGGAAGATAAAACCATATGTTCATGAGTTATACTACAGATCTACGTTCTCCATTGTAACGAATTCTGGAACCGACATTCATATTTGTTCATAATATAAATCAAATATATATTCAGCACCTGGGAAAATCAATTGGAAGTTTTGATTAAGCAAACAATCGAATACAACGCAATAGTGGACACAGAGACAAAATACAAAATCTTTAAAAAGAAAGTTACAGAAACGTCCGAGAAACGCATATTTTTTGCAGCAGTTTATGAATCCATAAATGTGCCCACCGACAAAACCGTTCCCACGTGTATAAAGCGACCAAAAGATCAAAATTTTATATATGTAAAAAACAGGGCACTCTCTTGAATCATCTTCAGAGCAATGATGGGCTTTGAGAGAAATGAGCAAACATTTTCCCTATAATAGAGTTTGAGAATCTAGAAATGCAGACATCACAAATACTGAATCTTTTCGGAACCCAACTCAGATCTACAGATTACAAAGCCCCCTCGAAACAATATAAGCTACAAAAAAAAGATCACTCATTGCTTATGCAAAGCAGATTAAGACACACAACCCAAAACCCTAGAAAACGGGTGAAGAAGAACAAATCCGATTGAAGAACATTTCAAAATCCGTACCTGAGCAAATCGACAAATCTCCCGAGCAAAAGGTGTCGACTGAAGAGGAAACGCAGACACAGATCTCAAGAAGTACTAATACAGAGAGAGAGAGAGAGAGAGAGAGAGAAGCAAGAGTACTAGAGGAAAGCTAAAGGAGGATGTAGCTGTAACTATACGCGTTCCCGCTCTCTCTCTCTGCTTCTGTGCTATTTGAAGGCTACATTTTACAAAGAAAATAATTTATTTAAAAGCATGAGCAAAAAAATTGTAAATTAAAATTTGGAAATTAATCGAATATTATGCAAAGAGAAGAATATGTCCAGACCCGAAGTGTACATGTGGCAAGATATTATTCGATGATTGAGGAAGAGACATAGACGGAATTCCTAACGGCGGTGGGGTCAACGTAAGGTCTAGCTGTCTGACACACGTTAACGTGACTCGGATTGCGAGGAGTCCACGTTAAGTCTCCGTTAGCTACCGTTAAATTGTTGATGGGAATAAGCTGGAGAGTGGTGCGAGGTAGAGAGTTGAGATCAGGTATTAGCGAGTGCACTGTTAATTCGTGTTCGAATTTATGACATGGCAAATTCTCTGTCGGTGGATTACAAAACTGCTATTAAAAGAAAAGCATATGTAATCTGTCAAGTGAATATTCGTTTTCATTTTCTTTCTATACATACTGCATGTAATTAAATAATTCATACCAAAAAAAAAACATGTAAACGATATAATATGGTTGTTCACCCAAAAATGCATGGATTGTGTATGCGTATAATTAGTTTTGATAACAACGGTATTAGGAAAAGAAAATCACTTATGATTATTTTTAGGTTATTAGATTTATACTTTGAAAAGTATTAGATATTAATCTTTTTGTCGGTTACAGCTCATGACTCTTTTTGTATTTGAAACTCATATTATAATACGATACTGGCATTGATACAACAAGCCACCAATTACCACCACCGGTAAGCACTTTATGATTTTTTATTAGTATTAATGTCTTAAAACGATATACTGTAATTATGTTTGTCCTACTAATATACACGTGCGTTCCCAAATAAATACCATTTGCAGTCAGTAAGTTCTAACGGTGTTGGATAATATGTTTCTGAATTCTGACTTTTTTTTTTGTCTAGTAAAAGTTTAATAAAATATTATTTTGGCTACGAATTGGATAGATATCCAAAAAAAATTGGATAAATTTGGATAATATGTTTCAGACTTTCTTAAAAAAAAAACATTTAAGAAAACGATCACATTCGACGTACTAATTGCAATTTACATTCAAATCAAATCTGGAAAAATATACATTCAAATATGATTTAACTTTTTGTTATCTCAAAGGACGATATTAATTAAAGTTAGCTTTCCTTTAACGTCGATGAAAACACTCTTCGTATCCATTTAAAAAGGGAAACTGGATCGCGTAAGGAAAGGCTTACGTCGTGTTATATTCCCTTATTGGTTGTGAGAAAGTGATCCTGTGGACCTGTACGCAGGGGATGATTGGTGGATGGGTTGAGTAAACGAATGCTCATGCAGTACACTAGATGCTACGTAGGATCATTGTAGGAATATTCTTATCCACGCTTCATTCTCGGGTTGATTATTTGCTTAACACCGAAGACAATATATTCAAATATCTTTACCAATTTGTCAATGGCCCTCTCTTTTTTGCCTAACCTTTGCGTCGCCTTGGAGCTAGTTGAAGGATTCTTCCAATTCAATTTTCTTAGTTGATTTACAGGTGAAGGGATTGAATCAACTTTTACGAGCGCTTAATCACAACTGGCAACAAATTCTTGACTTAGAGAAAGAATTGATATGTTGATTTTTGATTTCTTGTCAACGTTTAAATTTTATTTTTGAGAAACTTAAACCTACAATGCTTAATCAAGAGTCGTCGTTGTCGTTCAATTACTCGTTTCCCACGATTTATTAACATCAGTTCATAATTTTTATACAGATGATATAAAGATACTGATGTGTATATATATATGTTCATGTGAACTACTGAGATCAGTAACAATATTATACACAAGATTTTATATAAAAAAAAGTTTAATATAATTTTATTGGTATTAAAGTAATAGTTTGGCGTGTCAATTAGATGGACTTGAGTTTATTTTTCTCTTTAAAACTTAAAACACATTGTTGTTAAAGATGGTTCAAACGGTCGAAACATTTTTGGATTAATAGACTAGATCTCGAGCTCTCGCTCTGCGATTTTAATCAATATAAACGCTTTATATGAAAATGATAACCGACTTTTCATATAATATGGATTTCGGTTCAAGATCCACAGTAATAAAACGATGGAAAATTATTGTTGAACTAAAAGTTATGAACATCGGGCCCAAAAATAAAATAAAAAACCATTGAAATCCCTCTTAACCAAAATGGGGTATAAGTTCAAATGCTCTCAATTTGTTTTTTGTTTTTGATGCTTTGATGCACAAGCTAAGTTAGAAAGACATCAAAATATCTTTATAGGCTTATAGCACAGCGTTGAATCATATTTCATCATGTTAATTGGGTTGGATCAGTAAGATTAGACTAAACATTAGTGCATTAGTGGATGCCAAAATCATATATTGTCACACAAAAAATCACACAAGGCCCGTTGTTCGAAATCTTAAAACGGCAGCGTATTGATATCATCACAATTTTAATCAAACCGTAACCGAAGACCACGCGCCCGGCCAACACAGATCTCCATCACGAACAAGATCTAACGGTCCAGATCTATTCCCTCTCCTTCTTCTCTCAAACAAAAAAAAAATATTCTGAATCTCCGGAAAAAGCCGATCGGAAGAAGAAAAAAATTCAACGGCCGTCCGGTTGCTGTCTTGCTCCGTTCTGACTACTGATCATCTCCGAGTAGATCTGGTACTTCTTCCTTTCGATTTATAGGTCTTCATAATTGATACTTGATTTGAATTTGTCTTCATTCGCTCAAGTTTTTGTCTCCCTTTGCTTACCAGTTACCAGTGATTTGTTTCTCGGCTATTACTTGATTTTTTGTTAAGAGATGGCTGCTCCTCCTGCTAGAGCTCGTGCTGATTACGATTACCTCATTAAACTTCTGTTGATCGGAGACAGCGGTAGGTTTCTTCATCATTCAGATCGTAATACTGCCTTGTTCTGGCGAGTTCCCTACAATCTATTTATTTCTCTTTTTTGGTTGATTCTCGCGATTTGGCTTTGTTGATACGCTTAAAGGCAGCAGTGATTTGAGTTTTTGGATCTTCCATTTACGATTAGTCCCAATGTGAGACTGGATTTATTATAGAGTTCCGATACTCTGAATTTAGTGTGCTCAAACGATTTTAAGTTTTCAACACTTGTGAGCATATGATGGTCATCTTACAATTCTTCATAGTTTGGTATTAGGCTGGAAAAATCTCCAAATGATTGCTGTAACTATTTCATGATATGATATCCTCTAGATGTTTTTGTCGCAAATGGTTTAGACTAGTCTTAACTTTGCCTGTGTAACCCACACTTCTTCCTTGAGCCAAATTGATCGAATATGCGTTTGGTTTAATGCTGTAACTGGTTCACTATGTTCCAATGTGTTATTCAAAGTTTCTACTTTATCAACTTTTGCTTCCTACTATCTTCTTCTTTAATGTACCCACTTTGTGAATGTGCCAGGTGTGGGTAAGAGTTGCCTCCTCTTACGTTTCTCTGATGGCTCGTTTACCACCAGTTTCATTACAACTATTGGGTATGATGTCTTCATTGCATGAGACTGTTATCACGTGCTCTATGTAGTTGCCTGTTCCCACTCAAGTTCTTCTTTTGACAGAATTGATTTCAAGATACGGACTATAGAGCTCGATGGGAAGAGAATTAAGCTGCAAATCTGGGATACTGCTGGACAGGAGCGGTTCAGGACAATCACAACTGGTCTCTCTTTAATTTTGCTTTAGAATATACCTTTTGCTTTTCAATTTCTCTGACTGTTATTTATGCATTCTTTCCTTCCTCACTATGGTGGGAGCCTGGAATATTAACCTAATTGGTTTGTTCTTATCGCAGCATACTACCGTGGAGCCATGGGAATTTTGCTTGTGTATGATGTGACCGATGAATCATCTTTCAACAGTAACTACTTTCTTTACTTTTACCTTGTAGCTTCAATACTTTAATTAGTTCTATTCTAGGCCTTGTGCAACCAACAATCTTTTGCAACAGTTATAAAGTTCATAGTTTTTCATATGTTGGATTTATTTTTCTCTAATCAACTACTTTGTTCCTTTCTGTCATTTGTTTTCTATAATTCCAGACATCAGGAATTGGATCCGTAACATTGAGCAGCACGCTTCTGATAATGTCAACAAGATTCTAGTTGGGAACAAGGCTGATATGGATGAAAGCAAAAGAGTACCTCTCTCGTATACCCTTCCCTTGTATCTTCCTGCTTATTTATTCAATGATTTTTCTTTGGCCAATACACCGATTTGTTTTGTTTTTCCAGGCTGTGCCAAAATCTAAGGGCCAAGCTCTTGCAGATGAATATGGAATCAAGTTTTTTGAGACTGTACGTTGTGATTCTAGGCTTTGTTACGCGTCAGTACATATTGAGAAATGTCTAATTTTTGTTTCATTTAGTTAACGTTGATGAGTTTGCTCTTGCAGAGTGCTAAGACTAACTTAAATGTTGAGGAAGTTTTCTTTTCAATTGCTAAAGACATTAAGCAAAGACTTGCAGATACTGATGCAAGGGCTGAGGTACGTTTGAGTATAGATTTTTATTTTCACCGTCATCATCATCATACATTGCAATTAGGTTGATAAGTGGATCTATAGAGTAACTAGTTTAGATCTTTAGTATTTCAAGATAAGTCCCTATAGTATTTGATTGAAATCACAGTGTATTCGACAGTTTTAACATTGCCGATTTTTCTTATTATTTTGTAGCCACAAACAATCAAAATCAACCAATCCGACCAAGGTGCAGGAACATCCCAAGCTACTCAGAAATCAGCATGTTGTGGTTCGTAAAAACCGGGTCCACGAGGCCATCAAAAGAAAGAACCCAGCTAGTGAAAGAGAGAGACATGGTATTTTTTACCTTTGGAAAGAAAAAACGAAATAGGAAATCAATCTTCTTTTGCTTTTATGAGATTCTTTAAAATTCTCTCTTTCCCCTAATGGTATAGTGTGAAGGACACAATTCGTATTCCATATTTCCGGAATGGATTCTCTGACATCATATATTTAATGATAATATCACTTTATCTCACTCGCACACCAAGGATCTTTTTCTAATTGATTAATACTCCAAAACTGGTACGACTTTATATAAAAGATTTTAGTGGATTTTAAATTTTAAATTGACGAGGCCTGGTCTCGTGCTAGGAGTTAAGTATTTAGTATTTACTGAAATCTTAAAAACCAAAAGAGTATTGAAATCTGTTTATTGTGAATGGTTTAAATTTTAAAACTCTACTTTGAATTCGCATCAGGTGTGCTCAAGGCCGTCTTTGTGATGTACGTTCGAAAATGGTCCCGTTTCAATAATTTTGTTTTAACTACTAATATTTTATCAGTGATTGCAAATTGAAATAATTCATTTAAAGAATTTGCGTATACATACATGACAGAAAGAATGAAATAATGTTTGGCAAGAGAGAAAACAAATTACAACAAAAATAAAAAATAATAATGAAAAAGCCTACTAATTCACAAACTTCAAATCAATTTGTGGAACCAAATTCTTCCCAAAGATAAATACAAGATCATTCTCCAACGGAGTTAGATTTAAGTCCAAGATCTTCTTGCTGCTATTGCATCGATTCAAAACCGGTCTGGAATAAACCACAGAAGGGATAACCGATTGTTCGGATATCATGCTCCCTCTATGCTTTCTCATGTGACCGCCTAGAGCTTGACCGGTGCCAAACATTTGATCGCAGATTGAACACTTATGCAAATCATTCTCATTGTTACGATGCTTCACCTGTTCTTGGTCAACGCTAAGCTTAGGTTTCTTGTGGCTAGCTCTATGACCTCCGAGAGCTTGAAACGAATCAAATTTCCGGTTACACGTTTTGCACTCGAAGTGGTTATGATTGGTTTTGCTTCCGGTAGATTGCTTTACATCGATTTGTTTGACAACAAAACTCTGAGATAACATCATTAGACTTTTTACTATGTCTACATGCTTAATGGATTCTTCGTAATCAGATCGGTCTCTCTTCATGTTTCTTATTCGGTTTGTTGTATGTTCAGAAGAGAAAAGAGCACGATAGAGCGAATTAAAGATTTTAGGTTTTGGTTGGTTGGTTGCTTCACCTAGAAAATGTGAGAAGGAGAGCAAGATCTTTGTAACGTATTCATGGAGTAATCTATTTAAAAGCAAAAAAATAGAAGGTTTCAGAGGTTTTGACTTTGTTTTTTATTTGACCCAACAAAAATAAGTCGTTTTAAAACTTTCCATTCAAATAAATCTTTTATCAGCATTGCTGGTTTGACAAGGACAACCAACACCGCAAGAGGCACATTTTTTTTTTTTTTTGGTAACCGAGAAGGCACATTTTGTTAAATATAACGAATAATTCTCTTTTCGTCTGTCTCTAAGATATTCCAATTCTAATGTTTAATATTTAGTTTGCACATTTTATTGTTGGCTTCGTGATTTTTTATCGACTTTGGAACGTAAATGAGCACGTGGAGAAAATTAGAAAGAATGGACTAATATGAACCAAAAGAAAGTCAAAATAAAAAAGTCAAAATGATTCCATCCTTAAAAATCAAAATCTAACAACTGCTCCTTTACCTACTTAGACGCGCTATTTGTATCCCTAATCTATTGATGTATGTATGATTACATATAGACGTCATCAATGATGGAATCGTGAGGGCGTCTAAACCGGATTTAGATTGTGGTTTAAGACTTTTTAAACAAACGACAATTTAAAAATCAAACCAGGAAAAAAATAAACATGAAGATGCGAAATCGACAAAACGGCGATTACCAAAACGCAGTGACCGCGTTTTTTCCCCGGGGTCCAAATCGGCAATCTCCGGCAAAGGAGGTTGACGTCGTCTTCTTCGCCTCAGAATGATAGTGACCTCTACTCGATTACGATTTGGTCTGCTGCTTTCATTACGCTTCTAATAGAACTGTTAAAACTAGTTCCATTTTTGGAAAATAGCTGCATGGTAGCTAGCTACATTTGTGTTCCATCTTAAGGCAAAAAACAAAATTCATCTTTAGGTTAATCCAAAGCTGTTTACTACTAAACATCTTTCTGAACTTGAGTAGATATCTGATAGACTGAATGAGAAGAGGTAGCTTGCTGGATTATTCGTGCGTATGGCTACAATCTGATGTATTATTATTGTTTGGTCCTGAATATTTTGGAAAAGAGATGTTTTGTTTGTATATGAGCTGTCTGCATTGTGTTGATGGTCTCACTTCTCAGGTCTCTTGCCTTGGTGAGGCTTTTTCTATTTAAAGCTTATTATAGCTTTTCAACTGAAGAATGTCGTTAAAGATCTCTGTTGGCATCGACAAAGGTATATCATTTTCTATGAACACTGAATTCATTGATCTGTATCTGGACTCCATAACCTAGCCTGTGAACATATGATGCATATGCGAATCAACGGGATACACAGACACGACTTTTTTAATCTGGTTAGCAGTCCTCATGTCTGTCTTCCATTGGCATTGTTAATTTTGTATTTTGGAGTGTGCAAGCCATTTTGAAGTTCCATTTTACAATAGTGTTTTCTTCTGTTAAGATGTTTATCTACTTCACTTAAATTGCTTATTTGGTGATTGCTTTTCTATAGAGGTTTGCTGACATTTTCAACCCATTATACTGCAAGCGCATTGCATGTTATAAGGAGCTTAAGTAAGTGGGCTGTGGTGATCGATGCAATTTAAAATGGATTGGCATGATATTGATAAGACATGAAGGGCATACCAGTGAATCGACAAGATGGTTTTTATCTCTTTATAGTTCGAGTCATGTGTAGAATGGCTTCCTGCACAGCTATTCAACTGGTTTATATAGTTGGGAAAGAAACTGATGGGCATTATAAGGTATTCTAGGATTGGTGTGGCATGGGAGAGCTGGTGAGGCTCTAACTCATTCACAGGGCTACTCTTAGTTTTGTTATTTGGTTTGTTCTTGATTTCTATCTGTGTTCATCAGATTAAAGAGAGTTATAAGGGAAATCAATTCTGAAACTTATCAAACTCTGGTGTATGCATGTTTAGAAGCTGTATGTTTCTTTATGTTGTCTTCTTTTTGGATCACCATTAATCACATTTCTTTCCTCAATTTTTCTTTCCTTTCTCTTAGTTGAGAACCAGTAGATGGCTCGATCCGTATTATTGCATTGGTATTGTTTGGGTTTTGGCAGCTAAGTTAATAAGCAGAATATATCTGGTAATTTGTTACTTGCTGTTATCTTATCTTGAAGTTCTGTAAGATGAGAGATTTAAATGTTACTTTATTTGTTTAGCTGCTCAGTTCACAGACTTCCATCTATAATAAATGACAACAAACTGTAGTTATAGCGCTCAGTGAGAATTTAGGTACTGAGCCCAAATCAAAATGACATCAAAAGCATGTTTTGGTACCACATTAATAATCACTACTTGGGGAAGTCTAGGCTTAGTTGAGTGGCAACTAGCATGTGTTGATTTCTCTTAGTAAATTTTCACCATAATATAAACGAGGTGTTTAAAGAGTTCAAGCTCTGTTGGCTCGTTGAACATTCTGGGTGCAGCTTGAGCATGTTCAATCTGAGAGGACCTCTAGTTGACTTTTGCGGCATAGAAGTTTGCAGAGAAAGAAGGGCTCCATCATTACCTAGACGGGTTTCACTTGCTGTTCTCAATGTTTTCTTCAATCTGAATGTTCTTTCACCATCTAAGCCGAAGTTCTGCTAACCTATTTACTTTTGTGTTGGCTTGCTCTTGGAATTTACTAGACCTGATCTATTTAACAATACTCTAGCCTAGATTGGGAAAGGGTCATAACTTTGCAGCTGAAATCACTAACTTTTAAGACCAGGTCAGCCTAAGTGGACAACCAGTCTGCAACTGAAATTAAAGGATTATAAAATTGACAACTTGGTATTTGTTCCAGTTTTCTGTAAAAGAATATATATATGTATTGTTTCATTTATATGTGTGTATTCTGCACTATATATACTTATTAGGATGTTTTAGGCATGGATTAGCCGCTTGATTTTACCATCAAACCTTTTTATTGATGTTAAATGTTTTCCCTAGCGGCCTCAATCTATACAGGGGAACTGCAGAAGATATAGGTTCAGCAAGGAAAGTCAATCTTAATAAGAAAGTTTCAAACTCCATTTCATTGAATAAAGATATACAATAGAACCTTGTTGACAATTTCTTATGTAGTCTCTTTCTGGTATGTTTTGTTAACTCATTAGATCACTGTCATTAGGAAGTTTCTGTTTCCAGCAGTATTTTTATGGACACAACTATGTATAGTGACCACAAGACTTCTACTTTTCCTTGGTATCACAGAAGTTTCCGGGGCTTCTTTTATGAATTTTTAATCTTCTGCCAAATTTGTTTATTGGTTATTCTTCTGGTGACTTGATCATAACTTGATTGGCTGACCCAGAATTTTTCTTATGAAATGTGAGTTCATCTAGCTCTGACCCCCATGTATGTATCTGTGTGCTAGAACAGGATAAAGTATGATTTGTCTTCCTTTTCTAGGTATCATGATGAGTTCAAGAACATGCGGTTCAGTATTCCTGGTTACATTTTGTTGTTGCCTTCTGCTTCATGCAGCTGATTCAAGAACAGATCCTTCAGAAGGTGATCATTTTTTCACCTTAACTTCACATCTCTTGTAATCTCTTTGATTAGGGTACCGCTTAGCATAAAAACTAAACTTGATAAACTTAAAAACACATATTCAACCGCTATTGACATATACCTATAATAATAATGTCAAGTTGCATTGATAAGGCCACTAGTCTTCCTCTCAATGTTTGATAGTCACCATCTTAATTGCTCATTCTTCAGACTCCACCGTCTACCCAAATCTTATATCTCATTCTACAAAGTGGAGACTGCTTTCCAGAATTTTGCTAATATTTTATATCCATTTTGCAGTAAATGCTTTGAGGGAGATCAAAAGGAGTCTAATTGATCCTATGAGAAATTTAAGTAACTGGGCAAAGGGTGACCCGTGCAAGTCATGGACTGGCATAATATGCTTCATGAGCTCACATGATGATGGCCACTTTCACGTCCAGGAGCTGTATGTCGCTCTTGTATTACCATTTGTCATTACTTTTCTTCTTTTTGGTCTTTTATGCCAAGGTAGATAGTTTATGCATCACTAATGCAGGGTCCTGGTGTCATTCTTGCAAGGATTATACTGCAGAAAGTATTATGCATTGCCGTAGTTATAACTAATGTTAATTATATATTGTATCGTAGGCGATTGATGAGGCTGAATTTATCTGGAGAGCTGGCTCCTGAAGTTGGCCAGTTATCGTATCTCGAAATTCTGTAAGATACGGAGTATAACGAATTGTTTCATTTGGTTTTACGCATACTGAAAAATCTATTTTCTCTCGGGTTGCCAACGTTGAAGTAATGTGATGTGGAACAACCTGACTGGGCGTATTCCTTTGGAGATAGGAAAAATTTCTTCCTTGAAACTCCTGTAAGTTGGATCACATTATATATCTTTATTTTCTTTTGTCTTCTTGTTCTGGTTTTTCGTCTTTTTTTGTTTAGTTTCGCTTATGGGATAGTTTTAAAGAAGGTTTTGGACAGAGGAAATCATAGCATGCCACTTATTTTCTCTGTTTGTGTGGAGCTTCAATTCCAGTTTTGTTTGAGTTTCTTCAGTTAACTCTTTCTCTTTACTATATTATTTGGACAGACTGTTGAATGGAAACAACTTTACGGGTAATTTACCTCCTGAACTTGGTAATCTTCAAAACCTAAACAGGCTTCAAGTAGATGAGAACGACATAACAGGTTCAGTTCCAATTTCTTTTGGAAACTTGAGAAGTATAAAACATCTGTAAGATTCTCGTTAAGTATTATCTTCTTCATAGCAAAATCAGCATTCATTTGTGGTTCATCCTTTACTCACCAGTAGCTTTTGGGTCTCAGTCACTTCAACAATAACACGATAAGCGGAGAAATTCCGGTTGAGCTATCCAAACTGACCAACCTTGCTCACCTGTGAGTTTTGTTTGTTTTCTTGATTCTGCATTTGGATACTGTCTTTAAAGTGTTTATATTGATGTAAGAAATCCTGTAGGATACTGGACAACAATAACTTGACTGGGACATTGCCGCTAGAGTTAGCTCAATTACCATCATTGACTATACTGTATGTGCCTTCTCCCATATATTGTTCCCATCCCATTAACTGGGAAAGGATGATTCTTTTTGTTTGCCTTTCCGATATTTTGCAAACTTGATAAGCTAGTAATCTGCTTTTGCAGTCAGCTGGATAACAACAACTTCAACGGTTCTGAGATTCCAAGGGCTTATGGAAAGTTTTCTAGATTAGTAAAATTGTAAGAATTTACAAGCGTTTTTGCAATAAGTTTCAAATAGGTTTGTTTTCCTTTGCTAGTTTCAACAGTGAGATAAATTATTCTTTGTACCATCATCTTTTCAACTTGGCAGAAGCTTAAGGAACTGTGGACTGCAAGGATCAATTCCTGATTTAAGCAGTATACAAAATCTTAGCTATCTGTAAGTGTCTATGTTTGGTATTTGTGTAAAATTGTGTCATTGTGTGAATCTTTTAACTGGTCCTTGAGTTCTTGAACCTTGTTTAGGGAACAATACGAGTGCACTTTTATTTAATCTTCACTTGGTTTACAGAGATCTAAGTTGGAACAACCTCACAGGCACTATACCAGAATCCAAGCTTTCTGACAAAATGACAACAATGTATGCATTTTCCAAATTTTGCTCCTTTTAACAGTTAACTTAATCGCTGAGTTTTCCTGCAGTGAACTTAACTTAACTTAACTTAGTCGCTGAGTTTTGCTGCAGTGAACTTTCTTATAACAACCTCACTGGTTTTATACCACCAAGTTTCTCGGAGTTGGGCTCTCTTCAATTACTGTATGTAAACATTCATTGATCATTGAAATGAATTTTCCAAGTCATCTTATTTTTTGCATTTTCCAATCATCTATAAGTACTTTGTAATATATTCTGTGTTATCTTTCACAGTTCACTTGAGAACAACAGTTTATCTGGTTCTGTCCCAACAGAAATTTGGCAGAACAAGTCTTTCGAGAACAACACGCTGCAAGTGTATGACTTCAAGTCTTTGTTTTTATTTTCTGTAATACTTAATAGTTTCGTAATTTTTATACTTCATGCTCAGAGGCTGAAATTTCTTTTGGATGCATGCACAGTGATCTCAGAAACAATAACTTCTCTGATGCCACAGGAAACCTGAGAACGCCGGACAATGTTACCCTATAGTGAGTTTCTTTGTTCCTATTTTGTAGCAAGTTAAAGCACATCAAACATTTTGAACTGAACTGTATCCTCTTGTCTTGAAATTATAGTCTAATTTAATTTAAGTTTTGTATTTGTTCAGCGCTTTGAAAACCAAAAGATAACAACTCATAGGTTTCTCTAGTTTCTACTATTTTTTTGCTATCTACTAAAGCTGTTTTTTATCCTTTTGTGTCAAAGTCTTCGTGGCAACCCAATATGCCAGAGTACAAGCATTCCCATCGTCAAACAATTCTTCGAATACATCTGCGGCGAAAAAAAGCAAACATCTACCAACTCAAATACACCCTGCAGTAATGTGTCATGTCCCTTTGAGAATGTGCAAGTTTCCCCAGGAATCTGTTTGTGTACAGCACCTCTTTCGATTGATTATAGGCTAAAGAGCCCTAGCTTCTCTTTCTTCACTCCATATATTAAACACCAATTCATGGAGTATATAACCACGTCCCTCCAGTTGGAAACTCATCAACTAGCAATTGATAGATTTGTTGATGAGAACAGGCTGCGTCTAAGGAGGTACTTAAAGATAATTCCAAAAGGGAATATAAAATTTGATGTTAGTGAAGTCATACGTATCAGAAACAGGTTTATGTCATGGAATTTTAATAAAACTGACTTTTTTGGACCCTATGAGCTGCTGGACTTCCCTCTTCAAGGACCATATGGTACAGTTTTTGGACCTAATCTTTAACAAAAAGGATATTTTAATGATATAAATATTTAAATCTTTGGATGCAGATTTGTTAGCTCAAAAAAGTGTATTTAGCACGGTTGTATGGGTGATGATAGTAGCAGGCTCTATCGTCGCTGCCACTGTTTTATCAGTGAGTGCAACACTTCTATATGTTAGGAAACGTCGTGAGAAAACGAATACATTCAACAAAAAACGTGATTGTAAGCAACTCAGCAATGGCTCTTTATGTCAGTATTTGACCTTGTTTTATCCTATTACCATGAAACTAAGGACTCTTTTTTATGTCTTCCAGTCAGGTCGATATCTCGGGAAATCGAAGGGGTAAAGAAGTTCAGTTTTGTAGAACTGTCCGATGCAACTAATGGTTTTGATAGCTCCACATTGATTGGGAGAGGTAGCTATGGAAAGGTATACAAAGGCATTTTGCCAAATAAAACCGAAGTTGCCATCAAACGAGGAGAAGAAACTTCTCTGCAGAGCGAGAAAGAGTTTCTGAATGAGATCGATCTGCTTTCGAGGTTACATCACCGGAATCTTGTGTCGCTGCTTGGCTACAGTAGTGACATTGGGGAACAGGTACGTCCTTTTCCATATGCAGTTGTTAGTTAGCTTTATATCTATGTTTTTTTTACTAATCCATATACTTGTGCTGTTTGGTACATGCACAGATGCTGGTATATGAGTATATGTCTAATGGCAATGTGCGTGATTGGCTTTCAGGTAAGAAGTAATCCTCCAAGTTATTTCTATATACTTGCAAGATTTGGCGCTAGCATTATATTTGTTTTAAGTCTTCAACTTTTTCCACGCTGCTTCCACATCGATGTTAATGTTTCAGTGGTTTTACATGGTCATGCAGCTAATGCTACGGACACATTGAGCTTTAGCATGAGGTCACATGTGGCTTTGGGTTCAGCTAAAGGGATTCTTTACCTTCACACTGAAGCAAATCCGCCTGTTATTCACCGCGATATCAAAACCAGCAATATACTCTTGGACTGTCAGCTTCGTGCTAAAGTTGCTGATTTTGGACTGTCACGGTTGGCTCCTGCTTTTGGGGAGGGAGATGGTGAGCCCGCCCATGTATCGACAGTAGTGAAAGGAACACCGGTGAGTTCCAAAATAGCATACTAATCGATATTTGATCACATATAACCTGTGGCTTTTGACAAAACAAAACATGTTTTTCCTCTCAGATATGACATTTTGAGAATTTATATATGCACAGGGATACCTGGATCCAGAGTACTTCATGACTCAGCAATTGACGGTGAAGAGTGATGTTTACAGCTTTGGAGTAGTGTTGCTTGAGCTCTTGACTGGAATGCACCCATTCTTTGAGGGTACACATATTATCCGCGAGGTACTTTTCTTGACTGAGCTCCCACGCAAACCTGATAACGGAACTAGCTAGATCTTTAAGGTCTATGTTTTTTTGGTTTAAATCTGGGACTTGGGGTTGTTATTGTTTCCTGAATTCAACAATTTTCTTAAGAGTTTTTCTGATCCAGGTGAGGATGGCAAATGAATGTGGAACGGTTCTGTCAGTGGCGGATAGTCGGATGGGACAATGTTCGCCTGATAAAGTGAAGAAGTTGGCGGAATTGGCTTTATGGTGTTGTGAGGATAGACCAGAGACTAGACCACCGATGTCAAAAGTGGTGAAGGAACTTGAAGGTATTTGCCAATCTGTGCGAGAAACAGATATGTTCTCAGAAACAACAAAACTGCTCGGCGCCAAAACATCGCCGTCATCTTCTTCTGTACCCTCGCCATTGTCTTTACTTCCTGGAAGTGACTTAGACAGTGGCTTTTTCCACACTGTAAAACCTCGTTGACATGTCTTTGTATGAGATAGGCTAACACGAGACTAATGAGAGTTGTGTTAACATATTTAGGAGATATTATGATAAAGTGGATCTGAAACCGGTTATGTTGTGCTGATTCCTAACCATAGTAAAAAGTCTAAAAGTTTGAAATTTACACATTCTAATCTAGAATTTTATTGGTAGAGATCAAAATTCTTGATTCATGTATGCATTTAACGTATTCTCTTATGTTTTTTATTTATGCATTCTTTCAAGTTCTAAATTCATGTCTTTTTATGCAACCACGGCCTATGACAATTTCTGGTCTGCCTGCATGTACAAGTCATCAGCGTAGAAGAATTTATGTATATGAACACGCAAATATTCAAAAGGCTTGTAATTTTAATCTGAGAACAATAGAAGTACATAAACAAATTCATGAATCAGTTCCATGAAACACACTCAAGTGGGGCAGGTAAGAGCTTAGAACAATTAGATTAGAACACACAGACCAAATAACAACGGTGATAGACAAGTCATTGACCGTGAAGGCCATTAGAGCAACGCTGATCCGTAGAAGACAGCTTCCGCAGGACCTGTCATGTAGATATGGTTATCTTCCTGTTTCCACTCTATTTCCAATGGTCCGCCTGGTAGATCCACTGTGCAATTCTGTTCCACCATAAACCAATACAAAATGTATATGAAGAGCTCGAGGACAACATGTACGTATAAACCCAAGGGTAGTCAGATAGAGCGAAGAAAGAAAGCATAACTCTTTATTGATAGAACAAAAGGTATATAAGATTTACCCACAAGAGATGAAGCTTATTTAACCTCAAACGAATGTACAAGAAATGAAAACTACTTAGTAAGATCATACACTCATCAATCGTCAACAAATCAACTCATCTAACTATTCATTGCAGCAGTCATGCTTCAAATTTCTGAAAAAAAAGCTTAAAATGCTAATCGAATTTTCTGTTACCTACACACAACATCTGCTTCCCTAAATTATCATGCGTTATGGAAGACTAGGAACTGCATACTATTGTATAATCTGGAAATGTACAATTTTGCAAACTGATATCTAGGTTTTAAGTTCTGAAATTCCAAACTTACCCTGTCAGCTCGACCTTCAAGGACTGCTGCAACAACCAGAGCGCAAGCTCCAGTTCCACAGGCCAAAGTTGCTCCTGCAGTTTTAAGTATGCTTAAGCATTAAGCATATAAAGATACAGAGACTGTTGATACTCGACTAAGAAATAGATTTTAAGATTTGGGGGAATTAGCTGACCTGCTCCGCGTTCCCACACACGCATTTTCAAATGAGAACGTGATAAGACCTCAACAAATTCTGCAAATAAACACAAAGAACTGTAAGACAACTTAAAAGATATAAAGCCAAATATGATAGAAATTCTTGCTGTATCTGTTAATGAAAATCAGGATATATCTGCAGATGATTCTCCACTAACCAGTGTTAGTTCGAGCTGGGAACATTTCGTGATGCTCGAACTTTGGACCAATCTCTGGCAAGTTTAAATCATCAACTTTCAGACTCTGGTTAAAGCAAAGGAAAATAGCAAATGATGAGAAATTCCTTGTGCCAGATGAATAATAAAGTTTGAAATCCAGCAAACAAACACGCACCGGTCCACCCTTTTTACCAAATGTGATACAGTGAGGATTGCCCATACTAACGCACGTCACATTCCAGCTTACTCCATCAACAACTAGCTCTGCCTGAACAACAGCTTCACCTTTGTTTCCTGGCAACTTCGTGGGTACATCTTGTGCTTTAAGAATCGGTGTCCCCATGTCAACCTTAACCTGCACCCATATCAATCACAATGCAGTAAACAACGACAAAAAAAAGATAAAATTCCAAACTTTACCTTAACCATCATCATGAATTTCACAAAACCTAATACGAGACATCAATCCAAATGATTTACCTGTCCGTCATCTTGAATTTCTGGAACAATCAGGCCAGCACCGGTATGTATTGTAAAACTATCCAAACAGATATATAAAGAGTTTAGAGATTATTTCAAGCATGACTAACTTCAGAAAACAGATGTTTCTTAAACAGATGTAGATACCTATGTTTTCCCTGCAAATTCTCAAGCTCAGCTATGAACCTGGCAAAGCATCGAACTCCATTGCCACACATCTACAAGGGCAAAATCAAAAGCCAATGACTTCAAGCGCAACAACAAATCACTCAAACATATCAACTCCAAAACCAACAGACTTTATCATCGAAAAGCCCACCTCTGGTTCACTACCATCTGAATTGAATATACGCATCGTGTAATCAGTACCATTGACTCCTGGCATTGCAAAAATAACTCCATCAGCACCAACACCGAAGTTTCGATCGCACAGCTTCGCCGCCTGCTCTTGAGTAATCTTAGGTTCCGATGAGTCTCTGTTATCTACCTACAAAACCCAATTCCCAAAAAAAGATTTTTGAAAACATTTATAAGAATTTGATACATTTCGTGATTCCAAATTGAGAATTCAACGGAGAACAAAAGTACCAAAATGAAGTCATTGCCGAGGCCATGGTATTTCACAAAATGAAGAACTCCGGTTTCTCTCTTGTCGAGAAAACTCGCCGCCGGCGAGAATTTCTCAGCAGTGACGGCGGCGTCCATGGAAGCTGAAGCAGACACGCGAAGCCTAGGGCTCTTAAAACAATATTCTCTCTCGAAGAAACCGAACGACAGAGAAGAGACTGATCCTAGCTTCCTGGAGAACGCATTCAACAGTTGACGCGATTGCGGCGCGACGGAGGCAGTGCTAATGGCGGCTATCTCCATGCCTGCTTCTTCAGATTTTTTTCTTCCTCAACGACTCGGCTCCATATTAAAAAACTTTATACAAAACATCACGTTGCTCTAATGTTCAATAACGGAACTCCGCGTCGTTCTTTCTCCACAACAATAATAAACTTCATGTCGTTCGTTAGTCGACGGATATTTAATGAAAAGGCCTGCTGAATAAAAAAGCCCATTAATAGAAGACATCCATAAAAACATTGTGTTGTTTGTATGTTACGCAACTGAACTCCGCGTCGCTTTTTCCCCTGAACAATAATAAACATCATGTCGTTCTTTCAGTCAACGGATATATTTATTTCTAATGAAGGCCTTACTAAAAAGCCCATTAAAAGCCTCTCTCTCTCCGTCGCCGTTCTTTTCCTCAGGTTCTCTCTTTCTGTTCTAATCAGTCTCTTTCGCTGTTAAATTTTTTCTCCTGAGATTTTTCTCCAATTCCAAATTGAGTGAGCATTTTCGTATCTCCGATCTGAATTCCGACGAGAAAAATTTACAGCAGTGTTCAATCCTCGTTTTAATTTAAATCTGTGAGAGAGAGTTTTGCGGTTAGTTTATTAGCTACATTACTTCTGCTTTTTATTTTTTTTATTATATTTTCTGTTACCTTTCCCACCTTTTTTAGTTATCTTATTGAGGTAGATCCCCCAAATCGACGATAATTAGGGTTTCGAATTTGGGAATCTAATCGCCCTTAATTCGATTCGAATTCAATCACAATTTTCTCGTTTGTTCATATCTTGGGTTTTTGAATTTCAGCTCTGGATTTGCATTTTATTATAACCCTTTTATGCAAAGCAGTGTGCATCGTGATAAAGCTAGCTCGATCGCGATGATCTTGGAAACTCAGAGGAATGTTGAATTCCCTCATAGGATTGTCGATAAGCGTCCCAGGAAACGGCCTCGATTGGCTTGGGATGCTGCGCCTCTTTTTCCTCCTCATCCTCCACCCACGGTAACGAATTGCCACATATATTGGTATCAAAGAGCTGTTCTTTTGTTGTTTTCATAGCTCAGGGTCCTTTCAAATTGGATTTTACTCATTGTCTGTGTTTCCGATCTTGGACGATACTGCGAATTGTGTTAACTATTTAAAAGTTAAGATTTTTTTTGTGTGCTTGAGCTAAGTTTCAGCTGGTGTTATTGTTTTTTTTCAGGTATTTCAACCTTCGTTGTACTATGGTCCAGAGTTTGCGAGTGGAGTTATTCCCAATTTTGTTTATCCAAACATGTTCTATAATGGCCTACCTCGTCAGGGCTCTCCTCCATGGAGACCAGATGATAAAGACGGCCATTATGTCTTTGTTGTTGGAGATACTTTGACTCCACGATGTGAGTCTTATTTTACAGAGTCTTTCGACATCTTATTTGTTTCACTGACTTTATCATGGAGGTTTACATTGTCATGCCTCTTCTATCGTGCGTGCAGATCAAATTCTCAGCAAAATGGGTGAAGGTTAGTTATATCTTGCCAAAATGTTTATATAATTCTTATGATTAGTGTATTCTGCTTTTCTTTCTGTTCGATATGCATGTCAAAGTAGGATTTCCTTATAATAAAGTATAGGTAATTTCATAATCAATTGGATTTGTATTCTGGCAGGTACCTTTGGACAAGTATTGGAATGTTTTGATAATAAAAACAAAGAAGTTGTGGCAATCAAAGTTATACGGTCCATAAACAAGTATCGTGAAGCTGCCATGATAGAAATTGACGTGTTGCAAAGGCTTACAAGGCATGATGTCGGTGGTTCTCGGTAAGAATATTTCTTTCCTCTTACTAATTCTTGGTTAGTGTTAAATTTATTGCATTTGGTATAAGCTTTTCAATTCCTTGCAGTTGTGTGCAAATACGGAATTGGTTTGACTATCGTAATCATATTTGTATTGTAAGTAATGTTACCTTTATTTGATAAGTTTGAGGGGAAAATACAATTTTCTTCACGCCCAAATGTTATGTGAGTTAAAAGAACTTGCGGATGAGTTTAAATGGTTTCAACAGGTATTTGAGAAGCTTGGACCAAGCTTATATGATTTTCTCCGCAAAAACAGCTACCGTTCATTTCCCATTGACCTTGTTCGGGAGCTTGGCAGACAACTTTTGGAGTCTGTAGCATGTGTGTGGAATATTCTTGACCCATTTTTCTATATAGTAGTCCATTAGTGCCATGAATCATTTTTCTTTTTGGAACTTTTTGATACAAGACTTGGGCGTTAATAGTTATTACTTAATGTTTCTCTTGTGATACTGCAATTTCCATGGAATCCATATTGCTCAGACTGTTATTTCTGGAGACTTTTGTTGTCTAGTGTACTCAGACTTTGCTCATTCCATCCTGACAGATATGCATGATTTACGGCTGATCCACACGGATTTGAAGCCGGAGAACATTCTTTTGGTATCGTCTGAATATATCAAAATACCTGATTATAAGGTGAGTAATCAATCAGCTTCAAGTTGGACTCATTTGTTTTCATGGCTAATATGATATCCATCCATGAAGGAACTTGTATAACTCGAGTTGGTTGACCTTTTTTCTTTGTGGTCATGAAAATCTAGTTTCTATCACGACCCACAAAAGATGGGTCATACTTCAAGAATCTGCCCAAGTCAAGTGCCATCAAGCTCATTGATTTCGGAAGTACAACATTTGAACATCAAGACCATAACTACATTGTATCCACAAGGCATTACCGCGCACCAGAAGTTATCCTAGGTAAACTTTTATGACTTTGACACATCTATGTAGATGATTATTTTTTTTGTATAGTCATGGTATTTAAGATTTTGGAACGTTATCGCAGGGGTTGGATGGAACTATCCATGTGATCTATGGAGTATTGGTTGCATACTTGTTGAACTTTGTTCGGTGAGTAACTTTCTGTTTGCATGTTTTTCAATACACCAGGATTCATCTCACCATGTCTCGATAAACGTTGCTTCTGGATTAAACCTTGCAGGGAGAGGCGCTTTTCCAAACTCATGAAAACTTGGAGCATTTGGCCATGATGGAAAGGGTCTTGGGACCATTACCGCCTCATATGGTGCTCAGAGCTGAGTAAGAACAACAAGATCATCCTATTAGCAGCATCAGATACCAGCGAAAAATAATTTGAACTGTCATTTCTTATATCAAAATCAAAACGGTTGTTGCAGCCGGCGCTCTGAGAAATACTTCAGGCGAGGTGCAAAGTTAGACTGGCCTGAAGGGGCGACATCAAGAGACAGCTTAAAAGCAGTATGGAAACTTCCCCGGCTACCGGTAAATAACCATACATTGGACTTGACATTAACTTATCTGGAAAATTGAAATTAAGGACACCAGTTTTTGCATGTTGCAGAATCTGATAATGCAGCATGTGGATCACTCAGCCGGTGATCTGATAGATCTATTACAAGGGCTACTTCGATATGATCCAACGGAGAGGTTCAAGGCAAGAGAAGCACTGAACCACCCCTTCTTCACAAGAAACCGGGAACAAAGTATACCCTTTAACCCAAGCCCTCACCCATTTTTATATAATCACAAGAACTAAAAAGAGAAGAAACAGCAGATAATGTGTGGATAAATCTGCAGTTTCTGTGTATCCTTCACTTTCCTGGATTTTTGTAGCCTTTTATCACATATTTTCATGTATAGAAATGAAAGAAAGAGAGAAAGGTTTGCCCTGTTTTTTCTTTCGTCTGTTGTTGTTTTGGTTTCTTGGGTTCAATTTCCGACCTCAAGCACTGTCGCCCCATGGCAGTTGTAAGAGTTATTACAGTTACACCACAAAAGTTTGAAAAAATGTGTTTATTTTGCTAAGTAGAAGAATCAATCTAAAACATCATTTATTCGCTTTTGGATAGGTTTAATTAAATGCAGGGCGTGGCCCATCAAAGACCAAAACGGTGCCGTATCAAGCAGCAGCATGTAGAGAATATTCGGAATCGAAAGGCTTCACCTTCTCCCTCAGCTATCTCTTTCCTTCACTGTGTTAGGGGTTTTTAGGGTTTATCACTTCCGCAATCATGGAGTCTCTGGGGAAGCTACAGCTCCATCACCAGCCATTTCACCTTTCCTTCACTCGCACCTCTTCTTCATCGTTCCCGAAAAACTCCTTCAGAACCTCAATCCGACCAATTCCATCTTTCAAATGCGCTTCAATCAAAGCTTCGTCCTCCAAATTTCAAGACCCGATCACCCCTCTCCTAAAGTCCACACCTTTCCGTCTCTTCAAATCCACATGCATCACTCTAACAACCGCCGCGGCGCTGCTTTTGGCGAATCTCCAGCTCAAATCGCCGGCGATTGCAGCTCCGGTCGCGCGTCCGCCGTCAGTTGAAAGCAAAGAAAACGTTACCTTGGAAGAAGAAGAGAGAGCGCTTGATGAGCATTTGATAGCTCACCCTTCTGATGTCGACGCTCTTCGTTCTTTGATGGAGGTAAAGATCAAATCTCGAAAGCTTACAGAAGCCGTTGAAGTGATCGATCGTCTGATAAAACTGGAACCTGATGAAAAAGAATGGCCAGTTTTGAAAGCCAACATCTTTACCTACAGTGGAGATCTGGATTTAGCTAAAACTGGATTTGAAGAGATTCTGGCTAAAGATCCGCTTCGTGTTGAAGCTTATCACGGCTTGCTTATGGCTTATTCCGATGCAGGTCTTGATTTGAAAGAGGTGGAGAGTAGAATTGAGGAAGCAATGTCGAGGTGCAAAAAAGAGAATAATCATAACGATTTTAGGGATTTTAAGCTACTCGTGGCGCAGATTCGGGTAATTGAAGGTAAGCATAGCGAAGCATTGAAGCTTTATCAAGAGCTTGTGAAGGAGGAACCAAGAGATTTCAGGCCGTATTTGTGTCAGGGAATTATATACACATTGCTGAAGAAGAAAGACAAAGCAGAAGAACAGTTTGATAAGTTTCGGAAACTTGTTCCCAAGAATCATCCTTACAGAGAGTATTTTATGGATAATATGATAGCAACAAAGCTTTTTTCGGAGAAAACGCAGCGTGAGATGGCTGAGGAGATGGCTGGATCAACTGGTTGATGGGAATATGTGTAATGTTTTAGGGAATCGTAATGGCCTAGAAGACTTGGAAAATGTGATTTTGATGATGTTCTGTTGCAGGCTTTTCTTGATCGTCTTAAGATGTCTCTTTAGTTGGTTTATATAAAGTTCATAAGTTGAATTCTTGGTTTGATTTAATGATGGATTTGAATCACAATCCCTGTGAGCATGGTCTAGATGCTTATGTAGACCTTGCTCCTTGGTTCCAAAAGAACAGAGAAGCCTCATACTTTAGCTTGATACATTGCTTGCTTGTTGCTCTGAATGATGTTATGGGTACAATTCTTTTTGATATTCCCACCATCTCTTGTGAGAGACCGATGGATCCTATCATATGTTTGGTGAACTAAAGATTGTAGAGGAAGGCTATCAACGGTGTGTTGATGAACTCTTTGCTGGTTCTTTGATTTTCTTACCAAAGCATTTCATGGTGAGTTTGATTGATATTCCAATCTGAGGTTTGACATGGAGTGTAATATCGTTTTGGAAACTAAGCTTTATCGTCATTTCCCAAATCAACGTCAACAAGACATCATGGATCGAGTTCTATATGTAATGATTCTAAAACAGGTGCCGTGTGGACTTGTAATGATTCGTCAATAAACCGTCGTTGCTTATCACTTTTACCAATTAATAAACGATCAAGTAAACGACCAAGTAAACCGCCAATAACTACAGTACCCTTGATCTCTCGATGAGCGAGCCTTGGCCCATTGTCCAAACATACCGCCATCGTTTCGATAAAATCATGGTAGTCATTGCGTCTTTTGTTAAGATAAGCAACAATATCTGGACGAGCAAATCGTCGGACAACGCACTGATCCTGTCTTCACCTCCAATACTCGGACAGCTTTTGTGTTTTTTCTTCATAAAACGTCGGGATGTTTTGTCTAATAGTATCCCTACCGCAGGCCAAACATGAATTCTGCTGAAAATTAACAAAAGCTGTCCCAACATATTTGCTCCTTGAATGTGCATCATCAACAACGATTCTGGCAAACTACTACACCAACAAGGCTTTAGGGTCAGATATATTATGATGGCTTGATATACACGCAAATTCCGAGTTTTGATTTAGGATATATAAACCCACGTGGGTTTGATATTCTTTAATTTTTTTAATTGTAAGCAAAAAGATTATTTTTTCTTTATCTCGTTTTATGTTTGTTTAAAATAAAGATAAATATGGCCAGTTTTCTGAGAATCAAAATCTCGAAAGCTTCTTCTAGCAGCCATAGAAGTGATCATAAGGATCCGCTTCCCGTTGAAGCTTATCACGGCTTGCTTATGGTATATTCCGATATGGAAGATGTAGAGAACAGAACTGAGGAAGCAATGTTGAGGTGCAAAACAGAGAATAATCATCACAACGATTTTCGAGATTTTGAGCTACTCGTGGCGTAAATTCTAGTCATTAAAGGAAAGCATAGCGAAGCATTAAAGCTTTATCAAGAGCTTGTGAAGGAGAAACTAAGAGATTTCATTGTCAGCGTTGAGATGGCTTGATCAAAGTGTTCAATGCGAATATGTGTAATGAGGTTGAAGAATGTAAACTTCGATGATTTTGTCTTTTCTTGATTAATGTCTTAAGATGTCTCTTTAGTTGGTTTATATAAAGTTCATAAATTGAATACTTGATTTGATTTAATAATGGATTTGAAAAGAACGGTGAAGCCTCATGAATTTTGCTATATCATTCAGGAAACTTATATACATTGCTTAACTGTTGCTTTGGAAGATGTTATATATGCGCACAATTATTTTTGATATATTCGCCATCACTTTCGATAATTTCGGGTTGATTAGGTATCGGTTTGGTGAACTAAAGGTTGTAGGGAAAGGCTATCTTCTTACTTGCTGCTTGTAGTTCATAGACAATCTCTTTAATAGTTCTATAATTATCTTCTAATAAAAAGACCAGAAGTGAAGCGTTTTAGGTCGAGTTTTTAAGTTTAAATATCGTCTTGGAAACCAAGCGTTATTGTCATTTCCTCTTTATAAACTTGCATATCACCGCACACGTATATGCATTTTGATATCGCGCATGTTGCCATAAATGCACCCGGTTTATCACTACAAGAAAATGCCACATTGATAGCACCTGAAAAATCCAAACTATAGCTCATTTTCCCTAACTGCTATTAAAGATGAGTTTATAATTTTAGTTACTATATCATAGCGTTTTGTAAACGCTATGATAAGAAATCTGTAAGCGGGAATCTAAAATCATATAGTCCGCCAAACACTTAGCCAAAATCTAATTTTTCTCCCATTTATCAATTCTCTCTTTCCCCCTTTTTCGAAAACCCCCTTTCAGACCTAATCACGGCTCCACTCCTCTCTCTCTCGGTCTGAGACGAGTTCTCTCTCTCTCGGTCTCTCTCTCGCTTTCTCACTCCTCTCTCTCTCGGTCTGAGACGATCTCTCTCGCTTCCTCTCTCTTGGTCTCTTGATCTCTCTCTTGCTTCGACTCCTCTCTCTCTCTCGGTCTCTTCTCTCTCTCTCTCTTGGTCTTCTTCTCTCTCTCGATCTGCTTCTCTCTGGGTCCCGTCTCTCTCTCGGTCTGCTTCTCTTTGTCGCCAAGTATAAATCCTCGATGTCCTGTAGTCGCCCTTAATCTCGTCCTCCGCCGTACATAATTTTGACCTCCTCAACCAGACCCACATTATCCAGTGCATCCGCGATTGAGCTCAAATCGAAGGCAGATATTTCTTCCTTACTCTCATTTCAATTTATACTCTTAGTTCTTGATTAATTTCGACCAATTTCTGTGTGATTTCAGTTGTAGAAAGTTTTTCGATTGTAGTATTTATATGCATCGATCTGTTAAAAAAAATTCTTCTCTTTTTTTAAATCCTCTGTTCTTTACCATTGTTGAACAATTTTCAACTTAGTGTACTGGGATTTGACTCAAATTAGGGGTTTGAGAATGAAAAGTTTTAGGTTTCAAAGTTTTTTTATTTTAGATTCTGTTTGGAAATGTTATTCTGATTATGCTATTGTTTTGCAAGTGTTGCTGATTGCAATATTGGGGAATTGAAGCTTTTCTTGTTGTCGTAATCACACGATAGGTTAGTCCCATTTTCCAATTTTGTATTTTTATTCATGGTTAAGTTAATATATTATTGTGGCTGTGATTCTTCTGTTTTTAATATAATTATAATTGGTATGATTAGTACATTACTGTGACAGTTGTTGTTTTGTTTTATGTGGTTGACATAGTGTAATTTGTAATGTGTATTTGATGATATTGTTCTGATATTTGTCTGATATATATTAGTCTGAGATGATTTGTGTGTGATGAGGTCTGAGATTGAGTTATTTTCTGATCTTGAACACTCTTACATTAACTTTGATATGGTGCTTATGGTTTGAATTATTGGAAAAAGGTTTTACTTAAGCTTAGAACATATAATGTTGGACAAGGCATGGGTACATCTCTATAGGTAAGGAATTAAAATATTTAAGTTAGATTTCAGTTTTTGTTTGGAGACTTTAAGAGGTTTTATTCTTGACTGAAGAGCTGATCCTGCTTATGAGAGAGGTGCTCAAAAATTTGTCCGGGTTGTGGCTGCTGCGTTACGAGACATTGATATGATAATATGTCCCTGCATTGACTGTCGTAATGTAGATCGTCACTCATGCAGTGATGTGGTTGATCATCTTGTAACAAGGGGAATGGATGAGGTTTAGAAAAGGCAGAGTGATTGGTATCATCATGGTGAAGTGAATTCAGGGCCTGAAAGTGAAAACTAAGTAACTCGGTGGAATGAGGAGATTTTTGGGTTATATAAAGCTGCTGAATTTTTAGATGAAGAGGTAGCTAGTAAGGGTAACTTAGGTGAGATTGAAGAGGCTGACTTAACTGAGATTGCTGAGGGTGATGACAAGAGAGAATATGAGTTCCTTGCAAAGCTAGCAGATGTTGAAACACCATTATATCCAAGCTGTGTAAACCATAGCAAGCTATCGACTATTGTGTCACTATTTAGACTTAAGACACAAAATGGGTGGTCTGACAAGAGTTTCAATGAACTGCTTGAGACATTGCCATCAATGTTGCCCGAGTATAATGTTCTACACACATCATTGTATGATGTGAAGAAGTTTTTGAAGAGCTTTGATATGGGATATGAAAAGATTCATACGTGTGTAAATGACTGCTGCTTATTCAGGAAGAAGTACAAGAAGCTTGACAAATTGTCTAAATTGTAATACTTCACGGTGGAAGATTAACATGCATATTGGTGAAGTAAAGAAAGATGTCCCACAGAAAGTATTACGGTACTTTCCGATAATTTCACGGCTGAAGAGAATGTTCAGGTCTGAAGAAATGGCCAAGGACTCAAGATGGCATTTTAGTAACAAGAGCAGCGATGGAAAACTCTGCCATCCTGTAGATTCTGTTACATGGGATCAAATGAATGACAAATATCCTTCCTTTGCAGCTGAAGAAAGGAACATACAGCTTGGACTTTCCATAGATGGATTCAATCTTTTCAAGATGAAGAATACTAGGTATAGTTGTTGGCATGTTCTGCTAGTAAACTATAATTTGCCTCCTCACCTATGTATGAAGAAGGAGAACATCATGCTTACCTTGTTGATTCCTGGTCCACATCAACCTGGTAATAGTATTGATGTCTACTTAGAACCCCTTATAGAGGATTTAATCCATCTATGGACGAATGGAGAGTTAACATATGACGCATTTAGTAAATCAACTTTTACTCTTAAGGCAATGCTTCTTTGGACTATTAGTGATTTTTCTGCATATGGAAACCTCGCGGACTGCAAAGTAAAGGGAAAAATAGGATGTCCTATATGTGGGAAAACACAGATAGTATGTGGTTGAAGTTTAGCAGAAAACATGTTTATATGTGCCATAGAAAGGGTCTATCAACCAACACATAGTTATCGGGAAAAGAAGTCATGGTTTGATGGAAAAGCTTAACATGGGAGAAAGGCTAGAATATTAACTGGTCATGATATTTCGAAAAACCTGAAAAACTTCAAAAACGATTTTGGAAATGTGAAAGAATCTGTAAGGAAGAGCAAAAGGACTTATAGTCTTGAATCAGATTCTGATAGTGATGATGTATCCAGTGAATCAGAAGAAGAGCAAGAAGAAGAAGTAGATGAGGAAGAGTTATCAAGATGGAAGAAAGGAACAATTTTTTTCAAGCTGCCTTATTGGGAGATATGTTTACTTGATTTATTTTTCAGAATTGATCAATTAAGCTATGTTTAAGTTTAGATTTGTTAACTGTATTATATGTATTAGTTAGGACCTCCCGGTAAGACACAATTTGGATGTAATGCATGTAGAGAGAAATGTGGCTGCAAGCATTGTCTCTACATTGTTGCATTGTGGGGAATCAAAAGATGGACTTAATGCTCATAAAGATCTGGAAGTTCTTGGTATGAGGAAGGAGTTGCATCCTAAAGCCCAAGGAAAAAGAAACTACCTTCCCGTAGCACATTGGTCGTTATCCAAGATAGAGAAGAAAATGTTTAAGTAAACGACTTTTTGACTTCAAAGGACCAGATGTATATTGTTCAAATATATCTAGGGGCGTTTTATTAGAGGACTGTAAGATAACATGACAAAAATCACACGATTATCACGTGTTCATGCAGCAACTTCTCCCGGTTGCACTTAGAAGCTTGTTACCAAAAGGTCCTAGGACAGCAATATTACGCTTATGCTCATTCTACAACCACTTGTGTCAGAGAGTTATTGATAGGGAGCAGATTTCAGTAATGAAAGCTAAAATTGTGGAAACTATATATATGTTTGAAAGATTTTTCCCTCTCAGCTTCTTCGATATCATGGTACACTTGACAGTACATCTTGGAAGGGAAGCCCGACTTGGTGGACCAGTCCATTTTAGATGGATGTACCCATTTGAGAGGTATATCTTCTGTTGTATTATATTTTAACCTTTGATTATTAGAAAATTTTGATTATTTTCTTGCTAATCTTTATATCTTACACTTTGCAGGTACATGAAAGTTCTTAAAGATTATGTAAGAAATCCTACAAGACCAGAGGGTTGTATTGCTTAGTCATATCTTGCAGAAGAATGCATACAGTTCTGTAGTGATTTTCTGAAAAAGACAACAAGTGTAGAAGAAAAACTAGATAAAAATATTGAGTATGAGAACAACTCCATCCTAGAAGGTCGTCCGATATCCGCAGGCACTTCATTGATTCTTACTGAAATTGAGAAGAATATAGCCCATCTTGTTGTCATTCAGAATATGTCTGCCTTAGATCCTTATGTGGAGTAAGTACATGTAATATCATTTATTTTCCTTGATCATTTACATTATGAATATATATATAACAAGCTGATGCTTCTTGTATTTCTCTTTTACAAGCATGCACTTGCAATATCTACAAGACTCAAATGCAAGATGTAGACGTGAAGCATCAATGTTATGGACTATGCATGCTCAAAATTTTGCACCTTGGTTAAAAGAAAAGGCAAGTTATAACTTATCTGAATGTTAGTTATTGATCAGTCTTGTTTATATCTCTATAAGTGTCTGACTGTTTTTTTATTTGTTAGATAAACATTCTCTCAAATGGACATCAAGATACACTTAAGTGGTTGGCATATGGTCCACGTTGTACTACAAGGTCGTATACAGGTTATATAGTGAATGGGCAACGATTTCATACAAGCTCAGTTCAAAGGCAAAGTCAGAACAGTGGGGTTTATTATGAGGCAACGACAATGTGTATATCTAGTGTTAAAGATATTTCACAAGTATTTGATTTGGTATCGTACTATGAAGGGTCATTGACATTATATTGTTGGATTATAATGTGTTTTATGTTCCTCTATTCCGGTGTCAATGGGCAGTAAGAGGTAATGGAGTAAAGGTAGAAGATGAGTTCACACTTGTTAACCTGAATCAAAGTCAAGTATCATTTTTGAAGGATCCATACATACTAGCCTCTCAAGCTAAGCAAGTGTTTTATTCAAAAGAAGATGAGTCATCAAGCTGGTATGTTGTTATGAGAGATCCTTCAAGAAGATACAGTAAGGAAGATGTTGCAGAAGGAAATGCAGATATTGGTCCATTGCCATCAAATGTTAATATGGATATTGACATGGATGAAGCTGAAAATGCTAGAACTGACTGTGAAGGCATTTATGTGTTAAATGTAGCTTCTTTATCATTTTTTAGCTGTTGTTGTTTATGTTTTATCTGATGTGTGTTTGCTCATATAATGTTTGTTAGTCATTGTGAATTGTTGTATAATTTTGCCATATCTTCTTCTAATTTATTTTTGTGTCATGCAGGTGAATTAGGATGGGTCGTCCAAAGAAGAAAGGTGTCCAAAAAAGAAAGAAGAAGACTGCAGTAGACCCTGATGAGCCAGAATATGTGTGTACTGTAGATCCACAGCCTGTAGAAGTAGAACAATCTTTACAAGAGGAGCAACCTTCATATGTCCATCAACCTGTAGAAAACATGCATCCTACAGAAGATCTACAGCCTGAAAGGACATGCTGCAGCTGAAATGACTGATCAAGAAAGACTCAATGAGGAAGAGACTGAAGGTGAGATTCAATTGTCTGAAGAGAATGAGCGTCCAGCTAAGCGTAAGAAACATCGAAGACCAACGAAGATAAAAAACATTACTAAAGACCCAAATATTCGAGAACGAGTTGATTACACTCTGATGGGAGAACCATATGGTCCGATGTCTGTGAAGTTGTCATCGTACATAGGTCCATTGGTAAGGGAGCACGTTCCTATCATAATTGATAATTGGAAAAATGTCAGCCAAGAAGTCAAAACAGGTCTCTGAAAATCTGTTCAGGTGAACTTTCCTTAACACTAAGAGCAGTTTTATTTAGCAATGCTTAGAGAAAAGTTCTTTTATATTTATGTTTTGTTGGTAAGTGAATGCAGGCAAGGTTTGAACTTGATGAAGAGTTTCAAAAGACTGCTCTGATGAAGCAGATGGGAGGTGTGTGGAGGTCATCCAAATCACGCATAGTGAAGGATATTATAAATGCTACAAATAACCAACAGAGGATGAATCTCCGACCGAAGAATATTAATCCAATCGAATGGCATAAATTTGTGAAACTCAAAATAAGCCCAGCTTTTAAGGTATTGACTATGAACAAAAGTAAGTTTATTTATTGGATTGTTGATTATTAACATGTTATCTTGTTAGGCTGTAAGTGATTCATATAAAGAAAGGGGGCTCAAACAGATTCCTCACACTACTAGTCGTAAAGGAATGGTCAGACTAGCAGAATAGATGGTAAACATACTACCATATGCTGGTTAGTCTACTGTAATATACCATCTCATTTGACTGATATTTTGCTTTGTCTCTCAGAAAATTGAAAGTGGAGATCCATCTGAAGTGACAAGGCTAAAGGTATGGGTCAAGTCGCGTACCAAAAAGGATGGTACGCCAGTGAATACAAATGCAGCTGAAAAAATTGTAAGTTATAAATATATGGTTGAATTATTTTGAATTTGGTTTTTCATACATATATTAAGTTGTAAATCTGTATTTTATGTATCGCAGACAAAGGCAGCTGAGCTGGTTGGTAAAGATGCTCTAACAACTACAACAAATCCAGAAGAATATCACCTCTCCTAACTTTTAGGAACTGACAATCCTGGTCGGCTGAGGGCGATGGGTAGAGGCATGAGTAAGACCAAATTAGCTTGTTTCCAAGTGAAGACAAAGTGTATGACTGACATGGAAGAGAAACAAGTTCAATTAGTGAAAAAGGTCCATGAGTTACAAGATGAAATTATCAAGATGAAGAACCAGGTATATACTTTAACAGTTCTCAATTTATACATTAAGTTGTTGAGATATTATATAGATTTTGACTTTCTTTTTTTATGTTACAGAGACAATCACCTGAGATAGGTGAAAACTCAGCTGCAAGAGTAAGTTATTTATATCAGCTAAGTGATTCTTTATTTTTCTTTCAAATTCTGACACTTTTTTCTAATCAATATTGTGTAGAGTGTCAATAAAATAGCACACCCTAAGTGTGTGTTGGTTGATTGGTCTGGTACTGATGATAACATTGGTGAGGAGAGTATTCTTTCTTCTGATCCGATGACTTAGTGAATGACTGTCGCCTAGGCCCTATGGATCTTAAAGTCTTGGTTGAAACCGCTACCAAACCAGATGCATTCCTATGGAGACCTGCAACTAACATGTTTACTATTGAGGAAGCTGTCAGACAGATGATTGCATGGCCTGTCTCAAAGTGTGTTCTTTTAGACAAGGGGATCCAATTAGAAGACATTGCACCTACGGTAAACTTTAGTATTCAGAACCATAGTAGTAAGCCTTATGATTTGGTTTTTGATGAGCACATGATTAGTTTTGTGATTCATATTTTTTTCTGAATCTGTTTGACAGGACCTAAGAGCAAATTCTTTGAACAAATGCAAACTACTAGATTTATCTACAGATGAAGTGATTGTTGCTGAAGGTAGTTGGCAAACACAAGACCCAAGTGCATTGGTTAATGGACTTCCTCTCGAACCAAAGGCAGTTAAAGTGTTTGTAGATGTGGTACTTCAACCATATACATTTGTATGGAGGCTTACCATGGATATGACATACATTGAGGATTGTTTGATGTCTTTCATATCATGGCCTGTCAATAAAGTTGTTTTCGAAAATCCCACAGTTGCAACAGGTCAAAAATCTTCTCTTCAGCACTCTGCAGAAACTGCTAAAGCATCAGGTTCTAAATCTACAGCAGGTGCAAAATCTTCAAACACAGGTTCGATTTCTCCTATTGAGGATGCAACAGGTCCAAGCTTTCCAATAAAGAAAACTCTACCAGATTCACAAACTCAGGTAATATTTTCTCTTTAATCTTATGATTGTTGGTTTATATTGTAAACATGACAGTGTAACAATGAAGTTTTTGCGAAGAAGAATAAAAAGTGCAAGTTGATGGATATTACCGGAGTGGAGCGGGTTGTTGCTGAAGGACGATGGGCTTCAAACGATATAATACAGTTAAAGTTTGGATAGATATAGTGAAGGTAGGTGATGCAGCAGTTTGGAGGCCATCAGATGAAATCGAGTGTATCGCAGATGCCATTGGTACAACGATTGCATGGCCAGATGACAAAGTTATCATGTGTTAAACTGATCATTAGGTTTAATATGTACTGCTTTAAATTTGCTTTGGATTATAACTTCTGTTAATGTAAGACTTGAGACTTGTCTTATGTATTTTGGGATCAGACTTGAGACTTGTATGTTGGATTGGCATCAGTGATGAATTGGATCATATTATGAAACAAGTTTCGTATCATTTTCAACATAACAATAACTTAGTGTCATCAAAACAGAAATAATCGCACCTAAAAATTCTGCTACAAAATATGACATTATGGAATACAACATTTTAATAACGCTATGGTAGAACCATCTATCATAGCATGAAAAATGAGTATTTAAATAAAGTTTTGAAAATAAAAAGACGCTATTACATAATGTATTACAGCGTAAATATTAGCTAAAAAAACTAAATAACAGCATTAAAATATAGCTATGGTAAGAACACTTATCATAGCACAAAAATTGACGTATTACATCATTTATTAAAAATAAAAATTCTTTTTAACATAACATTTTATTAATGCTATGGCATAAAACTCAATCATAGCAAACGGAAACAACGCTATCGTATGTGGGGGATCTACTATAACTGGGACAGACATAGCGTTTATGAAAACGCTATGAATGATGTATTATAACACTTTTTCGTACTAAGAATGTGGCATTTTCTTGTAGTAGTGTTTTGCAGGTACTTGGGGAGTGAAGACTATTTACTAGTTAAACTCAATTCTACTCTCTGCTTATTCGAGTAACTCAATGCTCATACAAATGCTTTTATGTTGCTGGCAATGGCATCTACAAGTTGTGGATAATCCGGAAATCGACGTCCAATAGCCAAGTTGTGAGGAGTCATAAGTTTGATAGAGATCTCTTCTTCCACGAAGTTGTCATGCCGTTTTTAACTGGACCACAATTTTGACAATCACAAACAATGATCTTCTTCTTCTGTTTCTGTAGGTGAAGTTTATAAATGCTATGTTCAATTACCCAGTTTCTTGCTTGATTTTGACCTTTGGTAAGGTCCCCACATTTCCATCAAATCGATTGGGAAATGACTTGTTCATTCGGTTCTCTAAACCAAAAGACTGTAATGTCCGGTTAACGAAAAACCAAACAGACAGTAGATTCTTTGGGATATGATTGTCTTCATGGTCCCAACCGCAGTAGATTTGGAAGCTGATTGCAATATCCTTATCTCTGTCTCTCTCTCTCTCTCTCTCTCTCTCTCTCTCTCTCTCTCTCTCTTTCTCTCTCGCGCTCGATGTAATCTAACACATTCTTTGGTTCTGATTTAGTGTTTTTTGAAACCAGCTTTGCTTACGTGTCGGTCTGATGCACGTAGAATCTATCTCTGTCACTTGGTCTCATATCTACCACTTTATCAATTAACGCACCTAACACTCAATCTTCGCATTATTGTATTTGTACGACCTTTGTGCTACTCAAGTTCCGAGAAGATATATGAAATCAATATAAGAAAAATTAGATATAGGTTTTGTAGCAATTTTAATTTATTTTGAAGTTTATTCAGTTAGAAATGATTTTTTTTTTTGTCAAAAAGTTAGAATTGATATAAGTGGTCAAACTGAAACTAAACCAAACAAGTTTTGGTTATATTGCATCTAGAGATTTTATCAGAGAAAATATCAAGTGACTTCATCCAGTCCCATGTTTCCATATCATCTTTTAGTATATTATTAGTATATCATAGATTTCATAGCTTTAAGATATATAAATTCATGACAAATACAAAAAGAAAAATGATATCTTATATTAAAATTTGTAATATAAACTTTTAGATACAAATCGGATAAGCTGTCTAATTTGCCAAAATAAATAAAATAATAGATAAATTTTATCCATGCTCAGATTCTTTTTTACAACATCTTATCATTAATGCTCAGATTCTTGTTGATATAAAGGGGTACCTAAAATGTAAAATTGTATAAATCATTATTAACTTTCTACTTTAAAGCATACATTCAAATTAACTTTTACAATGTACTGTATTTATCAAATAAAATAATAAGTTATGTATTTTCTTCATACTCAAATTTAGTGATTTTTGTTCTAAAATGACTTATGAGTAAAGTAAGACGTTGTTGGCAGCTAATCATAGGTTAAATAATAAATAGTTATATCACATTTGGAAAAATACTTAAACTTTTGAAGTGTTGACAGTGAAAAGAAAAGTTTGTATGTTAGAGTCAATAGAGTCGTTGTCCACCTAGAAGGCAAACAAAATGCGTAATATTTGATCATAGGTTATAAATGTGTACTTGACCTCTTCGTTGTGTGTAGACTCCGATTCCTCTCCTCATTGATTCCTTATTATTCAAACTTCAAATGACTAAGTCGTTAGTTACATTAAAGTCCGGTTAAATTAATATATAGCCAAAAAAAAAATGTGGACCATGTGATCTATATTTGAAATATCGAGCCTGATTAAAATGTTAAATACTCTTTACAAAAAAAATGGTGTCTAAAATACATCAAATTTTACGTTAGTTTATTGCCGACCATGTACAAAAACATACCTTATACATGCTTAAATACGTACGGCGCAGATTACAATTGGATTATCATAGAATGATTAACAAACATAATTAAACAGCAGAATATAAATGGTACGAACTATGGCATTTCTCTCGGTACGTGGTATTTATGCTGCTAATTTATAAGGACAGAATGATTGAGATTTCGTGGTGAAAATTGCTACAACAAGCGATAAAAGATACTCCCTCTGTTTTAAAATAAGTGATTTTTAAGGTATTTTCACACAAATTAAGAAATCACACAAATTCATAATTTGTTGAGTTTCTCTATGTAAAAAAATTATTTATTATCTAATTCAACCAATGATAAAAAAGACTATAAAATATTATTGGTCAAAAAGAATTAAAAACAAATTAATGTTACATTGAAAAATTAAAAGATCACTTAAAATGAAACAAAAATTTTGATCTAGAAAATTATTTATTTTGAAACAGAGGGAGTATTTCTCAATTAGGTAAAAACTTTGTGATAACAAAGTTGTAAAAGAGACAGTTTTTACCAACGAAAAGAGATATCTTTTTGTTAAAATGGAAATTAAAAAGCCATTTTAAAAGTGCTAGCCAGTTAAGTAAAATAATGGCAAGATTAAATATTTTAAGAAAAACGAGTAAAAGAGAATAAAATTGAATTGTTAGAAAATGGACTAAGATTAGAGATGAGGTGGGTTTTAAAATAGAGTTCAAGTTGAACAAGTAATTAATCACATTGTCGTCTTCTTCTTCTCCGCTTTTTCTTCAACTTTTTCACAAAGGTTTGGTTCAGTTCCACTGTCAAAACTATATTAATTAGCTTAATTTTCACTAAACCGACACATGTTTATACTCTTTTTTTTTTATTAGATATTTATGGGATGCATCCTAGTTCCTAAACTACAGTATTATCATAACAAGATGATAAATCGCACTAACCTTTTTTTGTCAGCTACTCAATATTTTATTATAACATCTTACAAAATACGACTTTTACGGTAAACCTAATCACGATATATATATAGTACACAGCGAATGATAAACTTATAGCATAATGAACTCTCCGTAAACTTAATTATAAAATATACATATGCTCTAGACTTCTAACCAATATCTAATCTTATATTGTAAGAATCCATCAAATCTAAGCGACAATTAGATTAATGGTAATTTACCACCAAGATAGTTTTTTAATCATTTTTTGAGTTTTTGAGTAGTCGGGATAGATCATGAATCAAAATTTGTACTAATCCCTAAAACCTGTAGAAAACCGAATATTTTGGATGTATAAAATGTGTATAATGACCAGAAAGAACAACATCGGGTCTAGTAGAACTTGATTACATCCATATTTTGATCTACATGGCAAATTTTCTATATATTCAAACAAACCGTTGGATAACACGTTTTTGGTTACTTTTAATCATTTTGACTGTGAGATTTTAAGTTTAATTACTCTGTTTTTCAATGGGTTGTTAGCTAATATCTGTAATTACTTTAGAAATGTACACAGATTAACATTACTGTTCTCGTTTTCATTGTTTAGAAATTTATCACAATTTCACTTATATTGCACATATGTTGAAGTTAATACGTGTGAATTTTTTTGCATAACATGCAGATACACTGTTACACAACAAAATCTAACAAGATTGTGAGTGTTTGAAAATATTAGATTATGTTCGTCCTGTTATTTCATGGAGAAGGACGTTTGACATATCAATAAGCCAAAGACAAAAAATCTGTGGACATGGACAAAACAAAAATAATATTATTTTTATCTACAAATATTAAACTAATTTATGGTGCTACAAATCTTTACGTGATTTAAAATACTCTAGAAAATTTTTTGAGTTTCATCCAATTTCTGTCTAATCTTATATCTTTTGTTCTTGTGTCTCGATTTTTCTTAATTAAAACAAAGTTTTAGCCTTTTAGGGTTATAGATTTCTTTCTTATACAATTAATAGAGTATTTAAACTTACAGCCATAATGAATCGAACGCATAACCGTTATAATAGTTTTTATGAGCATCGACTACATAGGTCAAGGAATCTGCTTTACCTTTTTTTCTCTGTCTTTTGTTACTGTTTTTTGTATTTTTTTTCTACGCCTGAAAACTTTTTCCCAATTAAATATTACAACTTACATGTTTATTTTCTTTTATTCAGCTATAATATGGTTATTTATTGACACTTTATTGACTTACGAGTTACTACTAGTTACGAACACGAATCTTAGCTTGTCCATGCAGCTGTACTTAACTCTAAACATTGGTTTTTGTCAACAACATTTTTCTTATAAATTGTTCATTCATTTAATAATCAAAATATAAGCTGCTAAATCGATGAAAATTAGTAGTATTTGTTCTCTACAAATATAGTGTATATATATATATATATTATCGTATCATACACGCACGAAGCATTTTCTTTTGTTCAAATAACAGAAATAATACCAATTATTCAAAATTTGAGAACGATCCTTTCTTGTAGATGTAGGTTTTTTTTTTTTACCATTTAATCTTGTAAATGTTGTTTTGGAAACATTCAAATTGAGTACAGTGGTGCTTTATACAAAAGTCTGAAAACGTTTAGTTTTTGTCCCCAGAGGTTTATTATTAAAAAGTTAAGAAAATGTATATATTTCGAACATCATATTCAGTTTTGTTTCACTGATTATAAAATATAACAGTCATATATGTGTGTAGGCATATAGGTGATCAATCATCTATTGACGCATCAACGTAACGTCTAAAAAACCCCATAAATCAAGGGAGACATGAAAAATTCAAAGTTAAAGATTCATTTGCTTTTAATTTTGTTCTTTTTCCCTTCTATTGATAAAACAATTTTTATTTTGTTTTTGTTTTTGTTTTTGTTGCGGCGAATTTATTTATATTTTCATACATACATACATACACACATATATGTGTATATAGGATCGATCTTATCTTTGTGTTCTTCTCTAAAGAGATCAATAGAAAGAGTATATGGTCAATGCATGATAGAGGCATAGAGCCATTCGTAAACGCAATTAATGCGGGCATAGTATGTAATAAAGTTGTAAAACATTATGCATTTAAATTTTAACATGAACACCAATACTATAGTAGTTACATTCATAATCTAACCGTAAATTTAATACGAAGTAAGTTAACGGTTTGTTTTGGAGAAAATGTTTCATACTAGTCATCAAACCTGTTTTTTGAGCAATGTGTCAGATTAATTTATCTTGAAAGCGAAGGCTGTAAGAATTTCTGTCGTTTTCTAGTTATAGTCATATTTGGTGAGCTCACGAACTAATCCTTTTTTAGGGTTTTTACAGAATTATTCTATTTGTCAATGTTAATACATTTTGAATTTTTTATGGGCATATAATTTTGTTTTCCCGGCCATGAGTAATTGAGCATATATTAAAGAAAATAAAGGAAGACCATATAGTTGAATACGTTTCAAGTCTGCCAAACCTAATCTTATGGAGGAAGACTTGGAGACAAGGGACTTCGGTTAGAGGGAATGTAAACTTCTAATATAAAATATTCTTGATCCAATCAAGTATGAATCAAATTATCAAATGAGCTTTTACATCAATCCATAAATTTGAACGTTTTTAAAAATCTTATTTAAGGGTAAAACATATAAATTTGCAATTTTAAATTCATTTGTTAGAGAGAGAGAAAAAAAAGAATATAAAAACTGAGTCATCTGAAATTTTCGACCTAAAGAAAAAATAATCTGAAATTCTGAAATCAAAGGGTGAATATAACGTCAACTATGATTCAAACTTAACCAACAAGAATTTAGGTTAAATCAAAATAGAAAACGACATACTTAACAGCAAAAGTATGCTACACGATTACTACTATAGATACTAAAAATGAATACTCTGCCTTAACAAGAATATTTTGCCACATTTATTATTACTTAAGCCATATTAGCTAAAAAAAATAAAAAATCTTATTTGTACAATTATATTTTATGACAAAAAAATTAAAGTTTTGAATAATTAAACCGCTATACCAAATTTAAGGTTTTTTTTTTTTGCTTTTTTCTCATATCCATAAATTAGAACTAAACAAACTTATACAAACGAAATAAATCCAAAACAACTAACTTATAATATACAACATGCAAGCAAAGTTCGATAGTTACGGTGGACAAAATGTTAATTAAGTAAAATTGATTTTACTGGAAAAAAATCGATTTCTCTAAGCTAAGGCAAGCTATCAAAATGTTTTTGATTATTCTAAAATTGTTTTAAAAACGCGAAATGGAAGCAGAGAGACAAGTGGCAGCAATTCACGGATGCACAGAACTCAGTAAGTATAGTACCAAAACACGCACCTTTCCCATTTCACCCCCTTCTTTTCTTTTCTTTTTTTTTTTTTGACATTTTTTGGTCTAAATTTTTAACATTTTGAACTTTCAAATAATAACTCAGAAAGCCTCCAACTCCTTCCGTCGTCTTCTTCCTCCTCTGGTTCGCTCTTCTCCTCTCTCTTTTTCACTCAATTTCTTCTAGGGCTCCTTCTCTTTTCTTAGATCTCCTCCCTGTACTCCTAGAGAATCGTGTGCATTTTTCTTCTCAGGGTGTATGATTTCTCGGAATCTTCATCTGCTTTTCCCTACCCAAGTAAATTTCCCGATCTAGATTCACCTCTTCGTGTTTTAATGTTATCCCCGGAGATGAACACCGAGTGAAATATGAACAGATTTCGACTCGGCGACCTTAGTTCTCGAGATCGATTAGCTTCTTCTACAGTGCCCAGTTCTCGTCAAGGTTACACTTTCTCCTCTCTCTCTCTCTCTCACTCTCTTTCTCTTTCCTTTTCCTCTTTTTTTTTTTTTAGTAAGAAAAAAACGCAGATTTGATGAGTTTCTTTTGTTCTAAGCACACTAGTACTCAAAAGTTGTCAATTTTATAAAATATTTTAGTAAAGCTTCTGAGATTTTCTGAGCAAACCAAAACAAATAGCATTTACTGATAATTTGTTTCCTTCTTCGGGTTGTTCGAGATTCTCGTTGTGGAGGAGCTCATCAGTTCCCCTAATTGGTTACTGCTACTGAAAATTAAAAGAAAATGTCTTTTTTAAAATCTGGAGATAAAAACAAGGAAGACTACAGTTAAAGCAGTGGGTAGAGAAGAAGATGATTTTTTTTTTTTTATGATAAAGTAAAGAAAGATTAAAGATAACAAAAATCTCAGGGCAGTGTTTGTTTGGTAGTGTCATGATTTGGTTTGTTTGTTAAAATTTCGTTTTTTTCAACAGAGTTAATGATTTTAATTTACATGTAATGAGTGCTTTGCTTAACCTCCTTTGCTTTATTATGTTTTTATGTTCTTCTTCCCCCACTTTTTGTGCTACAAATTACTCTTTTTGTCTCCCAAGTTTTGATTTTTTTTTTTAATTAAAGTTTCTTCCGTTGTAAAGTTGGTTGCTTTATCAATTGGGAATCCTAAAAAGTCATTCATTTTTCAGGAAAGAAACAGAGTCAGAAACTCAAATCTCCAAAGTCTTCTTCTGAATTCGACTCTTGCCTTTGTGAAGCTTTGAGTGAAAACAAGGTATGTATTATTACTCTTTTAAGATATCTGAGAGGAGTTTTTGGTTTCCAATTGTTGTTGTTTGAAAGTGACATGTTGCTCATATTGTTGTTGCAGCAAGATTTTGCTCATCAAAGCACTGGAGTACCAATGAAAAGTTTGTTGGCACAAGAAATGTCAAAGCAAAAAGAATCTAAAAAGAGATCACCAAGCATTATAGCGAGATTGATGGGTCTCGATGTTTTGCCGCCTCAGAGTTCTTCCCATAGGCAACAAAAGTCTATGGAGAATCATCAAGGCAGGAGTGGTGGAGGCAGTTCTTATGATGGTTATAATAAATCTCTTAGAAGGAGCTCCAAGGGTGAGCAAAAGTTTAAAGATGTTTTTGAAGTTTTGGATGCAAAGATGGCAGAGAGCAATAGAAACTTATATCATCAGGGGAGGGTGAATGCTAATCTAACCCAAGCAGAGATGGCATTCATACGGCAGAAGTTCATGGAGGCTAAGCGGCTATCAACAGATGATAAACTTCGTCATTCTAAAGAGTTTAATGATGCGCTTGAGGCTCTAGACTCTAACAAGGACCTCTTACTGAAGTTTCTTCAGCACCCAGATTCATTATTCACTAAACATCTGCATGATCTTCAAAGCATACCTCACAAACCACAGTACAGTCAAGCACCATCCTTGAAGTCGCCAAACAGCCAGAGGCATGTGGATAGTCTGAAAAGTCAGAAAGTTGATAGGGACTTGTTGAGGAAGAGTCATAGGTCGCCTCATCGGCAAGGAGGTGGTGGTAGTTGTCCTAGCCGTTCTCATACTAGGCATGTTTCTTATGACACGATTGACTTACAAAATGAGGAGTTGGGAAAGAGAAGTGAGTTGCAGCCAACCAAGATTGTTGTTCTGAAACCTAACCTCGGGGAGCCACGTTATGTTGGTAGAACTTTTGCATCGTCAAGCTCTTCTTCCGATGAGTTCAGAGCAGATCGTAGGCTTCCATGCACCACCAATCATGGCAGGCAGAAAAGTAATGAAGATGTCCGCCTTTCAAGACAGAATTCAAGAGATTCTGGAGAAATGGCCAAAATAATGTCTAGGCAAAGGAAGGTGAGCTGTGGCAATGGTAGTGCCATGAGTTTTGAGACTTCAGGATTTAGAGGATATGCAGGGGATGAAAGCTCATCAGGGAGTGACTCCGCAAGTGAATCAGAGCTAGTGCCAGTAACTTCAGGAACAAGAACCGCCTTTAACCGTAGGAACTACCATCGATCTTTGCCTTCCAAGTCAACAACATCATCTGTGAGTAGGGAAGCCAAGAGGAGACTGTCAGAGAGATGGAAGCTGACACACAAGTTTGAGCATGAGATAGAAATTAGTAGAAGCGGCACATTAGCTGAAATGCTTGCAACTTCAGATAGGGAGGCAAGGCCAGCAAGTTTTAGTGGACTCAGTTTCGAAGATGGGATTAGTAAAAGATTTGAGAACAACATTCAGTGGTCGGAATCGCCAGAACCGGTTGGAATCAGCAGTAGGGATGGTTGGAAAGGATCTTGCTCAAGAAGTTATTCAAAATCCAAAACCATCGTCAACCAGGAAAGCGCTTGTGGTTACACCATAGTGTTGCCTAAGGGGTTGATCAATCGAGATGGATTAGTGAAGGGGAATTCTTCTCATCACGGGGAGTCTTTCTTGTCAAGCAAATCTAGACCCGACAGTAATAAATCTCATTCATCATTCAATAGTTCGCCAGAGGTCAACATCAGCCCAAGTTTTAGCAAAGTCCTTTATATGAACGAGGGGATTCCAACAGAGAAGCTCTCTCCTTTTAAAGCACGTAGCAGTTTCTCAGTAGATGCAATTTCAGACAGTGAGGATGGTTCAGCTTCTGATGATAATAAGACAGCAATGTCTTCTGAAGCTCTAAATTTGTCAACTGTCACCTCGGTAACTGACCCTGTAAGTGAACATGATATTTCAAGATTATGGGTCTGTGCACTAGAGCAAACCGTTTACATATCAATCCATGAACTAGAATATACAGGTTGTTGTAGTGACAAATATCTTACTGTTTACTGATGCTCTAGGATATCTCAAGGAGGATAACAGAGGATGTGAATCAATCTTCTGTTCCTGAACCACAGTCTCGTGAAAGCTCAAAGGAAGGAGATCGTGAAAGCGCAAAGGAAGGAGATCAACCAAGTCCGGTTTCAGTTCTAGAAGCTTCTTTTGACGATGATGTTTCATCAAGTTCTGAATGCTTTGAGAGTGTTAGCGCCGATCTCCAAGGTAGTCAATCAACGCTTGCTAGTCCAGTGATTCTTTCGTACATTAGAATATTTCTGTATCTTTTAAAATTGTGTGCAACTGTAACCATCAATTGACAATAGGTGCTAGTCTAACTCATTGCTTTGAGTAGATCAAAGATCCGTGGGATAACTATAAATGTTTTGACGCGTTAACGGTTATCTCTACGTTCCAGGACTTAGGATGCAACTTCAACTCCTCAAACTAGAGTCAGCTACTTACAATGAAGGTGGCATGCTCGTTTCCAGTGATGAAGACACAGATCAAGAGGAGTCATCCACAATAACTGATGAGACTATGATTAACCAGGAGCTCGGAGAAGAAGACTGGAAGTCATTATACTTAGTTGATCTCCTAGCCAACTCCAGGTTCAGTGAGTTAGACCACAACACTGTCGCGGCAACACCTGTAGATCCATCCTTGTTCCAGGATCTCGAGAAGAAGTACTCCAGCGTGAACACCTCAACCCGGTTAGAAAGGAAGTTTCTTTTTGACCAGATCAGCAGAGAGCTTATGCAGATATTAAAGCAGTTTTCGGATCCACACCCTTGGGTTAAATCCACAAGGGTATGCTCGAAATGGGATACAAACAAGATACAAGAGACTCTGCGCGATTTGGTGACAAGAAAAGTCGAGAAACCAAGCAAATATGATGTGGAGGAGAAGGAGTTGCAGTGGCTGAGCTTAGAAGATGACATTGAAATCATAGGTAGAGAGATTGAGGAAAGGCTGACAGATGAACTCATAGCAGAGCTTGTGGTAGGTGCAATCTTCTAGAAAGTTAAATAATATCTCTGTTACATAGTTTAAGGAAAAAAAACAGGAAAATGCAATATGTAATGACAATTTCATCATAAAGATGCATGTGTCCCTGTAATGACAGTTTCATCATAAAAGTAGGAAAGTCTCAACATTTTACCATTGATCTGATTCAAATAAATGACAGGAAGACAATACAAATACACAAAAGAGTGTGTTTTTTAGTTTTCCGGATTTGCCCTTGGGAGTGATGATGGAGGTGGAGTCCAGAATTGGGCATTTTTGACCTTTGAGAGGCAACGCAATACTTCCAAGGGAGTGATGTCTCCAGTCACAGTTACCTTCTTTGAAGCAAAATCTATGTTGAAGGATGTCACACCTATTTATTGCCAAAAACATTATAATGAGCTTAATCAAAACAATTTACAATGGTACATAAACAAACTGGTTCTAAAAGGACGAATATTTTACAATTTCTCAATCAAATCCCATTTTATTCTAGTTTTTTTGTGGTAGACAATTTTGCTATTTCAAGTCAGAGCTTAATCAAAACAAAGTAATTTTGAATGAATCAAATCCAAAATACTATATCCACGAAACCCAAAATATCCTTTTTATATTACTTTAATTTAATATCATATATAATATGTTCAGGATAATGTAAATAATATTATTTTCATGATATTTTATAGAACTTTCACAAATATAATATTTTATCATAATATTTTGAATATAAAGAAATAATTTACAAAAGAATTAATCATATAAGATGTTAAAAAAAAATAAAAAAAAATCATATACGATACACGTATACCCGAAATGTTTGGGTCGAATTCGGACAGTGACAATGCATTAACTCATTTGGATTACAGTGTCCCGTATCCACTCGTGTCCAGTATTAATCAGATCTTCTATTAATACCAAAGAATCTTAGAACCAAAAATGTGTTTGCACAAGACTGGCTTATAGTTTGGTAATTTGATCTCTTATACTAAAGACAATACTACCCTAAGTAAAATATGTATATATATTGTTGTTGATAAGAAAACGTAAATACTGTAACAATAGAGGGTAAAACAGTGAAAACAGAGGATTCACCTTGCATTCTGGATAGATGTTTCTTCACTTTGCCTTCACAGCCTCTGCAGTGACAGTGAAGAGACACTCTAAGAACAACCACCTGTAGTCCAAAAAAACAAAACATAAATCACCCTCCAATCTCTCTTTATTTACATTCATGCCATTTATGTACGGTAAAACGACAACTTTACTTGCCTGGTCTGAACCTGAACCAGAAGACTTCTTCTTCTCTTCTACAGTACCAGAAGAGCCTCTTTTTGGCCCAGAAGCTTCACCCTCCTCCGTTGCACCCGTTGACCCGGATAAAGGAACCGGGTCGGATCCAAGAAGATACCTAGTAGAACCGGGAGGAGTTTTTGGTGTCGCATCAACACAGCCAAAACTCTTCCTCGCTAAGCTAACGTCACTGCTAATTAGCTTCAACAACGACCCTGAATTGCTCCTCCTTCCCTTATCCACCTGATTAATCTTCCCGTCGCCGGAGGAGGAGGAGGAGGAGGAGGAGGAGGAGGGTATTCTCGTGATTTTCGAAAGCTGACGGTACGGAGCAACGTAGTCGTCCCCGGAGGAACACGGTGCCGTGAAAGATCTCCTACCATCTTTGATAATCGGGTTATGACGGTCGATGGCTCGAGCCATGATGATGGTTCGTTCGTCGTTAGCCGTAGCCGTAGCCGTCGATGCTTGCGATGCACAATAAAACATATTGGCTTTTCAAGTTTTATGGCAAAAACAAAAGCTCATCAATATATACAAACAAACAGAGAGTCACATATACGTTATGTATATGTGTAAATGATAATATGCGTCAGTGTGTCACATGAGTGTGTTAGTGTGGTAAGGTCAGAGTAACAGAGAGTTGAGTAGAAACGCTTTTGTATTGTCCACATAAAACGTATTAGAAGTTGAGATGTCACTATTGGATATTAATGTACTACATTACATTGTTCTCTTGGATATATTCAAATGTTGCGTATTGAATTCGACCGATCAGTTTCTGTTTCAGAAAGTGGAATTAAAAGAATGGGTAAAGGAAAGACTTTAATTACACGTTTTTTTATTTTAAACTAGGTAGAAGAAGTGGAATGAATATAGAAATTTATTGTAAGGTGATTTGATTCCTTATATCTCAAGTTCTAACAGACTGAATTGCTCTATCCAACAAAACCCGAAGCGGAAACAGAAATGCCCACAACTAATTTTTCTGCTGCCATTTGCATAAATGCCTCGATGAAATCAAAACTAATAAATGCAAATTTATATTTTTCCATATTTTTAACATTTTCAACAGAATATGATTGTGTAATTGCAAATGCAAACAACAAATATAACTAGAAAGCTTTCTTTTCGTTTAAGATGCTACAAAATTTTGGAAACATTTGAAACAAATCTATTATAAATACAAACGCAAACAAACAGCCGCCGAGACATAATATTTAGCAGTAGCACAATAAGGGTCCATCAGATGTCGTTTGTAAAATAAGGGTCCATCAGATGTCTTTTTAAAATAAGGGTCCATCAGATGTCTTCTTAAAATAATCCGAAAAGCTAATTTCTGTGAACAGAGAGTTTACTAATGCATGTTCATACAAATCTGATGTGAAAAGAGTACAAAGGCTAATCTTTGCATAAACCGAGAGAAACATATCAATAGCTTCCACTAAAATTGAGCTCAGTGGTGAGTGGCCCAATAGCAAAATCCTTACAAAAATATTAGCTAATAAGTCTTGGAGAAAAAACAAAAAAAAAACAGAGAGAACAAAAAAGACTTAGCAGAGCTCTTGTCAAAGAGACTATACATATAACAAATCATTGCAGAAGAAGAAAGATAATACTATCTGTGTGTGACTTAGAGACCTTTGCCTTCTTCTTCATTTAAGATACGGTTACGGAAGTCACTGACCATGCGAGGCAGACCCTCTCGCAGAGAGATCTTTGGTTCCCAGTTCAACAATTCCTTTGCTTTGCTTATGTCTGGTTTCCTCTTGTGAGGATCGTCCGCTGTGTTTGGTTTGAACTCTATGGTCGCACTTGGGTCGATCACCTCCTTAACCACCTGCACACAAAGTTCCCATATCATACACGGGATTGAGCGTTTCTTGCTAAATATGGTAGTAAGATCCAAAAACAAAGTGAGTTACTTTATAAGAACATGTGAAATTTTGATGCAAGGATGGACATAAAACCGAATCAAACTGAATTTTTTTTCAAACCAAAACCAACCCTCAAAGTTTATTTTACATGGAACGGTAAAAATATTCGAAGTTTGGACCGATTCTTCATAAGACTAAACCAAATCGAAAACTGAATGACCAGGCCTAAACTTTCCCATTTGGGTTTGGAAGTAAAAGAAAGATGGCAAAAGTATAGCAAACCTCAGCAAGCTCAAGCATTGTGAATTCTCCTGGGTTACCAAGATTGAAGGGTCCTACGTGATCGTTTTCCATTAGCGCTACAAGTCCCTCCACCTACAAAAAGAAATATCAAGGCAATATATATTTTTCACCGCTTGGGAAATCAATCATATAGCAGAATGGATTGAAACAGAGGTTGTTACGTACCAAGTCAGAAACATATTGAAAGCTTCGAGTTTGTTTTCCATCACCATAAACAGTCATTGGGTGTTTGCGGATGGTCTGCATAGATATAAAACATAATTTTGTCAGAGTGCTTTTTCGAGGCATAGAAAAAGAGTTGCCTTAGTGTTTTGATAAAAGAGCTAAACCTGGGCAACAAAGTTACTAACAACACGCCCGTCATCGAGGCACATTCTGGGTCCATACGTGTTGAAAATACGAGCAATTCTAACCTGAAAATTGAAAAGGTAGTTAGAGACCACTCATATATCATTGATTTCGACAAACAGTCATCAGTTCTAAATATTCCAACATTCAAGACAAAAAAAAGAAACAACATTATCAAATGTAAACATCTTGATAAACGGTAAGGAGATGATTTGGAAACTAATGGATACAGAATTCCATGTGTGAATGAATATAAGTTGCAAATTGTATATTTTCTCCATCAAGTGAGCTAAGAGCTTGCAATATACAATCCATGGGATGATTATCAGAATTTACCTCCACACCAGCCCCTCGGTGATAATCCATGGCCAGGGTTTCTGCAGTACGCTTTCCTTCATCATAGCAACTCCTCTCACCTTTAAAAAGATATCAGCAATTAGTGATCAACCTCTCGGTTATAATCTCAAGAACTCAGGACCAATATACAGAAATTTCCAACTCACCGATTGGGTTCACATTTCCCCAATACGTTTCTTTCTGTGGATGCTCAAGGGGATCTCCATAGACTTCACTTGTGCTGGTGAGCAGAAACCTTGCCCCAACTCTCTTTGCAAGACCCAGCATATTGAGAGTGCCCATTACATTTGTCTTGTAAAATCATCGTTAAGGATAAGCCAGTATCATCATATCACCAAGAGAAACACATTTCCAATGGAAGCATTTCATCACAATAATTGTAAGAGATTCTACTTAGATGCAAGCAAATGATCAGAAAACAACTCTAACTGGATGCTAATAACAATGACCAGAAAGCTAATGTTGCCTAAACTGAAATAGTGGAGTTGGAATCAGAATTCGCAGTAGCAAAGCGATGGAGAATATAAAAGTAATCAAAAGGATATGATAGTCTTCACTGGATTATACTTGTAGTGAACAGGCGATGCTGGACAAGCTAAATGGTAAATCTGATCCACCTCAAGGAGGATTGGCTCAACCACATCGTGTCGAATAAGCTCAAACCTAGGATTCGAGAACAGATGAACCAAATTCTCCTTCCTACCAGTGAAAAAGTTATCAATCACGATAACTTCATCTCCTCTCCCGATAAGCTTATCAACGAGATGGCTACCGACAAATCCAGCTCCACCGGTGACCACGATCCTCAGTCTCTTCCGTCCGATACCGACGGGGACACGACCGGTTCTACCTCCGCCGCCGCCGGAATTAAAAGTCATCATGGAAGGCGGGGAATCGCTGACGGCATATGAAACAGATCTGGTGATTAGCGAGGTAGACTCAGCGGCGCCTAAACGGGAAAGAGAAGGCTGGAGGATAAAGAAAGTGGATCCGATCAAGATCCCGACGAGGATGAACAGGAGTCGTTGTTCACGGAAGAGGTAGTGAAGCGATCTGGGAAGAGATCTGGGATGCTTTAAGGTCTTGGGAGAGTAAGGACTGGATTGGCTCATGGGAATCGTTTCTTCATCGCGCTTCGAGCTCATTTGCTTGTGAAGCTGCTTCATCGTTCTCCGATTAGAGCTCGTCGCCGGTGAAAACGAGATCTCAGAAGTGCCGTGGAGAAGCTTTGGATCTGGACACAGATTCAACCGTTTGAGAAGAATAAGATCGATGGTGATGATGATGATGCCAAAGTAGTTACACGGCGAAATATTTCGCTCTCTTTTATTTTTTTTTCCTTTATATATTTTAGTTAGTACAATATATATATGTTTCGCTTCTAAATGTGGTTATCTTGTTTTTTTTTTTTGACGTCAAAATTGAATAATTTCACTATACTGTAGATATTAATTCTTGTTAAAAGGGTCATTCATTCACGTGAATGAATTTATAAACTAACAAACAACTCCGCGACCGCGAGGCTTATAAAAGTATGGGTTTTCACAGCTGGATGGCTCAATAGAGGCCCATTAGAGCTAATTTGGGTGAATCGAATGTGACATTTTACAAGTCCATACAGAAAAAGTATATGTCATAGAGATGATACAACTCTCATGCTACTAGCCTACTAAACTACTCACTTCATCCTCTAACTAATCAAACTCTTCTCAATAGTAACATTTTTCATTCATTGATGTAATAAGAGCATCATCGTACTAGAGTCACTCACCATTCAAACAAATAAAAAATAGAAAAAAAGGAGAGAGAATGAGAAAAACGATTATCGTTTGAAAAACGCATAAGAGACTCTTTTCACAGTTGTCATTTTATGATTGATCTAATTAAAATATGCTTTAATTAAATATTAATAGAATTTGTATTCACATTTAAATTGATAAATCCAAATTAAAAAACTACTTGACATTGTGTTCATACTTAAATTGAGAAATCCTTGTTAAAAGACTACCGATGCCGATGTTCTAAGTTCTTCAAACTTTATCTTCGAGCATATAAGAAACAATTCCGTTGTAAATCATAAGATCCATTAGACAAAACAATAAGTCAACAAGCTTTCTCGGGAGCAATACATCAAATATGTAACTTTTTCATTTAAATGCCAAATATAACCGCCAATTTATCACATATGCGTCTCTTCGAAATACCTTGAGCTCGAAAATTTAACCTCGTTGAAATGTGGCACATCGTTTATGATAAAACAGTTGCATATAGTCACATATCATTCATAATAATACCCTTAATAAGCTATGATAGATATCTATTACATATTTGTTTTTGCTCGAAAAATGATACGTACAAATCTGAGGGAATCGATTCCTTAATTCTAGTCCTGCCTGACAAATCTCAAAGTTTTGTTTTATATAGTTTTTTTGGGATAATTCTAAGAAGTTTTGATTTTAATATTGAGAAATTTTGCAAAATATCCTCTACCAAGCACAAAATTCCAAAACAAACTTTTCAGAGAAAAAGTCTTACTAAACTAAACAGCTTTATTTAAAAACCAAAGTAATCTTAACTCATTCTTTATGTAAAACACTATTAAAGTGTACATTCCATAAAATATGTCTTCCATTCATTAATTCAATTTGATAGAGACAGACCTCATGTAAATCACACATGAGTGTACTGTTTATAGTTTTCTATTATCTTTTGAGATTTCTTGTACAAATGGGTTAAGGAAAGTAATATAATCAAGAAAACAGATATAACAGCCACACCAAACTCCCATATGCCTAAATCTTACATGGCACGTTAAGCTTTATATTACACATTCCTAATGACAATTTTTTGTTGGATGTTCGTGCGTAGCTCCACAACATAAAAAATAGTAGACGCCTAACGTCTCCACGTTTTGATGCCATATTTTTCCTATTTGTTACACTAACCCTCCGTAAATATCCATATGACTTCCCTCGCTTGTACATTCTTTTAAAAGCCTCACTTACACTTTTAATGACTAGAAATATGTTCATAATTAAACAAAACCTTGCAAGATTACACGCCATTAGCTTCATTATGCCTCTCTTCTATAATATTATAGTACCATGCCAAAATCCTAATTATGAGAATATCTTCGGTGTTTAATATTAAGTAATTGCAAATATCTAACTAATAATCGCTAAATAAATATTCAAAATGTTGGATAATTTGATTTTTGATATAATAACAAGTACTTACGCATCATGCTTTAGAAAAATCCAACCCTTAGTAACATACACACCGAAAAACAAAGTCTTTCAACTTGTTAAAAACAAACAACTCTTAGAGCCTGTGAGTGAATATATAGAAAACTCGTGACTATAATAATAAACAAAGATTAAGAAATTCGTGACATATCGATAATTACAAGGAGAAATTATATTCCTGACATTATGTCACATATGCTATATTTTTTTACCCCTTTTTCTTATTGCAATTCCATAAAATCGGGATAAATTAAATACAGATGAAAATAAATACGCAATTCCTTGAGAGTAAAATCCACCACTTTGAGAGCAAAACCACCACAAATAGGATCTTTTTACAGAATACCTTAAGCCCCAAGAAAAATTCATACATAAATTGAAAACTGTGAAAGGATTTGCCCAACTCCTCACCTACTCTTAACTTCAATTTTTATATATACACACTATGTATGTATATATTCAAAGCTACAAAACCCAAAAGAACTCAAAGTTAGATACTTAGAGATCACCAAACTAATTGACAAATTTCTCTCTCATTCTCCCATCCAAAAATTCCTATAAAGTCGATCAAAATTGTTCTGTGGGTTAGAGCTTTAGACACATTACCTGAGGCCAAAAACCATTAACTAGACAATAATCCACATGATGTCTGGTTTGCTCGGTAAATTATCTCCGGCCAGACGGGTCAATGGCGATGGGCTCCCTCTGTTTTACAATATCCATAAGTCAGTGGAGCTTCAGAGATGTCAGAGAGACACCGCGCGAGTGTCTGTCACACTTGCAGAACTTCTCATGAGTGTGGAAGATGAGGGGAATGACCAGAGTCGGGCTTTGGATGTTGCGGTTGCCTCCAATTTCTGGGCCTCGGTTTCATCTTCTTGCGTGCCTTCTTCTTCTCCCTTTGTTCTTTCCTTCAAAGACTTGACTTACAGCGTGAAGATCCAGAAGAAGTTTAAGCCCTTTCCTTGTTGCGGGAATTCACCTTTTGCTGGAAATGATTTGGAGATGAATACTAAAGTGCTGCTGAATGGTATTTCTGGTGAAGCCCGAGAAGGAGAGATGATGGCCGTTCTTGGAGCTAGCGGGTCAGGGAAATCAACGCTTATCGACGCATTAGCCAATCGGATTGCAAAAGAGAGCCTACGCGGTGCTATTACTTTAAATGGCGAAGTTCTTGAATCCAGCCTGCATAAAGTCATATCAGCTTATGTGATGCAAGACGATCTTCTCTTCCCGATGCTCACCGTGGAAGAAACTTTGATGTTTTCTGCCGAGTTCAGGCTTCCAAGCTCGCTTTCTAAGAAGAAGAAGAAAGCACGGGTTCAAGCTCTGATTGATCAGCTTGGCCTGAGGAACGCAGCGAAAACCGTGATTGGTGACGAGGGGCACAGAGGTGTGTCTGGAGGAGAAAGGAGACGGGTCTCAATTGGAACCGATATAATCCACGATCCGATTATCCTCTTTCTCGATGAGCCAACCTCTGGTCTCGACTCTACCAGTGCCTACATGGTCGTCAAAGTGCTTCAGAGAATCGCACAAAGCGGCAGCATAGTTATCATGTCGATCCATCAGCCGAGTTACAGAATCTTGGGCTTACTCGATAAGCTAATCTTCCTATCAAGGGGAAACACCGTTTACAGCGGCTCCCCAACACATCTTCCACGGTTCTTCTCGGAATTCGGTCACCCAATTCCTGAAAACGAGAACAAGCCAGAGTTCGCACTCGATCTTATCCGCGAGCTGGAAGATTCGCCAGAAGGAACCAAAACCTTAGTCGAGTTCCACAAGCAATGGCGAGCAAAGCAGACCTCAAGCCAGAGCAGAAGAAACACCAATGTATCTCTCAAAGATGCAATCACCGCAAGCATCTCCAGAGGCAAACTTGTCTCCGGAGCAACAAACCTAAAATCCTCATTTGAAACCTTTGCAAACCCATTCTGGACCGAAATGCTCGTAATTGGCAAACGATCTATGCTAAACTCAAGAAGACAACCAGAGCTATTCGGAATCCGCCTCGGAGCTGTTCTAGTCACCGGAATCATCTTAGCCACAATATTCTGGAAACTAGACAACTCCCCAAGAGGTATACAAGAACGGTTAGGGTTCTTCGCATTCGCAATGTCCACAACATTCTACACCTGTGCAGAAGCAATACCAGTCTTTCTACAAGAACGCTACATATTCATGAGAGAAACAGCTTACAACGCTTACAGACGATCCTCATACGTCCTCGCTCACACAATAATCTCAATCCCTGCTCTGATAATCTTATCCGCGGCCTTCGCCGCCACAACATTCTGGGCCGTAGGTCTCGCCGGAGGCTCCGAGGGATTCCTCTTCTTCTTCTTCACAATCCTCACAGCGTTTTGGGCCGGAAGCTCCTTCGTGACGTGCTTATCCGGCGTAGTCTCACACGTGATGATCGGATTCACGGTGGTTGTAGCGATCCTCGCTTATTTCCTCCTCTTCTCCGGATTCTTCATCTCTCGAGATCGAATCCCTCTCTACTGGATCTGGTTCCATTACCTTTCCCTCGTGAAATACCCATACGAAGGTGTTCTACAGAACGAATTCGAAGATCCGACGAAATGCTTCGTCCGTGGGATCCAGATGTTCGATAATTCGCCGCTGGGACAAGTTCCGGCCGCCGTGAAAATCAGCCTCCTGAAGAGCATGAGCGGCGTTTTAGGGATCAACGTGACGGCGGAGACTTGCGTTACGACGGGAATCGACATACTGAAACAGCAAGGAATCACAGAGATCAGCAAATGGAATTGCTTGTGGATCACTGTAGCTTGGGGAGTCTTCTTTAGGGTTCTCTTCTACTTCACACTCTTGATCGGAAGCAAGAACAAGCGTCGCTAATTTACACTAAAAAAGATTAGAGTAACTAAATGATGATGATGTACTTATGTTGATTAATACAAAAAATTTAAGTAACTCTTTAATGGGCTTGGGAATGTAATATTAGGCCCATTAAATACGAAACATTGCAATGACGTGTGCTTTTTTCTATATCGGTAACATCGACGTTTATCACGCTGTTAAAACTAAACCGTTGATTGAAACAACTACCAACGAATCGCTACCGTTGAATCTCGTCGGTTTCCAAGTAATAAGATAGGAGGGGGGTTGAAGACTTATCGCAGTCTCATTATTATCCGCGGTTCACTTCCTTCGTTTCGAAACTATTAGGGTTACTTCGGTTCGCACTCTCCTTCTTCGTCTCCGTCTCCAGGTATGAAAAATCTATGTAAATTGGATATTTCTGGTTCCCATTTATTTGTTAATCGCTCTGTAGATTTGGATTTCAATTGTTTTCGTGCTTCTTCTCTTTAGATTTCGTCCGTAGGTTTCTTCTGCGTATCTGATTAGGGATTTATATTCTTTCCTAACGAATATGTTTGTTCATCTTTCGGGATTCATTGTTTTGATGATAAAACGTTGATTTTCACATGGGCTTCTTCAAATAGGTCTGAGTTAGTGTTTTATAGCTCTCTTATGTAATTTTAAGAAAGCTAGTGTGATTCGTCTTGTGATTTGTGTTAGTATATATATATATATATATATATATGCGCCTGATAGATTATGCTGAAAATTTTTGCAGCTTGACAATGCCTCGCTATGATGATCGCTATGGGAACACTCGCCTCTATGTTGGCCGCCTATCATCTAGAACCCGTACCAGAGACCTTGAACGTCTTTTTAGCAGATACGGAAGGTAAAGAATCATAGTTGTTTGTCTTGATTGACCTATTTTGATTTTTGTGTCTTGGGGAGATAAGTGTTTGATTTTTTTTTTGTTAATTGTTCTTTGGTGTGATTCTAGAATGATTCCGCATTGACATTGCAGGGGATTAGAATTAAAGGGGATACTTTTACTTCTCTGTCTTGCTACTTATAACTTTGCCTCGGTACTTTCATTCATGCGGGAAAATTCTGGATCTAGGTTTAGTGTTCTTTTTTTTCTTAACTTGAATGATCTTGTTGAAGGTTTCTGGGGTTTGCCTAACCTGGAGATGTTTGATGAATGGGTGGACTTGGTGTAATTGGTGGAAATTCTCGTCTGGTGTATAGAGGGTGCATCGGCGATTTTGTTTGTTGATTTATTGCATGTTTTTAATGGAAATGGCCTTCTCAAAATGGTGTTTGGAAGTACCTTAAGTAATGATGGCCTTGATTTTCTGGCTACAATTTCCGCAGAGTACGAGATGTGGATATGAAGCGTGATTATGCCTTTGTTGTAAGTTTGATAATACTTATTTCTTTATTCAAGGGATTTAATTTTCAAGTTAGTTATGCACTCAAACATGTATATACAATGCATCTATCTTTGACCCTCGCATTTTGAGAACAGGAATTTAGTGATCCTCGTGATGCTGATGACGCAAGATATCACTTGGATGGACGTGATTTCGATGGATGTCGCATCACTGTGGAGGCATCAAGAGGGGTTAGTTTTTTGTGTCTCGATATTACTGATTCCTCCATTGGTTTGATGATTTGGATGAAAAATTATTGATAGCTTGCCAAACTCTTGAATTTATGATAGGCGCCTCGTGGTTCTCGGGATAATGGTAGCAGAGGCCCACCTCCTGGTTCTGGTCGCTGTTTTAATTGTGGTGTTGATGGTCATTGGGCCCGAGACTGCACTGCAGGAGACTGGAAGAATAAATGCTACCGCTGTGGAGAAAGAGGACATATTGAGAGAAACTGCAAAAATAGTCCTAGTCCAAAGAAGGCCAGGTACTTAAATCCTTAAATCCTTGTTTTTGCACAGTTTCTTCTAGCCCTTAAGCTTCTTCTCATATCTCTTTTGGATTATAATACTTCAGGCAGGGTGGAAGCTACTCCAGGTCACCAGTAAAATCCCGCTCCCCTCGTCGCCGAAGGAGCCCAAGCCGTAGCCGTAGTTACAGTCGAGGTCGCAGCTACAGGTTAGTGGTAAATTTGAACTTCTGGAAAGTTGTGTTATAAATGCAAATACGGAATACAAGAGGGAAGCCAAAAAACTTACCTAGTAAATATTAATTTTGTTAGTAAAAAGCTTATAACGATGCTTAGCTTTTTCTGGAATTGTGTTAGTTCGATCTTTAATCATGCACTTAGACAACTATCTTCCCTAGCATTGTAGGAAAATGATTCTTACTTTGTTGTTATTATAGTAAGAGACGTTCTGATGTTGACAATGCTAATTATACACGATATTATTGGCTTATGCCCTTTGGTTGACTCTTTATTTCTCCTTTCATCAGTCGATCACGATCCCCAGTGAGAAGAGAGAGAAGCGCGGAGGACAGATCACACAGTCCTAAGGCAATGGAGCGATCTGTATCACCCAAAGGCAGGGACCAAAGCCTGAGTCCTGACCGAAGAGTAATAGATGCCAGCCCAAAGCGTGGATCAGACTATGATGGTAGCCCAAAAGAGAATGGTAATGGCAGAAACTCTGTGAGTCCCATTGTTGGAGGTGATGAAAGTCCTGTTGGGCTTAATGGTCAAGACAGGAGTCCCATTGATGATGAAGCTGAGCTTAACCGTCCTTCCCCTAAAGGCAGTGAGTCTCCTTGATGGCTCACAGGTTAAAGCCCAATTTAGCATTGTGTACTGATGGATGTTGTTTCCTTTCCCTTTCTTTCTGCTTGGTACTTTCCTTTTCGTTGCGTGACAGTGCTGGATTTGCTTTCTTTGATGACTCTTTTGGTTTGTTTTCAGACAACTTTCAAACTCTGCGATGCTGCTTTTCAGAAATTTGTTTAGTAATAAACAAAAATTTATAAAGTTCTCGTTTCTGACTTGTGTAAGAATAAAGCACCTCGTAGTGTCTTTCCTTCGTTGGCTACAGTGATGTTTATAATTCTTTTATATGCAAAATATTTTGTGGAAAAAAATGTGAAAGAAAAATGATTAACGATCGCAGTCTAATTCTTTTATCCCCTTTAATTGCCAAATATTTATGACAAAAGAAATAACAAGATTGTATTTGTCTCTGGATGAAGCAAATGTTTGTATGTATCATTGTATCCTTTTTCTCCTCTCTATTTCAGACCGAAACAAAAACTGCTTGTGAGGTCGATCAAGAAGCTCTGTATGTATGTACATAGAGGTGACTACGCCACAGTGGCCTTAGCTTCATAGGGTATTTTCAAGGCCAAGTTCGTCCTCAATTTCGTCACCATCTTCGAACAGCTTGAGGAACCGCGCCTGCTCTTGTTGCCGTTTCTTCTTCCTCCAATATTTATAACCTACCAAAAGTCCCACCGTAGCTACACCTAACACGAGTACTACAATCAGTACCACAACTGCAGGATGCATTCCACCCTTTTCTTCTTCCTTCTCAGTGCCTGATTCTTTATTTGAACCTGCAAAAAGAAAAAACATGCATATGATATTCCTAACCCCAGAAAACAGAATCAAACTGAAGCTAGAGCCAACATAGACAGATGGCAGAGTTTTGGTTTATAGTTGGAGGAGATAGAATTCATGAAATGAATGACCCTAAAGCTCAAAATGTGTTGCTTGGTAACTCACCAGCTCCGACTTGTAAGCATCCATGACATAGGAAAGTGGCATTAAATTCTTTCTCCTTGATGCGCTTGTAGCTACCCTCTGCTGTGAAATCAGAAGGGCAAAGCTCCCATTCGTCAAATGTATCATATTTAAGGGTGTCATCCTCATAGATTCCACATCTCTTGCATTTTGTTCCTTGAAGTTCGGTTAGTGGCTGAAAATATCGAAAACAAAAAGAGAACATAGAACTCATCAAAGAGAGTGATCATAATTATAACCTTCAACATAAGATGACAACCCATGTGTTTGCCTGTTAACTAACACAGATGAAGAAACCCTTCTACCTACTGTTTTGATCTAATCGCTCTTTACGAAGTAATCCGGTCAAATCAAAGGCAATCCTGAGATCCAAATTCTGAAGCAGACTCAGCAAACAAAACTATATCTTCACCACAATCCCAAAATGAAACCAGTCGATAGCTAAGAACTAGGGTAAAGACAGCTCTTTTGTCTTGGTTTCAGATCAAACAAAACCCACCAATATCTAAATTCTTGGTAGAGCTATGAAATTCAACAACATAATCAAAACCAAATCAGCTACATTTTCAAGCAAAAATAAAAAAGACAAACCTGCCAAGATTCTTGGCCTTTGAAAGAATAAGACACATTGGTACTCTTCACATCAGGCAACACCGTCTTGTTTTCTCCTTTGCATTGGAAATAGACTGTAGGCTTAGTCGAGAACCAATCGTGAGTCGTGAAAATCCGAATCGAGTCTAATGTAACTTCTTGTGTTAGTATTGTTCCTGCAAAACAACTTATGACCTATTACAACATGATCAACGCAACCCTTGCCCAGTACTTGAATAATGGAAGCTAAAATCAATCATCCTCAAAGACTAAAAGGACGAAATCAGATTAATTTAATTACCAGGGAACGAGCTGAAGAAGATGAAACAGAATATGAAACCGCCAAAATCCCAAGAAGAAGCTGGTGGAATTCGGATTGACATCGCGATTCCTATATCGAATCGCTCGATCAAATGTATAACGGGTGGGTTGATCGAAAGAAAGAGGAGTAGCTTTGTGGCGATAAAGGATGCAGATCACGCACTGTTGAATCTCGTCGAGCTTTTGGCTATGGCGTTGGAGAAAACCGTACCGGGAAGAAAGGAACAAACCGACCCTCTTGCGTTGACCGCTTTGGTTTTCTGACTTTTATTAAAATCTAGGATATCAAATTTTACAGATCAAAAAAACTATAGATTTTGTAAAAGATAATAATTAATCGTTTCAATAAATGTATAAAATTTACAACAACAGAAAAAAACCTTAAAAACCAAATTAATGTATATGTCATATCAGAAATCTCTTTTTTTTTTTTTTTTTAAAGTTTACAGAGAAAAGTTCTAACAAACTAGAAGAGAAAACAAATTACCCAAACATATTTCTGAATTATTCCTTTATATGCATAATTTATATTTATTTGTACAAATTAATGGTTTATATTATCTATTTATGCATGAGTTTAGGAATGATTAGTCGTTACTTATCATTCAAGTTAACTATTTCTCACTATTCTTGAGATGCAAGATGTAAATTTTGATTACTGATTTGTATGTCGATATCCAACGGCAATTATTTTAATTGAAATTTGGTTATTTACTTTGCATCAACCCATACCTAGACAATGCTTTGTTTACATTATTGAAAATCATATACATCCATACAAAAAAAAAACAAAACAAAATTTTATATGTTTATTTTCACAAAAAAGGCATTATTTGTTTATATTCTAAAAAGATGAAGACTAATTAGCAATTGGCATGATCATCTTCGTTGGAAGTTGAGTTTGCCCACGAAGAATGCAAACAGAGAAGCAAACGCAATGGGAAAAGCGATTTGAACAACCGCCGTAACCGCCAAACGGTCATGATGAAATCCAAAATAGTCTTTCAAGAATCTTGCAACAGTCGTGGATTCTCCAAAGACATTGATCTCTTCATTAATATCACCGTACTGGGACGAGATAAACCCGTTGAGTGTCCAAGACGTTGGTGTTAGATAATATAACCAAATCCACCACCCTGGAACTTGCTGCAAATTTCAAACACCAAAAGAAAACATTACAAAACATTTTCTTCTTTGTAAAGATTCTTGTTTAAGAGAAATAGAGGATCGATCGATCTTTACCGTTTGGGGTATCAAAAAGCCGGAAAAAAGGTTGAAATTAACATAGAAGAGCGACTGAAGAATCGCGGCAACCATGAAGTTTGGCGTGATGGAGATGAGCAACATCGCGAGGTAGTTGAAAGTGAGAAGTGAGCAAAACATAGAGTAGAGTGACCAAAAGACTTTGTATGTTGAAGGATAGAAGCCGATCATTGGATATGTTATGATCACAAACTCGGCGGCTTGTATGAATATATAAGGTATCTCAGTCACCACTTGACTCAATGCATAAGAAGTCGCCGAGTACATCCCTGCAAATCTTTCGCGGTACATGACATTTCGCTCCGTTTCAAAATATCGAAGAGCTGTTGAACAATTGTTTATGCCTAAGAAGAGTACCAAACCATAGATCGCTCCAAATACAGTGAACAAACTCTGTTGAGTATCTCTACATACGAGAAAACACATATTAGAATGTTAACAATCTCACAATCTGAAATAAGAAGGGGGGACATAAAAGAGTTATAGAAAAAATGTGTGTCAAACCACTCATTCGAATCTCACTGTCCACTTACATTTTTTGGCCTTGTTTCCAGAAGAGTACGCCAAAGATCAAAGAAGAGATTAATGTGTGAATCATACGCATTAGGTTATAAGAAGGGCTTCTCCAATAAGACAAGCTCATTTTCCATAGACTAGATCTGAATTGTCCCCACCAACTTTGTGCAAAAGTTCTGTTAAACTGTATATCAATCGATCCTGAATCTGGTTGGCTCAACTGTTTCACAAGCTCTGAGTTTCTCCTTTAACAATCACACACATGTTTCATTAAAACCATACTTTCAGAACAATAACGGTTTTATGCATAGTCTTGAAGATTACTCACTTGTAAAGAGCAGATTCGTGGTAGATGTTTGCGAAATCGACGCCAAGTTCAACTTCTACAGATTGTGAACTAACATCAAGCATCCATGTTGCTGGATTGTGGTTGTCTCTTATTTCGGGAATTCCAGGAACACTCTGTTTATATAATAACCCAATCATAGATTAAGAACAATCATAGATTAAGAGAAAACTAAAAGTAACACTAACCTCAAAATATTCGATAATGTGACATGAATGTTGGCCTAATGGTCCTGTGTAGATCATGCGACCACCCCTTTTAAGAAGCACCAACTGAAAATTCAAGTTAAAATTTCCTTAGATAATTAATTAAATTTAGTGTTAATTTCTGACCTGGTTAGATAAGATAAAAAGTATTGGGGTCAAAATATAAAACGTTACGTTTTTGAGCCGATTTTGCAATATACCTCGTCGAAAGCTTCGAAAATTTCAATACTGGGCTGATGAATAGTACAGACGATGGTTCTTCCAGTCTCGGCGACGTTCTTCACAGCTCTCATAACAATGGCCGCTGCTCTTGCGTCTAGCCCCGTCGTGGGCTCGTCCATGAAGATTATCGACGGATTCGCCACCAACTCCACCGCAATCGTCAGTCTCTTCCTCTGCTCCGTCGATAATCCACTCTCGCCGGCGACTCCCACCAATGCATCTTTGATCTCATCTAATTCGATCGTCTCCAACACTTGCTTCACGAATTGCTGTACAGATTACAACGATTCGTTACTTAATTTTGATTTCGAGTCGATTTGATGGAAGAGAGAGCAAGAGGCTTACGGTTTTGGTTGCGGAATCGATCTCAGGAGCTAGACGAAGCCAAGCTGAGTAAATCACAGATTCTTCTACGGTGATGTTTGGTGAGTGGATATCTGTTTGTTCACAGTAGCCTGAGACTCTAGCGAACGTTTCTTGGACTTTAGGGAAACCACTGATTCTGATGTCTCCCTCTATGTATCCGCTGGTTTTTCGTCCGGCTAGAACGTCGAGGAGTGTGGTTTTTCCGGCTCCACTCACGCCCATCAACGCCGTTAGGATTCCGGGACGGAAAGCTCCGGTGATATCTGAGAGAAGTTGTAGTTTCTTCTGATCATATCCTTGGTCTCTCATCTCCTGAGATCATCATCATTTTAATATCAAAGAATGAGCAAGGTCCATGGTGAATCTTGTGATATGGTTTATAGTATTGAGTTATGATAGTTTTACCACGGGCATGTCAACGAAATAGTTCAAGTCTTGAAATGTCACAGTGAGGGGCTTGAAAGGTAAGACCATTTTGCCTGTGGTCAGGAGAAAGTATTAGTGGGAGGAAAAAATGGTGAATTAGAGAAGTGGGAAGAGAGAGAACAAAGTTTTCACCTGAATTCTTATCTTCTTCTGTATTTACAGGGGAGCCTGTAGTCTTGTTCTTGACTGAAGAGTCGCCTGTTGAACCTTCATTTCCTTGCAGCTCAGAGAGTTTGTCTTGCGAAATCATGGCTTTAGATGATGTGGGTGCTGTCATTTGGGAAAGAACGTTTTAGTATGTGGCGGTCTGTGTTTTGAAAGCACATACATTTACCTAGTAGAAGATGAACTTACATTTCAAGAATGTCAGAGCCAGAGTGAAAATGATGTTAAAGAGCACAGTGAAACCCAACAAGGCACATAATGATACCCAGTACATGTAACCGTCGTAGTCAAGTCCACGGGTTTGGAGTATGGTTCTCCCTAAGGTAACATTATTGGGTTGCATCTACATGTGTAACCAGAAAAATACTGATTAGTATTGAAGAGTATACCAAACAAAGAAGAAGCTTGGGTGATCAAGAGAGAAAAGGAAGGCAAGAGGCTAAGATAGAATCACCTGATTCCACCTTGGGGCAAGGAACTCGTTTACGGATAGCCCAATCTCACCGTAACTCAAAGGATTTACCCAGAAACCCCACTTGAGCCATGCTGGCATAGACGCTGCAGCAAACACAGAACCTTAGAGTCATGCTGAATGGTACAAGTTTTGATGCCATGTTTAGTACAGGATTGGGTAAAATCTTACTTGGTGGAATGACGAAACCGGCAAAGACAAATGTGATTAATATACCAAAACTGCCAGCTGTGACTGAAGCAACTACTGTCTGGAAGATTGCAGCTAGACACCGAAACATGGATATCGAGGTGAAGTGAACAGCAAACAGTAGAATGAACTGCTTGAAGAACCTGGAACATTAAACTTCATCATTTTACTGTTTTCTGAGCATTCCCAGACTTGAATGTGAACCTTTTTCTAGGGTTTAAGTGCCAAGCAACAAGGGGAAAAGCTCACCTGGAGGCTTCAGGAGTGTATCCAATGACATAGTATGTGAGGCCGGTCCAAACTAAAGATTCAAAGAACGAGAGAGGGACTTTTAGCACTGTTGCAGGGATTGCATACGCCCATGCAGGATAGAAACACAACTGCTTCTGCTTGTAAAACACGGCTAGGCGTTGAGCCGTCATAGACAACTCTGGGAATCCGTCAACAAGAAGTATAATGACGGCGAAAAAGAGGGCACTCATGTAAGAATTTCCATGAATGATATCAATACCCATCCGTGTTCGGATAAACACAGTCATAGTGATGAATGCGGCCATAACAAGCTGCGCACATAAAGTTAGAAAGCTCAGGAATACTATTAACATCTAAAGAAGACAAGGAGAGATATCTGTGGAATGGAAACTTCATAATGTACCTGAGATGTCTTGAAAATATAGACGAAATAGTTTCTCTTCATGAGAAGATACTCTCTTGATATGCATGCTATGAACAGCTCCCAGTTTGGAAGAGAATAGACACTGAAGGATAAAGCATCCTTATGGCTTTTGGATCTATCATACGGCTTAGACAGAGTGTCCTCCATCTTTTTCCCAATACTCAAGTCCTTGAACTTCTTTGACAACATTTCTACCGAGACAAAACTATAAGGTAAATCCTCGTGCTGCCAGTATTGTGCTTGGTCTTTTTTGGATATAACCTTCAAAGCAGAACAGGAGAGGATCAACAACTCATGACTTCCAAAGCACAAAAGTCTCAATTTAGGGAACAAAGCTTTGGTTTTCTTACCTCCTGGAGAAAGTCTGCAACACCTTTCCTTTCAGGGCATTGGAACCCACAATCCTCAAAGAATTTCAGGACTTCACCACGTGGACCATGATACACAATTCTTCCTTTGGCCATCAGCATAACGTCATCAAAGAGGTCAAAGGATTCTGGGGCGGGTTGAAGAAGCGAAACAAGCACAGTAGCGCTTGATATGTGAGCAAACTGCTGAAGAGATTTGACAATCTGAAAAGCTGTGGAACTGTCTAAGCCATTTGTTATTTCATCCATAAACAGAGCCTTTGTCGGGCCAACAATCATCTCGGCTGCAAACATTCAGAGATTCAATAACTGTTTTAGAAAAGAACATGTCAGCAAAAGATGACATTTTTCGAAGGATCCGAGATATGAACTAACCTGTGGTAAGACGTTTCTTTTGGCCCCCTGATATACCTCTCCTCATCACATCTCCAATCAATGTTTCTGCACAAATGTCAAGTCCGAGAATCTGCAAATGCAACGTAAGACCTAAGAACCAAACAAAAAGGGCAGATTATCAGCCAGGCTATCAAAGAGACTATTACCTTCAAGATGTAATCTGTTTGCAGACTTCTTTTGAGTCCTTCAACAGAAATTGCCTATAGGGAAACAAAAAGTCTCTAATCAACCACCTGAGTTTAAAGGTTAGATTTAGAATAAGCTTCAGGGATCAGAGAGTGTCAGAGGAATGTACTTTCATGTAAGCATCCACTTCTGTGTCAGGAATGATTCCTTTTTCCTTTTCTCTTTTACTGACTTCCATCATAATATCTGTTCCACAGGAAAAAAAAAAATCAACAATACATACATTTCAATGCACTCGGGGGGACATTGATTGGTTGATAAAATCTACCTGTTCGGCTACCAACGCCCTGACAACGAGCTGAGAAGTCAACTGTCTCCCTCACTGTCATCTCTGCGATGTGCAGATCATATTGACTTATGTACGCTGAGGTTTTCTGAGGAACAAACTCGTCTAGTCTGTGTCCATTGTAAGAGATTTCACCTGAACACTGTGAAAACAAAACAAGGGAAAAGGTACGCACTTCACATATCTGCACCAAAAATTAATCTCCAAAAGAAAATGATATAATTGCTTTCATCATTAGAACCTTTAGATTGTTTTCTAAATTTCCGGACAAGGCCTTTAACAAAGTTGTTTTTCCGCATCCAGGAGGACCAAGCAACAGTGTTAACCTGCAACAACAAGAAAAATAAACACACTTGCAACATGGATCAAGACTAGTGATAAGATAATGTAACTCCTTCAACTACTAACCTTCCGGGCTTTATAATGCCATTAACATCATTAAGAATGCTTATCTCGGCTTCGTGTGCTTTTGCACCAGTGAGCTTCACCAGTTCCTGGAGAAATAGAAACACATTAGAATTCAACTTAGAATCAAGACAATAAGAACTTTGTGATTTTGCAGAAATTTTCGAGTACTCACAAGGAAAACGCGCTTAGCAGTGTTCCACAGTGTTGGAAGTGCCTTCCCTTCAACAATCTCGCACTCGGCCTCCACTTTTAAACTCACGTACCTCACTTCTATGGTTGGTAACTCCATCCCGACTCTGCACAACACAGTTTTCAAGCTCAAACTCTCTAGAAACCGAAAATCACAAATGGGTAAAGCTTTTACCTGTCTATTCTTCTTCTGATTTTCTTGAGCAACTTGAGATTATCATTTTCAATGTGTTTGATAAGTTTCTCGATCATGAGATGACGTTCCGTGGCTCCAAGCTTTGTGACATCAACGACTCTTTTTCCGTTGTCGGTGATGGACTCATCGCCATCATCGAGGAGAGTCGATCTCATGCGTTTAACAGTTGGTAATCTCTCAATCTCAGCCCATTGCAGAGCATACTCTGCATCATGATCATTAACATCAACATCATTATCAGGTTCATATCTTGAAGAGCTGCTTCTGAAACTCGAAGTGTGTCTCTGGAACGATGATCTGATGCTTCTTCCAATCTCTGCAAGCTCCACTCTCAACGACTCAATCTCGTCTGCTCCAACCATATTAGCCATGGCTTGGCTTGACGAGTTTGGCCTCTCTGAGATTAGAAATTCAAAAGTCTAAATGAGAGATAAGCTTATTGCATTTTGACTTATGTATATGTATATATATATATATTTTATGGATTGTTCAAATTGACACATTTCAATGATGTAAGGGAATACATCAGCTTTTGTTCTGAGTTCTTGAAATTATTTCCGACTTTGAAGGTCATTGTATGTACTCGATAAATTAATAATTAAACACATGGTATCAACTAGAAAAAAAAAAAAAAAAATTTAGAAGAGGATAATTTGATTATATAGTAGTATTTTTAATTTATGTAATCTGTGAAAACGCTGTAATACTCAACGTTCTCGTTGAAAGCTGTAAGATCGTGGAGAATTGAATATCAATTTTATATTTATGATGTCTCGGAAATCGTTCTGGGTCATGTCTCCTTGATTGCTTGATGCCTTTTTTTTTTCTTTAAAAATGACTTCTTGTGTTTCATAGTTTAGATTCCCATTTAACAAAATTTTATGCATATACATAATTACGTAAGTTTAATTGTTTATATTGGACTATTCCGACCAAAAGAAGCAGCATGAATCCCACCAATATTACAACTAGAAGAAAGATGAAGTACTTGGGAATTATTATAACCACTTCCGTACAATTTGAATTCAAATTATGGTTGAAAACCAATATCATTGCAATTATACATCGTGTTTTCAAGGATAAACTAATTCTATTGCGGGTTTTTGTGGTGCATGTGGAACTGTATGTTGTAAAGCCATCCCTATTATTGTTCGTTATGTTTCTAAATGTTGCAGAAAATTATACTTACTCATCATAAATGATAAAATCATCATTCTTAGTAGGATAAAAAAGTTTTAAAATATCCATTTGTATAAAAGTTTTGAAAATCATCATTTGTAATACCCATTTGTATTTGTAATAGGATAAAAAAGTTTTATAAATCATCATTTGTAATAAGATAAAAAGTTTTAAAAATATCCATTTGTATTTATAATTAAGATAAAAAGATTTAAAAATCATCATTTGTAATAGGATAAAAAGTTTTTAAAATATCTATTTGTATTATATAACAGATGACAAAAAAAAAATTACTACCTCTATTTGATGCATTTATAAAAATAAATAAAAAATTGGTCAACATGTATTTATCTATTTAAAGACTCAAATTGTGTTTTCTCTCTAAATAAGGATAACATAAAAAATAGAAAATTGTGTTCCATTCTCTTAGCAACGAATGCAGTAAAAAAAATGTAATATATGTATATGTATATGCATAGAAAATCAGTAAATCAAATAAAGAGGATGAAAGCAATGACATCTTAAGAATTAAGATGTTGAAAGAAAAAAGTTGGTAACAGAAAAATAAACAATAATTAACGAATCAGCATGACACAGCCCTCCCTCAGCTAGACCTCTCCCTTTGCCGTTGTCTTCATAAATGTTCTCTTCGTATTCCTACGGCAATTTTAACGCATTTTTAAAGTCTATTCCCTTTATTTTTTCTCCCTCGGGAATCAATATATTGAGATTAAACTTACGATTGAAGTAAATCGCAAGCATTTTTAAAATTGATTTCACGTTAACCGAAAGACATATTGATATGTTGGTTAATTTCTAAGAAGGATCATAGTATATTCTTTAAGATATTTATTATCTTACATAACAACCATAATTTTACATAACAATTTACAACCTCTATTTTACACATATTTTATTGTCTTATTTATTCATACTTTATTATTACTTTATTAAATTTTTTTATAAGGTTTCACGAAGTCGCGGCGGGCAGTACTATGAGGCATGAATGAATAAATTATGCTAAATAGTTTCGCTAATTATTGAAAAAAATAAAAAAATTCATAACGTTTGCTATGTAATTTGAATCATGCAAAATTTCTATTGTAAGTAAATTTAGTGAGATCAGGAGATGTTTTGAGTTTGTAATTAGGAGAATGGGTTTAAAGTTATTTTCGACTAGAACCCTAAATGTCTGAGCACCATCTTGATCGTATTGCAGCTTAAAACTCGTTTTTAGCATCCACAAAACGTTGAAAGGATAACTAAACCATAGATTAGCCGTCTGTGTAGAGATTTCTAAAATGCGATCTCTCACACTACCATCTCTGTTTGCTTAGACTCTCTACAAACTCTTGAAACTAGGATCTTATTTGTAAAAGTTGTACAGTAAAAAAAAAAAAAAAAACACATACAGAATCTTCTGATCTGTATGCCTGAGAAAAGTGAAAATAAAGATAGTAAAAAAGTTCACTTAACAGGAGCAAGAATGGTGTAGAGAAGGAGGAATGAGATAATGACGATGGCTCCGATCAGCGTGAACCTTGGACTTGTCCAAAGCATTAGATTAGATCTCTCTGCCTTTTTAATGGGATCGACTTCTTCAGATAAGGGATACTCCGATCTCGGAGGATTCCAAGTCACGTACTTGTCCATGTTGAATTGCGAGAACAATGTCTTCTTGCTCTGTTTCTTGAAATTCTTCCACGCCTTGTCCCAATCCGTCGACGATTTATCACCTGAGATAAAGCAATTTAACCGAATTTATAATCCAATCTAATCTACGAAAGAAGATAAGCTTCGAGATCAATACGAGAATCTCTCACCGTTGGACTCGTTTGCGTTTCGGGGAGGTTCGTTTTTGGAACAACGGAATCTAGAGGAGGATGAGAATCTAGGGATGATCCGGCAGAGATCGGGGGATTTTAAGCCGGAGATTCGAACATAAAGGTCCATTTTCCGAGTTCGGTACGGACAAAACAAGAAAAAGTATCTTAGTGTTGTGTTCTTTCTTCTTCTTCGTTTCTCCGCCGGACAATGTTCCTTAGCCAAATTTCAATCTCTTCTTACGTCTTCGTTGGCGACACGTGGCTATCGACGGGACCCAATTGATTATGAATCTGAACCGGGCAGGTTATTAAACGGTTTAGGGCAATTCCCGAGCCGGGGACTTGACATTTCCAGGCATAACCGGCACTAACTTAATATTTCTTTGCTTTATATAGGCTTTCATTTTCCAAATCTAATCCTCAGCAATGGAGAGCTAGGGTTTCCTATGGTTTGAGAAGATGACATATTTTGGTATAAAGCCTAATGCTATTCAACATTTACATATAGTTTGAGAAGATGCCATCTTTTGGTATAGAGCCTAATGCTATACTCCATCTTCCTTAACTTAAGCAGGAACACTAATATATGGAGTCTTAATTGAAAATTTGTGCAAGGCTAACTCATGACTAAATTCATTTTTGTTGCCTTTTATTATTTTATCTCTGATTTCAATTCCAACCAAAGGAAAAATCAAATCTGGAAAACAAGTGAAACTATCATATCAATAAATCAATTACATAAACCTCAAAATGATTATTTTCAAGAGTGATTACTTGCTTGGTACTTATGAACAAGTTGAAGATCCACACTCAGTGTACAGTCTCTAGTTGCATTGTCCTTTGGCTTTTAGTTATGGCCTTATCTTCTCACGAGACCCGCTCTCTTCTCTTTAATCTCCACTGTCCATCCTAATTGGACGCCCAAGATTGTATTACACATACCATTCACTTCAATAAAAACACTAGGCTACCCAATATAACAGGAGAAATAAATTATTTTGACTACTCTTCTTTTAAGTTCCTCAAATGTATTAAAATTCAACATCTTCAGTATACATTTGTAATAAATATTTTATCAGTTCATCAGTAACAAAAAATTTATAGGTTTTTTTTTTTCTTACTCAAAATAAAAGATAGAAATGAAATGTCTATATAGACTTGTTTTTTTTTCTTTTCACAATACTAACAAACTAAACAAGAATATCAATTATATATTCCAATAGAATATATATTATATCACCAATTTTCTACAGTTTTGGCTTGTGAATTTTTTTTTTTACTGAAAAAATTATATTATTTTTACAGAAATACAAATGGTTTAGAGAAAAAAAGAAAAAGAAAATTATCCAAGTGGCAGATATTTCAAGCGGATAAAAGATTTTTTGCCAATAAATATCAAAAACTCAGTTTTCTTATCGCCACTCTCGCAGAACCCTTAAACCTTATCTCTTCACCAGCAGCACCTTCAGAGCTTTAGCTTCGAGAGCAAATTCTTAAAAGCTAATAGCCATGTCTGCCTCTGCTTCATCTCTCTCTGCTTTCAACCCTAAATCCCTTCCTCTCTGCGTTTCCAGGCCCGCTTCCGTCTCCGTCTTACCTCCTTCCCTCTCCTTCAAACTTCACTCCGACCATCTCGTCTCTCTCTTCGCTTCCTTCACCGTGAAATGCTCATCCCCCGCTGAGTATCCGTCTCGGTTCGTTAGGAATGTTGCCGTGTCCTCTGATTTCGAAGTAGAGGAAGATGATATGTTCGCTGACGGTGACGATTCGGCGCCTGTGGAGCGAAGCTCCTTCTCTCCTGACCTTAAGCTCTTTGTTGGGAACCTTTCCTTCAACGTTGATAGCGCTCAGCTTGCTCAGCTCTTTGAGAGCGCCGGAAATGTTGAGATGGTTGAGGTGAGATAATTAGGGTTCTGTTTTCAGATTTGGTTACTTATCTTCTTGAATTGGGTTTGATATAGTTTTGCTGATGGTTTTGAATCGTTTTGAGTAGAGTCAAAGTGAGAACAGAGCAAAAGTTTTAAGATTGTTTTCATTTGTGATGAAATGGTTTGATTTTGTAGGTAATCTATGACAAAGTGACTGGCCGGAGCAGGGGTTTCGGATTTGTGACAATGTCCACTGCAGCGGAAGTTGAAGCAGCAGCTCAGCAGTTCAATGGCTATGTAAGCAGATACGAATGTTCTCTGCTGTATGTTTACTTGTTGATATGAGTTTTGTGAGGACTTGTTTGTTTAGTGAATTGCCTGTATTGTTTCTTGTCCTTGGCTTGTGTGTAATGTTATTTGTGTCTTAGCATTCTAATTCCGTTACTTGGAATTTGTGAACGTTTTTAGATTTTTAGGTAGATAAATCATGTTGTTTATCCTCTATTTGGGTTGTATTAGACTTCATGGTTTATGTTGTTCTATATTCTGCCGATAAGATGCATCTTCTTCCTTTAATGAAAACTGTCAAACTTGTAGGTCGTTCTTGTTTCTCATTTGGGGATATAAGTTGCCGAGATAATTGTTGAACCTTTGTTTTCTTTGTACCGTACTGTTGTTTATATCTTGCAAGCTTGTTTTTCAGATTTTGTACGTTGTGGCTGTTTTCATTAATTAATCCTATCGACAATGAATGTTTCAGGAGTTTGAAGGCAGACCCTTGAGAGTCAACGCTGGCCCTCCCCCACCTAAAAGAGAGGAATCCTTCTCCAGAGGACCAAGAAGTGGTGGTTACGGTTCCGAACGTGGTGGTGGATACGGTTCCGAGCGTGGTGGTGGATACGGTTCCGAACGTGGTGGTGGATACGGCTCTCAACGTGGTGGTGGTTATGGCGGGTCTCAACGTTCTAGTTATGGTTCTGGGTCAGGGTCCGGTTCAGGCTCAGGTTCGGGAAACCGTCTTTATGTGGGCAACCTTTCTTGGGGTGTCGATGACATGGCCCTTGAGAGTTTGTTTAATGAACAAGGAAAGGTTGTTGAAGCCAGGGTGATCTACGACAGGGACAGTGGTAGATCCAAGGGATTTGGGTTTGTGACACTGAGCTCTTCTCAAGAGGTTCAAAAGGCCATCAATTCTTTGAATGGTGCAGTAAGTATCATCATTTCTCTTCGGATAATATTCGATCGGTACTTCTTACCGTAAGATAAAACATATAATACATGTTTTACTACTTCCCTATAGGATTTGGATGGAAGACAAATAAGAGTCTCAGAGGCTGAGGCTAGGCCACCAAGAGGCCAATTTTGAGCGGCCAAGCCACTTCACGTTCTCAAAAATGCCAGATTCTGGAGGGTAAGACTCTCAATCCTAAACCATGTTCGAGCATTTCCTTTAATAATTGTCTGGCTACAAACGACTAAATACGTTGAATCTTGAATGTAACAGGTTCTTTGAAGCATATGGGGTTAGTGGACAATGGCGGTTTCAGACAGTAACTAACTGCTGCTGCACGCTAGGCTTTATCCGCCTTAGATGTATGGAGATCATAAAGGAATGGTCTTTTTTGAGAAAGATAACGATTAGGTTAAAGCAGAGACCCGTGTTTCTTGTCTGTCTGAATCCTGCGATTGATTTTAGTTGGATTTGCATTTTCTTCTTCCTTTTTTGTTGGTATTTTGACACCTTTGGCTTTTTGGCATATGAGAGTGACTGTAGCAGTCTGTTTTATTTAATGTTTTTTTGATCTTCTGTTCTAAAAACCAGTTTTCCTAAAATCTTACAAATCTCGTAATGGAAAAAATTTCTGGAAGGCTTTTGAGGTTGTATAATCAGTTCTCATAGGAAACCAATTGGAAGAATTACGTGAATAGTACGTGCTCTGGATTCATACAAAACTGTGTAGTTTGGTTTGATCCGTACATATTCGTTCCTAATTTTATGGAATCAGTGTCAGTGGGCCTAAACGTTACTACATACAGATCGATTATGCCGTTAGAGGGCCTTACAGGCTAATATTGCGTTTGTATTCTAATAGTATGTGGTAAACATTCACATGACAATAACTAATTTGGGTACTAAGATTTGCAACAGTAGTATATGATTTAGTAGATATTTTACATTTACATTTTTAAGTAGGTGTGGCTATAAATCTATAATCACCCAAGGAAAACAAAATTGGCTATTCCTATTCTAGATTTTGGATTTATTTACTCAAATCAAGAGTCCCGTGAGTTCTTGAGTGCTGTTCCACATAGACTTGAACCTTTAATTAAGCACCCCAACACAAAAGTTCAATTTGTTTGGTATGAAACTTTTCTCATTGGTCACTTTTTCAAGTTTCAATAATTCTCCAAGTCGAAAAAACAATCTACTCTGAGATTGATCCGGACTAGTAATCATAGTCGGTCACGAAGCCAAGCGAATGAAGTTTTTGCTTGCGGTCTTCAATTTTTTATTGTAGTTAATCGGTCGATTTTTGAGAGAAATGTATATGTATTCTAATGGTAAAATGTATCACATGTTAAGGAAATGTGAGTTATTCGAATCTCCTAAATTTTCATTATTTCTTTATTTTTTTACAAATAATAGGTCTTTATATTACTTTCGGCCTTTAAATTTTCTGGACGAATCTACTAATAATTCAGATTATAGAAATCAACAATTCTTCGAGCTCGGCCCATTGACACCCCCTTATAGTTATCTTAATATTGATCCCTCCCAAAAATGCCAAATTAATGTGAATACCATATAGTGTTCGGATGTCACGTGACGAAGGTATCTTCGACGTCATTAGGTAAAGAAACAAAATAATTGGTTGAAGGAAAAGTTTAGAACAAATGGGGCATAGCAATGACCGAAAGCAGAGAAGGAACACTGCAGTGAATTAAGGGAAGATCATGTCTCAAAAATAAAGACCACAAAAATAAATGTCACTTTGCTCTTTCTACATCATACTTCCACCACTCTTCCTGCCTACAAGTTAGGCCTTTTCTTCTTTTTCTAACTCTTTTTCGTTTTGTCTTCGTATATCAATTCAACCCCCATGAACCTATATCTGTGTCTATATACACGTATGTTATAGGAACGACGTATTTTATTAAAGATGAGTAATGTTATAGAGCGAGGTGAAGGCCAACACTAGTTTAGATCTCTACAACACAAATTATCTACACGTAATAAACACATAATTTTAAAACAATGTTATCCCGTAATCAAACTCGTACTTTGTCGAATTCTTTTGTGTTTTGTGATCCTTGTATCAGCAAGTATCTCCCTATGAAAATGACACACAATGTGTTGTGAATTCAATCCTTTGAATGAACTTTTAAACCATATTTAAGAAAAAACACAAGTAGTTAAAGCGAATATTCTTTAGCCTTTATAAATTTTTTTTGTATCAAACGTGTGAACAATGATTTACAAATCGGCCACAAGAACCGACATAACTATAAATGAAAAAGTGAAAATTTATTCTTGTGGCCGGTTTGTAAATCTGTTTTAACGACAAACTGGTTAAGTGACTTTTAACAACTAGCTGTTTTTACACACGACGTGCAATCTGTTTTTGTGGAGGACGTTTAGCAGTTTCCATTAGATTTAAGTAAACTTTAATTAACAACAATCTGTTTTTACACACGACTTAAATTTTGTGGAGTAAACATACCTATTTAATGCATGTCAAAAGTGTGGAAATTTCTGTGATACCAAATTTCTAGATATTTAAGATAGCGATATGATTCTGAAAAGAGTTTAATATGAAAATTGTGATTGACATATAACATATGTATGAGAGATTATACTTCATTTTCAACACAAGAACTTTATTGCTTGCCTCCTCGTCTACCTTTTATTCATTTTATTGGGTACTTACACTCACGTCCATCCATCTTAAATAATCGAAGTATCATTCGAGAATATTCTGTTTGTAATTAATTTTTGTGGTTTAAAGTGCTATCAGGACACACGGTACATACGTGCAATATATAGTTTAGGTTAATTTTTTTTTTTTGTTAACACTAGTTTATTTTAATTACTTGAACACCCATCATTTAGTAACATTTTCATCATGAGATAAATTTGTCTGATCTATTTCAGCTTCGGTTTCAAAAGAAACAGTTTTTTCATCATGGAATGATAGGTAAGATGTTCAACTCTTTGGGAGATATTAATCAGGTTAGGTAACGAGTTATGTCTGGAAAATTTTGTACGAATTAATCATATTTATCTAAATTAACAATATATACCATAATTACTGGTGTACTCTCATGACAGATTTTGGGCGGTCGTAATTGCAAATGGGGGCCTTGTTTGTACAGCTGCAGTGGATATGGTCGTCATTAGGCTCTTTCATTAACATCAAATTAAATATGATTTGTTAGAAAAGTAATTTGTCTGATAGAACTAGAAAGCGGGGAGTCTTTTCACTGCTCTTCTGCTTCATCTGTATTCGGCGCACACACTTATGACTTATCTACTAACATCCATAAATGCATCCATCAAATGGACCATATATAAATTAATTATAGGAGTATATATTAAGAGTTTATTATACTTTTTATTTGTTTCAATTTTAATACAGTTATACTGTTAAAATAACTTAACCATGTTATATTGTTAACAAACCTGACTTTAGTTCGATTTAATACATTAACTTCTCGTGAATCAAATGAACCGTTTAGTATAATTCTTTTCTATCTAAAGAGAACTTTTGTGATGAAATCAAATCCAAAAGCAAATGATTTTTACTTTTGATTATCCACTGTTGGTACATAACCACAGTCCACAACCATTTGAGATCTATAGCAAATGAATGTTGAATATATCGAGAATGAACTAATTATGTCGTTTTACACTACCAGTCTACCATCATAGTCGAGTATTATAATGTTTAAAATTAGGTTTGAAAGTGAGAAACCCAAGAGGAATGTGGAGTGCAGTAAGAAACAAAACAAAAGAGTTAAATGCGCATGCAAGCATGCAGATACAAATACACATTGGTTTCAAGAAGTAATTATTTGTTTATAATCTCCAAACCCACAATATATAAACCTGATGAGGCAGCTTGCACTGAGTTCTTGGGATTGCAAAATTTTTAGTTTAATTCTTACACCCTTGCACACTTATTATATACTCTGTCCAATTAAGTATGAGAGCATGGGGTTACTGTCCAATGTCCATGGAAGAAAGCAAATTAGTAGCATACGGAATAAAACAGCTAGCTGTAGTTCCATACTATGTAGTATAGATAATTTAATAACCTAATAGCACGTGGAGTGTACAATTCATAATCAACTCTATCTTTGATATACAGTTCAAATTTTTACTATGTAATATACTTGTGTATTGTGAAGTGTTCATCTCACAAAGAGGGTGCATCGGTAAAGATCTTGGCCTATCCAAATTATTCAACAAGTCTAAAGAAAAAGAGATTTGTCTCCTTTTTTTTTGGGTGGGGGGGCGGCGCCTCTTTTTTTGTGTGTGTGGTAAATTGAACAGTTATGTGCTTGTTTTCACGTGAAGCATGGAAAACGACGTCAAGATGGTTTCATGCTTCTATCTCATCATTTGAACAAACTTGCATATACTCTAGCTCACACTGTCTTGCTACTTGATCTATATAAGTCATTGCTTCGAAGCCAAGCACAATCAATCTCTTACATACATTGACTACATTGAACCAAGCTCCACGTTAATAGTCTCTACCCAGCATGGCAACATTATATATATATATATATATATATATATATAGTATTTTTGTAAACTATTTTCTGTCGAAACATCCAAAATTAAAGCACGTTTGAGTTTCTCTTGTTTTTAAAATAACGTCATCGTTTATTAGGGATTTCTAAAATAAAATCATTTGTTTTCACATTGGATCCTTATAATCTATCACCGTGTTGGATTATAATTATCTATACACAAAGCCATATTCTAACATATGTGGATAAAATTTTAATAAAATTAATAGAAATGGCCATGAGATAGCTAGGTATTCAGTATCCAAATGTACAGGGATATGGGTAAAGCCAAGAGAGCTTTTAACATCTACAAAACCATTACTATAAGAACAAAAAAGCAAGGAAAGTGGAATATAAATTTATTCAAAAGAAATGTTTGATATGCTTAGAACAAGATGGAAGGAGGAGGTTGTCGACATAGGGAGGGTAAATGAGACTACATTGATAATAAAAAAGGCCATAACTGATTTGGTGTTTCTTATTTCAATCATCAATGGCACATTGCTCCATAACCCAGACATCATCATCTCTAACTATACATAGATGTTACTCCATATGAGTATGCATATGTATATACATGTATGTGTATCTCTTGCTTTACTCATCATTACCAAAAAAAATCTCTTGCTTTACTCATCACTAGTTTGATCACACTTTCGTTTAAATATTAGAGAGTTAAAGTAAATTATGTTTGGACCCATCTTACATGTTCAGATATATGTTGACAATGAAATTTTCATTTTTATTTTCGCTGTCGAAAATGAACATTTTGTTCTGTTCTTGGAAAAGGGAATGAAAAAGTGAGCTAACTTTATATCTAAAATCTAAAGATGTTTTCTTTGTCACTTCCCATTATCTTTCGCACGACATATTTTGAAATCATTATGAACCAAATATAGAAAAAATGTAAGGAATATATAATTTTCAAGAATGTAATTTTCTTTTGAATTTTCTTTTATTCTTTAATGTATAAGGTTATCCAATAAATTTAAAAGATGATTTTTCTTCATTATCAATCTTGACTTTGATGAACACTTAGGAGTTAAATAATAACATTTTTTTTATGAAGTTAAACATTCGTAGTGTCGGATATATATAGTCATTTCCGCATATGTTTCTTGGCCTGCCATAAAAACAGTTTATAAGTAACAAGAGAGAAATTAACCAAAACTCTTTCTAAAACTATAATTTTTTTGTCTTCTATACACGAATCCGTTGAAAAAAATCTCCACTAGAAAAAAAAACTTTGACTACAAAACTTATATGTAATCTAATTTGACTAATTTCCTTTCAATTAAACATCCATACCACTTTGATTTATTTTTTGCGGTTCCAAAGTCATTGGAGATAGAATCATGCATAGAAAATATATCCGTAAAATGTGTGTTTCAATTTTAAAAAGAAATAAAAGGATACAAAATATATATTCTGAAAATCAAAATAAACTGAGCACAAAGAAGGTGGTCCACGCGTGCCAACATGAACTGTATGTGCGGGTGGCTGCGACGCGCGTGCTTCAATCTCTCTCACGTGTGAAAAATCCCAAAAATAAAACAACAAAACACTTTTAATAAAATAATTAATTTTTTTAATGTTAATATATAAAACTTAAAAATTAAAACCGATTTGAGAGCATGACGAGAAAACGCACTCTGTAGTCGTATATATATTAACAACAATCCCCAACTCGAAAGCATTAGTAGGCAAAGAAACACCACAATTTCTTCGACGACACTTGTACGATTTGTACCTGTCGTTTATGTTCTTTAAGGAAGCAACCCAAAGTGAGAAAGATTTCATTAACAAACCCAAAGTTACATGTTTTTGTTTTCTTTTGAGGCATAAAGTTTAGATTTTTACTTAGCTTGAGCTCATCGTAATCTATGGAGGTCAACACTGAAACCATGCAAAAGTCAAAGTTCGGAAGAATCTGTGTGTTCTGTGGAAGCAGCCAAGGCAAGAAGAGTAGTTACCAAGATGCTGCTGTGGATCTAGGCAACGAATTGGTATTATTACTTACATACATCTCTGGATTTTTCTCTGTGTTAGTTATTACAGCTTTTGTGCTCTGTTTATTTGAGTTTTTACACTTTATGTTCACCAGATGTTTGTGAATATGTTTGTGGGTGTTTGTTGCAAAATGCAGAGCAGTTACTCTGTTTTCTACTTTGAAAACGCTCTTAAAACCTTACTGTTGATGAATTTGTGCTTCTTTGATTACTCAAAAAGATTCTTTTTTTTTTGCCTTTTTACATATTCATCTTTTTATGTTTTGGAGCCCACCTTTTTCGCATGGGAATGTTTGTCTCCAAATTTGATAGTACAAATAGAGTATCTTTGGTTTTGATTTCTCTTCTTAGCTCATTTCTCAAACTATGTGTAATGAGAAAATTGGTTTAAGTTTCTCTGTTTTGTTTACTTTTACAGGTTTTAAGGAACATTGATCTAGTCTATGGAGGTGGAAGCATAGGTTTGATGGGTTTGGTTTCACAAGCTGTTCATGATGGTGGTCGCCATGTCATTGGGTAACTCTTCATCTAATTTGCTTATAATCAGAGTTTTGAGGATACTTTTAAGATTTAAGCACCATTTGGGTGTAATATTACTTACTCGTAATCCCAATAAGTCTCTTTTTCTCATCTTTGTTGTTGTTTTTTGCCAGAGTTATTCCCAAGACACTTATGCCTAGAGAGGTATTCTTGCTACAAACCCTGTGGAAAAAGTTTGAACTTTTTAAGTTTGCTTATTGATTCCTCTTTGTAAACTGTTTTTTTCCAAATCCCTAAATCAAACCTTTTTTTATCTTTATAATCCTATTTTTATGACAATCAATTGTTTTCTCTGCTTTGCCTTATCTTCATCCCTTTTATTGAAACCAAAAAACAGTTTCATTTAAGATGAATATAAGATGAAGTGCTTCTTAACTAAAGTCTTGTAAGGATATTTAAAATAAGCCAATTTGCTTACAATGCCATCATTGCTTCTGGTCATAGAACAGTCTAAAGCTGCTTTTTTGTTTTCCCTTTTAATTTAGTTTAAAGTTTCAAGATTATTAGTTAATATTTTAAAATTTGGATGCTCCTTTTTTGGCAGTTGACCGGTGAAACAGTAGGAGAAGTAAGAGCAGTTGCAGATATGCATCAAAGAAAAGCAGAGATGGCTAGACACTCTGATGCTTTTATTGCTTTACCAGGTTAGTATTGATTTCTTTTAATCTTTCTTAAATCTTGAAATTGTTCAAAGTCCCATCAGTTTTTATTGTTGATTATGTTTTCTATATGTAATCTCTCTTACAAGTTCAGTTCTCCAAACAAGTAATGATTATGTAAGATAAAACTGGTCAAGTCTAGTGACAGCATCATTTAAGAATCTAATGAGCATCAGTTTTAGGCTTTTTTAATTCTTAAACTGTGGAAAATTAAAGTATTAAAGAAGAATAATGCTGATTAAAAAATAGCACCGAAAAGGGTTTAACTCTTTGACTGCTTTTGCCAAAGAAGATGGAAGAAGAAAATATAGGTAAAAAAACATGCTTTGTTTCTTGGTCAAACTCAAGCTGTAGTGTGAAAGCAACTGTTTCAAAGTTTAAAATCTAAAAGTATATTGGTTTGCTTTGTAATGATTTTTGGGTTTTTATATGGACAAATTTCGAAAATAATAACTATAGATGCCTTGACCCATCGACATCTTGCACTGAAAATTAGACCAATCTCTGTTTCTTTTTTCTCTTTGCTTTTTACTTGGAAGTTACTTCTCTATTTAGCTTGTGTGTACTGTAACTGTGACCAAAGTTTTAATTTTTCTTACCTGTTTCATGTTAAAAGACAAAAACCTGAAACAGTCTCAGAAAAAAGCATGGTTTTCCCATCTAAGGAAGTCTTGTTCTTCAATAAGACCCTGCTTTTTTGTAATCATGTCCATATGTAAATAGAGTCAGAGGATAAGTCCTCTTGTACAGAGGACAGTTTCTGCAGATGAAGCATAATTTGATGAATTGACCATTTATTAATAATATCAACATATAATAATCTCTTCTGGAATTGCAGGTGGATATGGAACACTTGAAGAACTTTTGGAGGTCATAACATGGGCTCAGCTTGGTATACATGACAAACCGGTAAAGACCCATCACTATGATTCTCATAAAGATTCAAGCTTTGATGGATAGTTTCAAACTCAAAGTCATTAAAAACTAATTATCATTGTTTTTCCTGTAGGTGGGTTTGCTCAATGTTGATGGATACTATAACTCTTTGCTCTCTTTCATTGATAAAGCCGTTGAAGAAGGATTCATCAGTACGAACGCACGCCAGATCATAATTTCTGCACCTACGGCTAAGGAGCTTGTAAAGAAGCTTGAGGTATGTGACAATTGGCAATTTTAATGGACCCAAAAGAAGACCCTGGTTTTGAAATTTTTTCAAATTGAAAACATATAAACTGTGTTATTGTTGTTTGCAGGAATATTCGCCTTGCCATGAAAGTGTTGCGACTAAGCTTTGTTGGGAGATCGAGCGGATTGGCTACTCTTCTGAAGACTGATATTAATCAGGATTTATCTAAACATATAACTATCATCAATACTTAATGTCAGGAGGATTTAAGATGTATTTTACTTAAGGAAGGAAACAGATTTTGAAGGTCTCTAAACTTTTGATTAGGAGGGTAAACTCAAAATTTCCACTGAGGGAGGAAATTCTTTTGTGTAAATTACAACTTGTCTTTAACTCTCAAGTGTTCTTGTGTCTAAGAATCACTTTCTTCTGTAACTCAACCAAGGAAGTTTAACACCTTTGGCTTTTAGTTATCTCTCCTACAATTTATGTAAAACCTTTTATGCCAAGGAATCAAAATTTGATCTTCATATTAAAAAGAGAATCAATTATATTGTTTACACAACATCTGACTAAACTAAACACACAAGTAGTCTCATGGTTACAAAACAAAGATTCACAGTAATGCCTTACTCTAATCTCTACGCTCTGTGTCCTAGTACAATCAAACATATCTGGTTAGAAACTAGATTGATTCATCTTCTTCGTCAGTTTCGCCATGATCATAGCCAAACTCTGAAGAACTAGATGAGTTCTCAGCTTCCAGACCCTTAAGCTTCTGGATTGCATCTTGAACATCAAAGAAAAGGGTATCTTTAGCTGCTCTTACCGAATCTTTCTTCTGAATTTCAATAGGTCTTATGTTCTCTTTCCCGGCCAATCGAGTAGACTCCGCTTTTCTTTTAGCTTCCCTGATATGCAGATGATCAATGTACTTCTCATGCAATGCCTTGTTTTTTAGCTGTTTCAGTACTGGAGGGCTGACTAGAGTTGTTTGATCTTTACTTGAACAAGGCACTGGACTTTCAAGGATTTTCGGAAGACTTTGCCCTTTCTCTATTGGAGTTGAGAGAAAGTTGCTTGTGATGTTAGGTTCAAGAACTGAGAAGAGATCAAATCCAAGACCTTGATCCATATGATTTTGATTCTCCAGTAGATGCCTAACCGTTTTCTTCGAGAGATAGTTTCTGCGCTGTCGTATCTTAGTCTTTGGTGAATTGGGTTTCAGTAGTTTGCTTGCAGAGAGTGAAAACTGCGGAATCGTTGATAAGTTTGTTTTCCTGGTTCTTCGAGGCTGATGTTGACGAGGAGTGATCAAAGCTGAGTTCACTCTGTCAAAACATTCCTGCGCAGACTTTCCAGGTACCATCTTCGCTACGTTTTTCCAGAAATTAGGACTCGGCTTCACTGTCAAATAAGCTCCTTGTAACGCTAGCTCCAACTCCTCTGTCCATCCTCCTTTCTCAAGCTTCTTCTTTGTCTTCAATCCATCTTCTTTCTCATCTTCTTCCTCTTCCTCCTTACCTATTCTCTTCGCTTCATCAGCTTTTGGCACAGCATTTTTTTCCTCACTCGGCTTTGCAGTTCTCATCCTTTTCCTCTCACTAAGACAGACACTAACTTCTTCTTCTTCTTCATTATCATCAAAACCTTTAAACAACGGCTTAGTCTTAGGACGAAGACGACTTCTACTTCTATCCCTAGATTTGACACCATCTCCACCTTTCCCTTTCACAGATGAAACTGATTTCGTACTACATCTACTCAAAACACTGTTACCTGCTGATTTTCTCCCAGTGGAAGAAGAAGATTGATCCACAGATCCTCCTCCTCCACTCAAAAACCTAGGAGACCGTCTTAGAGCACAAGAAGACGAAACCGTGGTCGACGATTTCGTACGAGAAGATGAAGTAGATGCAGGCTTCGTAAAAGGCTTCTCTTTTTTGGCATCAGAACATTCTCTACTTGAAAGCCTAAGAGATCGTCTCAGCGAAGGAAACCCATCAATCGAAATGTTCAATCCTGGAGATATTTTCGAACTCAAATCTTCGATTGGACTATCAAGTGAGTATACTAATCCTCGTAGGACTTCCCGACGAGTTTTCTTCGGTGGCTCCGAGCCAAAGACCAGATCTTTCCTGGGTTTCACTTGACTATCTCGATTCTGCATAGAGATAAGCCTCACTGATCGACGAATGGGTTGCGGCAAGACGACGGTGGATTTTCTTCTCGACATTTCAACCAACTGGAAAAAATCACAAAGTCAGTAATTTGTTAAATCTCTTAACAACACATTCATGATTCTTACGAAATTTGCGAAAATGGCAGATCTGTGAATCAAATTAGACTAATAAAGAAGTACCTGGAACAATGGTAATCGCAGATCCGCAAAACCCTAGCAAAGCTTGGATTTTGATTTTGCCTCTCTACTCGTAGTCGTCGAGATTCCAACAGTAACCTCAATTGCTGGGTTGAGAAGTTGATACGGTTCGACTAAACCGAATATTTACGAATCAAACCAGTAATAAAACCGAGATTTGATTGTACCGAAGATTATAGACAGTTTGAAGTATAAGTGGGCTCAGCCGAAAAGATAAAAGACACTAGAAACAGTCTTTCACTTTTCTACTTTAGTAAAATGATCAAGCCCATTTAATATTGCATTGGGCCGTTACATATCCAAGGACAAGTTCGTAATTTAGCATCGGAGCAAAAGAAACCCTAATTTCGACCACTTAATACGTTCCTCTTCTTCAAAAACCCTAAAAGCTCATTTCGCAGCAGCCCCTTCTCGTCAGCCACTTCGATCGCACCGAGAAGAAGAGCGAAACTCCAATTCACAGAACCATGCCGCCGAAGTTGGACCCGAGCCAGATCGTCGATGTTTACGTCCGTGTAACCGGAGGAGAAGTCGGAGCCGCCAGTTCTCTAGCTCCAAAGATCGGTCCTCTCGGTCTCGCACCAAAGAAGATCGGAGAAGACATCGCGAAAGAGACGGCGAAAGAATGGAAAGGGCTTCGTGTCACAGTGAAGCTGACGGTTCAGAATCGTCAGGCTAAGGTCACTGTGGTTCCATCTGCTGCAGCTCTCGTCATCAAGGCGTTGAAGGAGCCAGAGAGAGACCGTAAGAAGGTGAAGAACATTAAGCACAATGGTAACATCTCTTTCGATGATGTGATTGAGATTGCTAGGATTATGAGGCCTAGATCTATTGCTAAGGAGCTGAGCGGGACTGTGAGGGAGATTCTTGGGACTTGCGTCTCCGTGGGATGCACTGTTGATGGGAAAGACCCGAAGGATCTTCAGCAGGAGATTCAAGAAGGTGAGATTGATATTCCTGAGAATTAAAGGAACAGTGGAGTTTTTTTATCGGAATTGAAATGATGTTGTTATCTCTCTCCTTTTACCCTATTTTGTTTTTGTTTGGGATCTTAGCTGCTATGATGTTTCACTTCTTAGAATGACTCAAGTTTTGAATTATTGTTCTATGTTTCAAAACCCCAATGGTTCTCTATCATCGCAGTTTAATTTCTGCTTTTGTTGAGGGTTTTTTTTAGCTCAAATGATTTACACTTTTCTAGTGTTATGTTTGAAATATCTCTTGGTTTGATGATGAGAGTCTGAAACTGCATTGGTGTTGTATGTTTGCTCAAAGTTGGGAACTTGGTATGTCTGGAATGTGCTTGTTTTCTTGATTAGTGGTGGTAGATGAATATATGGTATTGCATTTTGATGGTTTAAAGATGAGAATTTCATGATCTTTGATTCAATTTCAAGACTGGTTTTTGCTCACTACATGTTAGGGTTCACTGCATAACAACCTGAAGCTATCTACTTCATTCTTATTGTGAATCTCTCTCTCTCTCTCTCTCTGCGAACTGTTTTTTAAAAACTTATCTCTTCTTATCTTGAAGTTCTTTAGGGTTTAAGTTACTTGACTTAACTTTTTCAATGATTGTTAATGCTAAATTAAAGGCTTTTACATGAATGTGCTTCTCATAGGATGGAAATGGCCATTTGATTTCATCCAGTTTTTGGCACTAGTTCTGAAAGATTACATTAACAATTCTTCTTTTGACAAAATATATCATTCTTCTACATTTCTTCCTTTGTCTATTAAAGGGAGCTTTTTTCCTCCGCTGAACTGACTTTGCTTTCTCTGTTTTGTGATTTTGAGAGAATTTGAAACATGTGATGTTTATAAAGTCTTGAGCTCCTCCTTTGGAATTCTTGTTTTACTTGTCTTTTCCACCGGCGCGCACTTGAGCTCCTCCTTTGGAATCCTTATGCTTTCTAAAATCAGATTCAATTCTTACGACTTTTTTTTTTGCTCTCATTTGTTCAATCTTGCATGTAATCTTCGAGCTTTTTTATTGTTTAGCATAGGTTCTATAAAATTAAGACACGAAATGTTGATTGATACTCACTTGCAGTATAACAAATATTCTAAAACAAGGTGTATCTTTAAATTCAAGTAAACATCGGCTTGGTGGTTTTGTGATAAAAATGTGACATTCAAAATAATTTCATTCATTTTTTGAAAACAGAGCAATCTGAGAAAACCCATATTTACGAACTCCTCCATCTTGGTGGAGTTAATTTTTCGGATTTTCCATACCTGTATTTGGATACGTAAAAGGTAAAACAATAGCCAGTCGAATTTTATAAGACCAATAAATAATAAAAACAAAAACATATAATGTTTAGGAACCACTTTTATTTAACACATGCAGAAATGGTCCAACATAAAATAGAATGGACATTGTGAAAATGGAACAGAAATGATAAGTCAGAACGAAATCTTCTGTCATATATAACGACAAAACGATGGTGATGAAACAAGGCTAGTGATTTTCTAGTTGCACATAATATTAGTGTTTTAAGTTTTTTTTTTAATCGTCTGGATGGTGGAGCCTCGATCATGAGACTTTGGAACCATCACTCACGACACCGATAATGTTGAGATTGTTTATCCAATGTTTTCATTTGCTAAATGGGAAAAATCCCAAAAAAACTTCATTTATTGTTTCTTTGAATGTTTAGTACCTAAAATTTTTCGATTGGAAAAAATCAATGAGCCCACAAACGAAATTTGTGGTTTCTATTGTGTTTGTTAACAAAGTAAAAAACATTCAAAAAGTTTGCGTTTAGTAGATATTTAAACTCATACGTTACCACCAAACCACATCATCAATATATTCATAAAAAATATATTGTATATATCTATTTAAGTATGTAGGATTAAAATTTAACGTTATTTAGTAATTTCGTAATATCCGTTAACGGCTGTTAAGTTGCGGATTCGAATATACCAATAATTCAAAAATAAAATATTTTAAAACCAAATATATTATTTAAATTATATATTTTTCTTCCACTCGAAAAGCTGTAGGTGTTCAGATAAAAAATTGATCGAATCTTTTCTAGAATTTTTCTTTTTACTATATTGTTGCCAACAATGATAAAACAAATACAAAAGAAAAGGATATTGCACTAAATGATCATATGGTGATGGATGAGAGCTAATTAGCCAAATGACTACATAGTTTTTTTTTGCAAATAAAAATAAACTTTATATTCTAAATAATAGGGTATTCAAAAAGTAGCATGTTATTTAGAAGTATAGCACCCGTTACTCCATTAAGTGTTTTTGTTTGCAAATAATAAGTCATATTTATTAGTTTAATTAACTTTCACCATAGTTATCTACTTGATTCACCCAAAAATGCATTAATTCCAGTAGAATTAACGGAAATGGTCAATTTGCTTAATAACCAAAATTCACATTGAAATAAAAAATATAGCACCAAATTTTCATAAATTAAGAGAATAACTATAGGACTTTGTGAAATGACCAAAGTATCTCGAAACGTAGAGAGAATAACATATGGAGAAAGAGAAATTGTGTTCACTGGAGAAAAAAATAATTGATTATGAGTGTCTCTGTCTCTCTCTTCTTTTTAGAAAATGGTTTCCCCAAATAATTATGTTTGTAACATTAAACTCATAGTAATGGTTAATTAAAACTTGTAATAAGCTAAAAACATTAATATTATATATATATATATATAACATAATTTAAATTTTTTTAAACAGACAAATATTTATTTGAAAAATAAATAGTATTACCAATAATAAACACATTGTTCTATATAGTACATATATTAAAATAGTAAATGTGTTTTTCTATTTTATTATTCATTTTGGGCTAAATGGTATGAGGAAAATACTAAATAAAAAGTTACATTTTCTTACATTTATTTTTGATAAATAAGTATGTCAAGATTTTGAGAAATTTGTGTTAAACGCACGTCGAATAATATATATATTATACATTATAGAAGAAATCCAAACAATCAAGTAAAACACATGAAAAAGAAGAAATGTTTTACTTTGAAATATATAATATAGGAAACTCAAACTGCCGATTTTGTAAGAAATTTGTGTTAAACGCATACCGAATAATATACACTATACCCTAAGAGATATTTTAGAAAAAATGTTTTACCCTAAAAAATATAATAGAGGAGATTCAAATTGTCGAGTTAAACGCACGTCGAATAAAAAATGGTATACACTATAAAATACAATATAAAATACTCAAAAAGTTAAATGCATGTAAAAAAAATGTTATACTCTAAAAATATAATATTTAAATTTGATATAAATTGTTGATCGGCAAAATTATAGAATAAAAAGATTTATGTTTTATATAGAATGACATAATTTTTTCTTGTATAATTGTATGTTAATAGTTAAATATCATTAATTTATTTTGTTATAATCAGTAATTTTCTATAACCAAACCAAATGCTCACATATAGTCTGTACTATACTATTTTAATATTTCTATTTGAAAACAGTAATATACTATGGCTTAATAACATTTCAACAAATAAAAAATCTGCAATAGAATTTTACCTTATTCAAAGAGACAAACAAATACAAGAGAAACTCATGAATTGGGTTTTATAATAATTAAATGATGTAATTAAGAGAAGAGAGGTGCAGAAGCGACGGGAGAGAGAGAAAGGTAAGAGGGAAGGGAAATTGACATGTCAGCAAATGACAAAATGGTATATGTTACAGGTTACACACAAAATATCATAGCCACAAAACTTATATGGTTACTTGATGAAAAACTAATTTTTTTTAGTTATTCACTGCAATTTCCCTAACCGAAATTGGAAAAACGTATGCAAGACAAACTAGGACAAGACGTGGCTTCTATCCACCTTCTAATACGTATAACTCTACCAAAAAACATTGTAGGTGAGACATCAATGTACTCTATAAAGGCATATTACTGAACTTGACTGGCCGCAAAATTTGACCTTTGAGAACCCATCAACAAAAAAAACGTTGAGAGTACTAGTAAGTAGTAACTAGTAAACGAATATATGTGTATATAATATATAAGTATTAACAGTTAGTACTTAATAGTTAATAGTGTGTATATATATATATATATGTATGTACAGTATCTTATCATAAGAAATTTTAGTCATGCGGTAAAAGTCGGATCTACGATGTTCTTAGAGTTAAACCTGTTTGCATTTTAAAGATCTACCATAACTAAAACAATCAAGAACTCTACTTTAGTTCTAATTCAAATCTCATATTTGTAGTACATAACTATAGTTATAATTTTACCCAAAAAAAACTATATATATAATACGGTAAAGCTGCAATTTATATAGAACTAGAGAATCAAATATAATCACCGTCGGTGTGTATACTAATTAATAATTTCGTGGTTGACATTTACAATTATCAACGGTGCTTTTATTATGTACTCATAAATAGTCGGACATGTCAATGTAAGATTTGATCTATATCATGTCAGGATATATTTCTGGGACGTCTTACAACATTGGTACAACACATAGAAGAGTAGCACAACCCTAGACACACAACTCGAGAGTTAACAAGAAAAAAAAAGGTTTATATTTTCTAAGTGGTTATAAATTCTTAAGCTTGAAGACAGATAATCAAGATATGTTTGTCGATCTTGTCATAATGGATATATTCATATATACATACATCTAGCTGTAGTACATTCTATACTAGTTTCGACAACGTCGTATTATGATTATGTCAATTTGTGTGTAGAGCAATCAGATAAGGTTAATGCTAGTTTTCTATGAATAGAAAGTGTTAAAAAAAAAAGTGTAAATATATAAATAAATATACTAATAACAACAGAACCTGAAACAGAAAAAAAAATCATAATTCTTTATGTTAGAAAATAAACAAAAATAGTCAGCTGACGTGGAATATTCGTCTAATAATAGCCGACCAACGTAGCCAAAACGATAAGGTTTGCCACATGGCAAAATTATAACCATGACTGCATCTCCTGTCTTTGTTTTGTTCGTTACATTTTTCTTTATTTAATTTTGTTCAATTTTCGTTTTCAGTCTATTGTCAGCATTAGCAATTTTCAATTTTCGCAAGGAATTTGGAATCAGGATTGAAGAGAAAAATGCAAATGATTGGTAGGGTTCTCCGAACGTGGCATTATGTGAGTGGTTGGACAACCAACGGCTATGCTGAATTGGTAATCATCAGAATGGACGGTGATGATACGTTTGTCGGAGCAATCGGGTCGGTTAGTCACGCGCGCCACCCTTTCACGTGTCACCTTTTGCAAACACAACCATATGATTTTAAACCTCAGTGGAATCTCGACCCACCCCCACAAAACGGCACTATAGCTTTACTTTACACCCTGGTTTTATAGTGATATACCAACGACAATTATCGATTGGGTTCGTTTATGCCTTGGTTCATTCATGTTAGTAATATCAAGTGAAATGGGAATTCGAGTAATATATAGTAAACATGACATGAGTTAATTAATTTTGAATTGAAAACCTATGAAATTTAACACTTTATGCTCCAAAATACTTTATTATAGTATCCTAATTGGTGAACAAGAAATTTGTTGTATATGCGTACACTATAACACACTCAAATATAGTTCTGATTATACTGAACCAACACTTTTGACTAGGCTTAGTTGGAATGAAGAATTTAGCCATGCTTCGTTGGAATCAAAGAAAGTTTTGGAGTTTTGTTATGTGTTTTCAAGAATGAAAATGCTGATTCGATAAAAAGTGGACATTTTAAAATACATTGGTATAAAATGTTGCGGCTTTTTAAAATGTGAAAAATGACAGGCTTTGGTATTGTAAGACAAAAAGAAGAGAGCACCACATTGATATAGTATATTGGGTCGGTCCTAAAGAAAATGACATTTAGGTGATGGGGCGGCGAGGCTAAGTTATTAGTAAACAAAAAACCTCCATTATTTACCAGAAAAATAAGAAAATTGAATGACATAAAACTAATAAAATATTTCAAAGTTGTGGTTCTTATATCTCTCCACCATCACCACTGATTGATACCTCGGCTCCTATTGCTAGGAGAGATAAAACTATACAAGTATATATATATATATATATAAGTGGATATAAAGTCTTGTCTTATGATATCATAAACTAACTAATCCCACATCATTATTATGTATTTACAGACGCATGCATGTACATTGTTCAATAGATTTGGATCAGATTTTGTTATTACGGACTTGGTTCAAAGAATAACGTAAAACTCTACTAGACTACTACTCTCGGATATATATAAACTCAATTAAATTTTAAATCTACTAACTTATTTGACTATTTATCATTAACAAAAAAAAAACTTATTTGACTAATTTAGATAATTTTAAAATTTTCAACAATTGGAAAACTCAAAGTCTGAAACTATGGTTCTTGTTTACGTATGGTAACTATGTATGATATTTGATATATCAAGCAGTTATTAATTAGAATTGGTTCGACTTTTGTTTCAGGACAGCTAGCTTATAATCATTTTTGTCAAAGCTACTTTCCTCACAATAATCATAATCACCCGTACACTTTTATATTCATTTATTTAATTTAGAAAAATATAAACTCTATCTCATTACAAAAAAATAACCTTAGACGAAAAAAAAAAAAAAAACATATAACGTTGGCCAAAATACTAAAAACATTTTAAAAGATAACAATAAAAAAAAGTATTCACACAAATTAAAACGAGAAGAGCTCTCACTATAAAACAGAGGACATGTTCTTCTCACTAACCACTCAACAGAGAAGCAAATAAGCCATTTGTTTGAAAGAAGAAGAAGAAGAAGTTAATTATGACGAAGGATGTGGAAGCCGTTCCTGGAGAAGGATTTCAGACAAGAGACTACCAAGATCCGCCGCCAGCTCCACTATTTGATGGAGAGGAGCTAAAGAAGTGGTCTTTCTACAGAGCAGTCATCGCCGAGTTCGTAGCCACTCTCCTCTTCTTATACATCACCGTTTTGACAGTCATCGGTTACAAGATTCAGTCCGATCCTAAGGCCGGCGGTGAAGATTGTGGTGGCGTTGGAATCCTCGGTATCGCTTGGGCCTTTGGTGGTATGATCTTCATCCTCGTCTACTGCACCGCCGGTATCTCTGGTACGAATCTTCAATCTTGATTTTGGTTCGGTTTAGATTCAGATTATCTTTGAGTTTTAGAAGTACAACTAAACCAAATGAACTGAATAAGTTTTACTTATTTAAGTACAACTTGCAAACTCAAAAATTAGACAAGTAAAACTGAAATCATTATAAATTTATTTGGTTTGGTTTTGGTTTTAGTTTATTCGAATTTAATTACTTTGCAAGGAAAAATAGTTGTCTGGTTGACATCACAATTTAATCTGTTCAAAATGTTAGGTTCCAAAGAAGAAAAACGAGTTATATATAAAACATTTGATAAGGGTCATGATTAAATCAGTTGAGCTTATCCGAATGAAATATCTCTAATCTAAGCCTACTAATTATTTTGAGTCATTGACGAGTCCGGTCTTGACCAGAACTGTAACATTTTCAACTCTTTTGTTTCCTTAGGTGGTCACATAAACCCAGCGGTGACATTCGGCCTATTCTTGGCCCGTAAAGTGTCGTTGCCTAGGGCCATATTGTACATGATCGCTCAGTGTTTGGGTGCGATTTGTGGAGTCGGATTTGTCAAAGCCTTCCAAAGCTCATACTACGTCCGTTACGGCGGGGGAGCTAACTCTCTCGCTGAAGGCTACAGCACAGGTACCGGTCTCGCTGCAGAGATCATTGGTACATTCGTTCTAGTCTACACAGTCTTCTCTGCCACTGACCCCAAACGTAGTGCCAGAGACTCCCACGTTCCGGTGAGTCATATATATAGTGCTATTAATCTTCAATATGACTAACCGAACCAAAAAAAAAATCAATGAGGTTTAACCGAAACCGAACCAAACCAAGAACAAAGTTGATTACACCTTTAACTTTTATGACTTAAAAAAAAAATATTGAACCAAAACCGTAATGGTATTCAGTTTTCACTCGATTTCAATCTTACTAATAAATTTATATTGGTGAAATGAAAGGTGTTGGCGCCACTTCCAATCGGATTCGCCGTGTTCATGGTACACTTGGCCACCATTCCCATCACCGGAACCGGAATTAACCCGGCAAGGAGTTTCGGAGCTGCCGTAATCTATAACAAGAGCAAGCCATGGGATGACCACGTAAGACCTCATTGTTTCTCCATTCTATATATAATTATATTTATTAGGGAAACAGTTATCTTAAACTTTTTTGATGATTACAAACAGTGGATATTTTGGGTTGGACCATTCATTGGAGCTGCAATTGCTGCATTTTACCACCAATTCGTTCTGAGGGCTTCAGGTTCTAAGTCCCTTGGATCTTTCAGAAGTGCTGCCAACGTCTAAACCCAACAAACCAGATTCTCAATAATAAATGAAGTTGTAATCTCTGTACAAATCTAAATCAATCACTTGCAGTTTTCTTTTTCTTATTTGTGTTTTCTACTTGCTCTTTTGTGAATTTTCCTTCGGTGTAATTGTTTTTTCTTTCGCTTTTATCGAGTGATGGGAATTAAAATCAATGAAATCAAAGAGGTTCTTGTTGCATTGTGTTTACATTAGTACATTTTCATTACATAAAACTCAGATCCTTAAAAAGTAGCATTTAGAACAAAAATCTATATATACATTTTTGCAACGAATCGGGTCAGTTTTGACCCGATCAGATTTTTTAAAAACGAAAATTAATTAATCCTTTAAAATTGGAAACTATTCCTAATATTTCAATAACAAATTTTAGCTAATTTCCTAAAATCTCTCTACCTAATTCAAACATAAATATATGATTCTCTTTTCAGTTTTATTTGATCTTATATTTAAATTATTTTGAATTATTATATAACACATATAGTTAATAAAATTTGAGCTTTTTTACTGCAGTGATTCAAATTTTTTAAAAACGGACATATATTAAGAAAAAAGTGTGTGTACAATGTCCCACATCGACTAAAAAAATTGGGCAATGGTTCAGACTCATACTATAAAAGGGACCAAAATGATTTCGAATACAAATGAGCAGGAAACTTGATTTTTCAGACCTACAAATTTGAAAGTTTTATTCATTTTATTCCGGTTTTTTATTTTAAAGAATTTAAACTTTTAAAAAATTTCAAAATATTATAAATATTTAAACTTTTTTAAAATTCAAATATTATAAAATCTAGTTCTTTGTTAAAACGCAAACGAAAAAAGAGATCTTTCCATTGACTGATTCATATTTTTCTTTTGGTACTGCTTGCAAAAACAAGAATATAGAGACAGAAATTTCTCAAGACTTGAAGTTTCCAAGTCCAAATTACTTCACTAAAAATCTTTTAAAGTAATTCTTATAGTTATATGTTATAACTCACTTAACCAAATTAACTCGACAACCTTTTTGACTTTGACACAAGTAAACAAAACACACTCTTCCATCACACGAGACATGTTCTCTCACAAATACTAAAAGAGACCAAAAACTTCAAGCTACTCTCTCTTCGTAGCTTCTATTTAGAAGAGAACACGGGCCTGATTTTCTTATCTGGTTTCAAGGTTAAGAAAAACACCTGCTTTTAAGTAAAGGCAAAGCTAGTGTTTAAGCTGACTTTTTTTTTAATCAAAATGTGGTCGCCTATTACCTACACCTACCTTTGTATACCTCCAATTGTTTGTAATCTCATGATTTTAACAAAGGAATGAATGAGGATATTAAATAAAGTTGTTAATTTTGTCCTATTATTTAAGTTTGGACACAGAAAAAGAAAATAATTAATAATAAGTAGTGATGACTGATAGGTAACGCCGCGAGTCCACTCGAGAAGATGGCGATCTTAGGGTCTTGATAGGTCGATGTTTTGGGGGTTCCTTGGCGTGATCTCTCGGATTAAATTCAGGTTCTATTCAGCTGGTTTAGGTCAAGATGATCTGAAAGGGGATTCGAGATGGGTGTGTTTTTCCGGGCAAGATCGGGATTTGAAGGGGAGATCTAGTCGGATCTGGGGGGTTGGGCATCAAAGGCTTTGGGCAAAGGATCTCGGGATCTACAGGATTCAGTATATGGATACTCTCTGGGCAGGCAGAGAAGGAATTGAGGAGTGGATTACTCGATCCGAGTGGGGGATTTGCTTTCATTATTGGATTTTAATGGGAGTGGTATGGGAGGGGAAAGTGATGATTCGGGGCGATTGGCAGGGCTCTGTAAAACGGAAAACAAAGGGTTCTCAGGATCTCGGCATAATTAGGAGTTTGATTCGGAGGTCAGAGAATAATTGAGACAAAAATTGGGTAAGGAAAGTGGAGGTCGAATTATAAGCTGTCTTACCTCAGGTTTTGGTATCTTTGGATACGGCGAATCGCAGAGCAGTCAATCGCGGAAGAACGTGCAGGTCAAGACTGGGAAGGATATTTGGGATCAAGTCTTTAAAGCGGCAATCTAGGGATAGGGTTCTGGAGGAGGCTATAAGGAGATTACGGGTTTCGGTAGTGTATTTATTAGCTTCAGACTCAGAGATTCTTTCTCATCCGAACCCACTCGTCTGTTCTTGTGAGTTTCTCTGTGAGTTTGGTTCCATTTTTCTACAGTTTTTCTTGGTTTTACTCTGGTTTGCTTTTATCACAATGACGCAGAGCAACTTACTGGGAAATAGTGGTGGAGATCAGAGGCTTGCAGGGAAGATGCCGATGAGGAGAATTAAGATTTCGGCTTTTGATAACTCGGCCCTAATCGCTGGATATTCCAAAACTGTGATTGGTAGGTGTATGAATCCTCGGATGCAAGATATGAAGTCTCTCCTCTTTATGCTACCGCGGATATGGCAGTTGGAAGGTAAAGTGGTGGGAGCGGACTTGGGATTGGGTAAGTTTCAATTTGATTTTGATAATGAGGCGGATATTGCAGAGGTCTTAAGGATGGAACCGGTTCATTTTGATCATTGGATGGTCTCCATGGTGAAATGGAAGCCTTCAGTAGATCCTGACTACCCATCGTCGATCAAGTGTTGGATCAAAGTACTAGGGGTTCCTCTGCAATTTTGGGCTGAGCCTACCTTTAGGGATATTGGCGGAGATCTAGGGGTGGTGGAAGCGGTGGATATTAATGGGGGCAGGGTCCAGGTGACAGTTGATGGGTTGAAGCCTCTATGCTTCGAAACGGTGATTGAATTCGGTAATGGTGAGGAGACTATTGTCAAACTTCGGTATGAAAGGCTGTTTGGGGTATGCAAGATGTGTCACAGCCTTTGCCATGATGCGGCACACTGTCCCAAAATGGCACCAAAATATGGTCTGAGAGAAGACCCAGTGGAGGAGACTGACGAGGCAAAAAATAATAGTTACCGAGGAGCTGTAACAAGCGAAAGGAGGAGAGGTCACGGTCAGGAAGGGAAACATAAGGGCCTTTCTAAGACCAGTCTGTTCGGGGGTCAGACAAAAGAGGGTGGATATAATCCTAATATTGGGAAACAAGCGGCTGCTCCAAAACCTCGGTCTTCACAATACCATGGGGAAACCTCCTTAAAGCAAAGGAGATACATCAGTTATGCGGAGCTAAATGATCACCGTGTGGTACAGGGAGATGACGTTGTGGAACCAGGATAGGTAGAGGTGGTAAGTGAGGGGGCAGTCAAGGTGTTAAGTGGGGTGGATCAACAACCAAAGCAGGTTAGGAAAGCATTGTTTACTGATTCGAAAATCTCGGAAACGAATAATGAAGCTTCAGGTTTGGGGGGCTTGTTAAAGCAGTCTACTATTACAGACCAGTTGGGGAATGCAACTTTGACTGTTGCGCAGATTGAAGCTGACCTAGCCCAAAGTTCGCAAAAAATAGAGGAGCAAACAGGGGCTGAGGTTCCACCCACTGAGGTAAGTAAACCATTGTCTGAATCGATTATGGGTTCCGCTGGGGTTGAATTTGATAACGAGGGGGAATTGATGGGTAATGAAGGTTTGGTAATACACGCTCATACTTCCCAATCATTTTTCGGCTCGGAGATGGGGACTGCAGGTGACATCGGCGAGGTGGGTGAACAAAGGATGATGATAAGTGACATCGTGGAAATGGAAGAGATGGATACAGGTGGCGAGGTTTTAGAATGGGGTGGAGAAGGAATAATTGAGCAGGTCACGTGTAGGGAAAGGGAGAACAGTAAAAAAGCAAAAGGAGGGATAATATTAAAAGGGGTGAGTTCCAAGAAAAGAAATGTACAGATGTTATCAACCCCAAGGAAAAAGGCTTCACATAAGGAGACGGTTTCAGTAGGCAATGAGATTAATTCAAAGGACCCAGAACCGGTGAAGGGTAAGATAGGTGGAGCCAAGCCACCAAAACCACCACATGATAAATGAAAGTTCTAAGCTGGAATTGTCAGGGTATGGGAAACAAAGCGACTATCGGGTATCTTTGGGACTTATGGAGAAATCACAAACCAGATTTTTTATTTCTTTCGGAAACTAAACAAGTGTATTCTTTTATGGAAAAATTTGTATGTCATTTCGGTTATAGTAATTTAAAAACGGTGGAACCGTTGGGTTGTAGTGGCGGATTAGCATTATTCTATAATAAAGATTTTAAAGTTTCAATTATTTATGAGTCTAATAGATTAATAGATATTGAAGCAATGGTTCAAGGGAAAAAAGTTTTTATGACTTTTGTGTATGGTGACCCGGTTCCAAAGTTTCGGGAACAAGTATGGGAGCGATTAACAAGAATGGGGTTAACTCGGGATTCACCATGGTTTTTGATAGGTGATTTTAATGAAATCAAAGGCAATCATGAAAAAAGGGGCAAATTGAGAAATACTTCTACCTTTGTCCCTTTCAATTTAATGATAAGGAACTGTAGTCTTGTAGAATTTCCGTCTCTTGGGGACGAACTATCTGGGCGAGGGTGGAGGGACAAAAAACCCATACGTTGTCGCCTGGATAGGGCTCTAGCTAATGAGGATTGGCATGAGTTATTCAGTAAAACATTTGTTGAATATTTACCAATGATTGCCTCGGACCATAAACCGGTGTTAGTAAATATAGCCGAAAAAGTTCAGAAAACAAATCGAAATTTTCGGTTTGATAAAAGATGGATTGGTAAGGAGGGTCTTTTAGAAGCAATCTCCATAGGGTGGAGATCGGGGTACGGACGGGCGGAGGAAAGGTTTGCGAACAAAATAGTCAGCTGTAGAAGAGAAATCTCAAAGTGGCAGAGAAAACAATCACCGTATGGGCGTCAGCGAATTGAGAATTTAAAATGGAAAATCTCAGTGGCTCAGGCAGATGATACGAGGCAGTCTGCGGAAATTACAGAATTAACTATCAAATTGAAAGAGGCGTATCAGGAAGAAGAAGTGTATTGGCAGCAGAAAAGTAGAAATATGTGGATGAGATTAGGAGATCATAACTCGAAATATTTTCATGCCTTAACAAAACAGAGGAGAGCGAGGAATCATATAATCGGTCTACAAGATGATAATGGAGTGTGGTCAACAGAGGAGAAAGATATCAAACAACTAGCGGTCACGTATTTCCAAAATCTCTTCACGTCCACAAATCCAGCGGATTTTGAGGATACATTAATGGAGGTTAACCATGTGATAACAGATGAAATGACTGCAAAGTTGACGAACCTGGTGACGGAACAAGAGGTTAGAACAGCTTTATTTATGATGCATCCGAAAAAGCTCCAGGTCCAGATGGTATGACAGCTCTGTTTTATCAAAAAGCGTGGCACATTATCAAATCGGATCTAGTGGTTATGGTTAATTCATTCTTACAAGATGGGGTTTTTGATAAAAGGTTGAATTTGACAAATATTTGTCTGATACCAAAAACAGAAAGGCCCACCCGTATGTCGGAATTGAGACCCATTAGTCTATGTAATGTGGGATACAAAATCATCTCGAAAGTCCTTTGTCAAAGACTAAGGCAGGTGTTACCAGGATTGGTATCGGAAACACAATCGGCTTTTGTGGAAGGAAGATCGATATCAGATAATATCCTTATAGCACAGGAAATGTTTCATGGTCTTCGTACGAACCCAGCCTGTCAAAGTAAATTTATGGCAATTAAAACGGATATGAGTAAAGCATATGATCGGGTAGAATGGAGTTTTCTGGAACATTTACTCCGGAAAATGGGTTTTGGTGAGAAATGGATTTCTTGGATATTGTGGTGTGTTAAATCAGTTCAGTATAGAGTTATACTCAATGGTCAACCTAGAGGAATGATAAGGCCAGAACGGGGGCTCCGGCAGGGAGATCCATTATCTCCGTATCTTTTTATTCTGTGCACGGAAGTGTTGGTTGCCAACATTAGGAAAGCAGAACGACAGAAGTTAATTAATGAAATAAAAGTGGCGAATGCTAGCCCTTCGGTTACTCATTTACTATTTGCGGATGACAGCTTGTTCTTCTGTAAGGCAACAAAAATGCAGGGAGGTGTTATTTTAGGAATTCTTAAGCAGTATGAGAAAGTTTCTGGTCAACAAATAAATTTCGAGAAATCATCAATACAATTTGGACGGAAGGTGGAGGACATACTAAAATCGGAAATAAAGGAGGTTATGGGAATTATGAAAACTGGGGGAATGGAGTCATATCTGGGGCTACCAGAGAGCTTGGGTGGGTCGAAAACAAAAATTTTCTCATTTGTTAAAGAGAAATTACAACATCGAATTAATGGATGGTCAGCAAAGCTATTATCCAAAGGCGGTAAGGAGATTATGATAAAGTCAGTTGCGACATCTTTACCTACCTATGTTATGTCTTGTTTTCGATTGCCCAAAACAGTCACAACAAAGTTGACTAGTGCAATATCTAATTATTGGTGGAGTACAACGGGACAAACAAGAGGAATGCATTGGATGGCGTGGGATAAACTATGTACAAGTAAATATGATGGTGGAATTGGTTTCAGGAACGTGGAAGAATTTAATATAGCTTTATTAGCAAAGCAGCTATGGCGGTTAATTATGGTACCTGATTCGCTTTTTGCTAAGGTTTTCAAAGGCAGGTATTTTCGGAACTCATCACCTTTGGACCCTATACAATCTAACTCTCCCTCCTATGGATGGCGGAGTATAGTATCTGCTCGCCCTCTGGTTAACAAAAGACTAATCAAAAGAGTTGGTTCTGGAAAATCCATTTCAGTATGGAATGATCCATGGATCCCAGCTCAATTCCCGAGTCCAGCTATCAGTAATGGCTCTATCAATGATTCAAACCTTCGAGTTGAAAATCTAATAAATTCACAGACTCACACTTGGGACTTGGAGCAGATTTATGCTATTTTCCCACTTAACGACGCCCGTATAATCAGTGCGTTGCCTTTGGGTGCACCAAACAGACCGGATGTTCTAGGTTGGTATTTTATAAAAACATGCAAATATACGATGAAATCGGGTTATCAAACATTGCGCTTAGAAAAGTCAGAAAATTATATTCCTAAAGTCTTAAATCCGAATTTAAGACCTTTACAGGCTCGTACTTGGAAAGTACAGTGTCCACAGAAATTAAAACATTTCATGTGGCAAGTGCTCACTGGCAGTGTTTCGGTATCAGTAAATTTACAGAAACGAGGTATACAATGTGATACTTTTTGTCCTAGATGTGGGGTGGAGTTGGAATCCCTAAACCATGCACTTTTTCAATGCCCGCCAGCGTTACAGACTTGGGCTTTATCACAAATTCCAACATCGGTTGACATTTTTCCCTTAGAGTCTGTTTATACTAACATGGACTACCTATTTTGGCGAACACCTGCGGGATCAACTTGTTACATGTACCCATGGATACTATGGTATATCTGGAAATCACAGAATGCAAAATTATATGAAAATGTGGATGGAGATCCATAAGAGATTATTAAATTGGCAGAATCTGAAGCTCAAGCGTGGACATTGGCTCAACAGGAAGAAACAGCGGAATCACATGATAATCTTGGAATGCAGACACAAGTTGTGTTGGTACGAGGAGACACAAGTAGATTACGGAGTGATGTATTTCGCTGTTTCATAGATGGCTCTTGGAAATCGGATGACAAGTTCTCAGGTCTAGGGTGGTTTTGTTATAAGTCACGGCAAGAGACGCATTATATGGGGGCCGCATACCTTCGCAGGAGTTTGACATCGCTTCATTCAGAGGTAGAAGCACTAATCTGGGCGATGAGATGTATGATTGGTCAAGATAGGCGAGAAGTAGTCTTCCTCACTGATTGTGCCGAGCTCGTGAAGATGTTGACCATGCCAGATGATTGGTCGGCATTCTCCACCTATCTAGAAGCGATTAAAAACGATAAGGAAGAGTTTGATTATTTTTCTTTAATTCAGGTTAGTCGCAAAGATAATGCGAAAGCGGATAAGTTAGCTCGGCAAATCCGTGTTGAACCGCAGCACGCCATTTATGTAAACAATATCCCAACCCATTGGGTCTTTTGAATGCATAAGATCAGTTGACAAAAAAAAAAAGTAGTGATGACTGATGAGTAGAGAATCTATACTATATAAAAGTTGATGCTATAAGCTTCTGAGGTTGTCAGGTGGGATTTAAAACGACCAATTACGGTCAGCCATCTCACTATTTAACATTTTTTCATCTCATTAATTAACATTTTCAAATTCTAATATTTTCTATACTAAGATATTTACAAAAAGGAAAAGCAAAACAATATATAGAAAGAAAAGAAATGTGAACTTTTGAAAAACAACATATGGAAATAAGAAAAAATGTTAACATTTTTTTCCATCTCATTAACTAGCATTTTTAAATTTTAATAGATACTAAGATATTTACAAAAAGGAAAAGAAAAAAATATATAGAAAGAAGAGAAATGTGAAGTTTTGAAAAAACAACATATGAAAATAGAAAAATGTAAAATTTAGTTATTAGAATACATAAAAAATAATATCATTTTTAGTCTCACTAAATTTGTTAATATTTCATGTTAATCACACTTAAAGATGGACATTTTGGTTTATTTTTGGGTTCAGTTTAGTTCGGTTATTTCGATTTTAGTAACATTCTAAGTCTCTAACAAATGTCATTTCGGTTCGATTTAATTTGATTTAACTTGATTCGATTTGTTATTTAGAAAAAAAAATAGTAGTAAAACAACATACACATTATCAGATTTTTTTATTTATTTTACATATAAGTAAACTCTTGAGGCTGTCCACATAATATTTTAGACGACCAATCATATAAGTCCATGTCCTCAAAACTAAACTCATGTTTACCTTTTTTTTAATAAGGGAACTATTTCAATAACCAAGACAAAATACATAACTTAATGTTAGCATTAAAAGTCTATGTTTTTAGTTTCTGGTTAATAAAAAAAATATTATTCCCTCTGTTTCTAATTGTTAGATGTTTTAGAGATTTCACACATATTAAAATATAATTTAAAATTACATTTCTAACCTTATTTATTATTTAATGCTAATTAACTCATCACAAATAAAATTAAAATAAATGAGGATATAATAGGAAAAATTGGTATAAATTTGCATAGAAAATAGAGAACATACATATTTTTGAAACAATTTTTTTTTTCTAAAACATCTAACAATTAAAAACAGAGGGAGTACTAAACAGTAGAAAAGAAAATTTCAAAAAGTCTAAAAAAGTCAAAAGTTCAAACGAAAAAGAATTTGCACCAAAAAAAAAAACAAAAATGAAAAGATTAATAATGTAAAGGAAAACTTCTTCTTAACAACCAAGTAAAGTAAAAAAGTTTCTAGATTCTAAAGTAGTGGTTTATGTATAAATAAACATTCATGGACCATTGATACTTGAGAGATCAAACGTTCTATTATTCTGAAAGATCAAACAAAGAGCTAATCGAGTTACTATGGCACATACAACATCTCCCCTTCTACTCAGCTACTTCTTAACTTGGTTTTCAGTGAGCTTGAAAAAGATTTTACTATAACAAGGAAGCATCACAACATTGCTTCTTCTAGCAGGAAATCCATCACATCCATGATTTAATGTGATGTCTATAAGCTTCTGAACCCGTCTTGATGAGATTTAAACGACTAATCGCGATTAGATATCTCATTAGTTAACATTTTTGAAATTATAATAATTTTCTATATTAAGACTTTTGTAAAAAAAAAAAAAGATATATGAAAATAAAAAGAAATATTAAAAAATATAAAAAAATTTCTAAATATAAACTTTTGTTTTCAAAGTCGAAGCTATAAGCTTCTAAATTCGTCCACATGGAATTTAAACGACCAATCGCGATAAGACATCACATTAGTTTACATTTTTAAAATCATAATAATTTTCTATGCTACGACTTTTGTAAAAAGAAAAAGAAAATAAAATATATGGAAATACAAGAAATATTTGAAAATATGGAAAATTTTCTAAATATAAACTTAGGAAACTTGAAGAAAATATTTGGTATGATAATAGTAAGAAATATTTGGTAGGAACATCGTAGAAACTTATTTCCTACGAAAGTTTGGTAGGAAAATGGTCAAAATGTTCCTTCCAATTCACTAAAAATTTTCTACGAATTTTCCTACGAACATATTTCTTACGAAATTATCTACGAATTTCTTACCAAATTCAATTTTCTACGAGACATTTCCTACGTGTCTTGCTGTAGGAAAAAAATTAATTTCTTGTAGTGAAAGGTCTATTTTAGTCCTTACAAAAGCTAATTGTTTCTTCTTTATCAGCAAAAGGGTTGAGTTGGACTTACTTAACAAAACCGGTTAATAAACAAACAAACAAAAGGGTTTAGTTTCTTGCTGAATGGATTTTTCAATATGATATATTACGAATTAAGGATGCAAAATCATGACTTCTCCATTGTGAGACAAAATTATCTCAAATCGCACACGTTTAATGCTTGAGACGACAGTAGACAGACGATCATCCGAAGATATGAGGAGCATTGGGCTCGGATTACGCTCCAATGCCCATATATGCATCGCTTTTCCCAACTCAATGTCGAAGTACCCTTTGCGGTGCGCATTATCCCTCTTCCTCTTCTTAGTAGGTGGTTGAAGAATATTAACAGACACCCACCATCTTTTAAGCATATCAATGGTACCTTCATTGAGTTCGCCGGATCGGTCAAAGATAGTGACCGGAAATACTCCTAAATACCCTAAGACTCGAATCGCGGTTTCAAAATTATTATAGATATCCTGCGGACGTAAACCTTCTAGAATGGGACAAGTCCTAATATCCCAGAAGACCTAAAATAAATAATTAAGTATCAGATTTATGACATAAATAATTAATTAATTAGAGAAAGTAATCTATATTAACATTTTTGAAGTACATTTTAAAGAGAAACCTTTATTTTATAAGATATTACATAAAATGTCATTGATTTAAATAACAAATTAGAAAGCTCATTAAGGGTAAATATGGTATATGAATATACTTATATACATGTATTCAAACAAACTCTACAATCAATTATCTACTATCTATATATAACCAAACACAATTAAAAGATTTTAATCTTAGTTATAAAATCTAAAATATCCATATAATGTTCCACAATTAATAGTATAGATATATAGAAAATTTTGTTAAGATTTAAAATTATGATTCTCCTATCATTTTTGTTTGTTATTTTTATTTTAATTGCTTTGAATCATTATATAATACATAAAATTAATAAAACTCTAGATTTTTTCTGCATTTTTTGTGATTCGAATTTTGAAAAGCGGACAAGCATTACTCAAGCAATGATGAAAAATGTGTGTGTTTAACGTCCCACATCGGCTAAAATTTATAGACAATAGTTGAAAGTCATATTATAAATAAGACCAAAATGAATCTAAATCTGAATGAGCATGAAACTTAATATAGCAAGCATCCAAATTTAAAAATTTATATCTAGTTTAGTTTGATTTTTAGTCGAACCGTTTAATTATATCTGATATAATAAATTTTAAACTTTTAAAAAATTAAAATATTATGAACATTTACACTTATAAAAAGTTTTAAATATCACGGGACAGTGTAATATGGTCGACGGGTTTGAGTCGACATTAATATAAATGTAAAATATCATTAATGCTACCATCAATATTAACATTTTTGAAGTACATATTAAGGAGAAACATTTATTTTGTAAGATATTACATAAAATGTCATTGATTTAAATAACAAATTAGAAACCTCATTAATGGTATATATCATTAATGCTACCATCTATCATTAATGCTACCATCTATATGTATCCAAACAACCTCTACAATCAATTCTCTACTATCCATATAAGGGTATCAAAATGAGCTAACTCGCTCAACTCAGCTCGTTCATGATGAGCTCGACTATTTTATGAGCCAGCTCAGCTCAGCTTATTTATTATATGAGCTTCTAAATGTAAACTCTAACTCAGATCATCTTGATCGCGAGTTAAATGAGATAGCTCGCGAGCTAATACCGGATGTATATAATAACAACAATTAATATACAAAATTCAAAATAATATTAAAATAAATCTAATAACATAATTTGAAAGTTAAATATTGAAAAAAAAAAATTGATCTCAATTCTAAAATACTAAATAAAACCAAAGTCTAACAAGTAAATTAAATTAAGTAAAGATAATGGAATGATCAAAAATCTATTTCGTGGGAGAGTCTTGCTCTTGAGATGATCCAACAACAACATCTTCATCATCTTCACCTACAAGTAAAAATAAGTAAATAAAATTCATGTAAACAGTGCATGGTATGACAATGGCAAATAACATAAATAGATAATGAGAGTTATAAAAAAATACCATGATCATCGGTTGTAAAACCAAACAACCAAGATCGGGTACAAAGCAGAGATTGGACGTGTTTAGGAAGAAGACGACTTCAATACTTGTTTCAAACATGGGAACCAATACTAAAAGATGACTCTGATGCCTTCGTAGTTATATGAATGCTTATTATGTTGTATGCCATATAAACTAAAGCTCCAAAACGATGTAGATTGTCTTTCCAATATTGCAAGACACACATCTTTGGATGATTTTTCATCTCTAACTTCGTTTCATCGAGATATATATCTAAGATTGATTTCCCTTCCTCTGTAACATCTTGCATATCATCTAGGTCAAACAAGTCCTACATCATTCAAAATTAAAACATATCACTCATAAACTCACAAGTCACAATATAAAACTAAATAAAATAATATTTAATTTAGGTAAGAAGCTTACATCTAAAATCTCTTCTCTTCCTTGTTTATTGATCTCACGTGCTGTAGCAGAAGAAGCATTAGTGGTGCTTGTGGTCGTAGGACAATTAAACGATTAAACGATTTTAATTTTAATTATAAAATCTAAAATATCCATATAATGTTACACAATTAATAGTATAAATATTTAGAATATTTTTATAAGATTTAAAATTATGATTCTTCTATCATCTTTGTTTGATATTTTTATTTTAATTGCTTTAAATCATCATATAATACATAAAATTAATAAAACTCTAGATTTTTCTGCATTTTTTGTGATTCGAATTTTGAAAAATGGATATGTATTACTCAAACAATGATGAAAAATTGTGTGTTTAACGTCCCACATCGGCTAAATTTTTTAGACAATGGTTGAAAGTCATATTATAAATAAGACCAAAATGAATCTAAATCTGAATGAGCAGGAACCTTAACTTAACAAACATCCAAATTTAAAAATTTGTATCCGGTTTAATTTGCTTTTTAGTCGAACCGTTTAATTATACCATATATAATAAATTTTAAAGTTTTAAAAAATTAAAATATTATGAATATTTACACTTATAAAAAGTTTAAAATATCACGAGACGGAGTTATATGGCAAGAGGCGTTGCATCACAGCTAACTCAGAAAATTCTCGTCCTTCTCAAGTTTAGAGATTATGGAAACAATATTCTCTTAGCACAGCCTGAGGGAAAAGGCAATCTACGTTTTCTTGCAAGGTCAGTTTGGCTTTGGTTTATCCTATCCACTGGAGGGAGTCCTCTCAATATCATAAGCGGATGTGTTGAAGCTACCCCTTCTTCTTGTAACCGAAGTTCTCTAGGCCCTGTCATTAAGAAGCACGTTAAGCGTAACAAGAAGCGGAAGAGCAGAGCTAGCACTCATTCTGCGGACTAGTCATGACATTATCAGAAGTTGGAAACCGTTGCGCTATAGTCTTATATAATATATTAATATGTTCCTAGTTAGGCCTCTTGTTTATGCTTCTTTGTCTCTTTTTCCTATTTATTTTCGATCGTGTGTCTGTTACACTTTATGTCCGGTTATTAACTTGAGTTTATTTATACAGCAACTTATTGCATTTGTTCCTTCATTTCCATAATTATTAGATTATATATACCTCTTGGAAGAGTATACAAGTGGCAATTTCCCGAATGCTGTGACAAACCAATTTTCATCATCAAAATCATATGGCACTTAATGGGTTCTGAGAATATTGGCACTAAATGGGTCCTAAGAATATTACCTTTGAAACCCATATAGCTGGAACGTTTGTAGCATTTGCGACATAATTATTGGACTGCCTCTAAAACTTAGTGGGTCATCTCACTTCTTCAAGATTAGGCATTCCTATCACACACCGGTGATCTCTTGTGACAACATTTGGAGCTATTTATTTTTGTGCTAATCCGGGTTTACACTTTGGTATGAAGCATGTTGCATTAGCCTACGAACTTATTTCGTACGAAATTATCTACGAATTTCTTACCAAATTCAATTTTCTACGAGACATTTCCTACGTTTCTTGCTGTAGGAAAACAATTAATTTCTTGTAGTGAAAGATCTATTTTAGTCCTTACAAAAGCTAATTGTTTCTTCTTTATCAGCAAAAGGGTTGAGCTGGACTTGCTTAACAAAACCGGTTAACAAACAAACAAACAAAAGGGTTTAGTTTCTTGCTGAATGGATTTTTCAATATGATATATTACGAATTAAGGAAGCAAAATCATGACTTCTCCATTGTGAGACAAAATTATCTCAAATCGCACACGTTTAATGCTTGAGACGACAGTAGACAGACGATCATCCGAAGATATGAGGAGCATTGGGCTCGGATTACGCTCCAATGCCCATATATGCATCGCTTTCCCCAACTCAATGTCGAAGTACCCTTTGCGGTGCGCATTATCCCTCTTCCTCTTCTTAGTAGGTGGTTGAAGAATATTAACAGACACCCACCATCTTTTAAGCATATCAATGGTACCTTCATTGAGTTCGCCGGATCGGTCAAAGATAGTCACCGGAAATACTCCTAAATACCCTAAGACTCGAATCGTGGTTTCGAAATTATTATAGATATCCTGCGGACGTAAACCTTCTAGAATGGGACAAGTCCTAATATCCCAGAAGACCTAAAATAAATAATTAAGTATCAGATTTATGACATAAATAATTAATTAATTAGAGAAAGTAATCTATATTAACATTTTTGAAGTACATTTTAAAGAGAAACATTTATTTTGTAAGATATTACATAAAATGTCACTGATTTAAATAACAAATTAGAAAGCTCATTAAGGGTAAATATGGTATATGAATATACTTATATACATGTATTCAAACAAACTCTACAATCAATTCTCTACTATCTATATATAACCAAACAATTAAAAGATTTTAATTTTAGTTATAAAATCTGAAATATTCATATAATGTTCCACAATTAATAGTATAGATATATAGAAAATTTTGTTAAGATTTAAAATTATGATTCTCCTATCATTTTTGTTTGATATTTTTATTTTAATTGCTTTGAATCACGACATGTGATTCAATTCGAACAATTGTACTTGGTGCGGCTAATTGATTGTGTATATCGCCTTGAAGAGCAACTAGAGCATCTTTCGCTCTCACGAACCCTTCGAGGCATAACTTTGTACATGCCCACCAATCATTTGCTACGGTTTGATGCACGCGTGGATAAGAAATTAAACATATTTGATCACAGTTACCAGATAATGTAAAAGAATCGTATTTCTTATATTGTCTACGCGGTGCCACATCATGATACCTGATGGATGTTTCCACATTCCACGACCTAATTTTGTGTCTAACCACCTGTATTTGAAAACCATGGCCTTTAGCCCAACAACACCATGGTACTTGATCATCATTATCTCTTCTATAAGCCCATAATAATCTATGTTAGTGGTTCCACGAACATAAACACCGTAATTTTGGGTTTTCTTATGTTGGGTATGGATATGTGTGCGGAAACATTATCCACATGAGTAGTATATAGGTCAAAATATATAGTTGCGGTTAGGCCCTTGTACGAAATCCAACATCTATAATGGAAATTTGAATGATTTGGTGGCGTCGTTAATCTGCAAAGTAAATATTTTATTGTAATTAGAAATTAAAATTTATATAATAATAACTAACATTCAGTACATAACTAAACTTGCATAGTCTTTACACCATTTTGCAATGTGTTTGTCTTTCGCTTTTTCCATATCCTTACTAGTAATTTTTAATTAAATACAGTTAAAATTATAAATTTATATAAACACCATAAAAATTTGGAATTTCTTACTGTTTATAATGCTAAAATTTGTCACAGTTAAGCAACATAAATGTTTGGAGCACTGTGAAGTCATGATCATTAAAACATCCACTTGTGGTTTCCCACTAACACGACCCTCATGGTAGAACGAGGTAGGCACATATGGTGTTAATATGTAAATCGAATTTCTCCAGGAACATCAACATCATCATCTCTAATTTTTGGATGTCCAAAATAATTTGTAGATTTATTTGTTATCTCCTCATTCACTCAATGTGCAACAATCAAACCTGCAATATATGTTTTCTTCTTAAGTTTCTTTTTCAGATGGTACATGTATCTTGAACGGATACATCCACCAATATTATATTCGACCTCCTAAAGCAGTTTCATCTGGCAGGTGCACGGGAAGATGTTCCATAACAACAAAAAATGCTGGAGGAAATATCTTCTCCAACGAATTGCAATCTTTTACAGCAATATTAGCGTAAAGTCTACGCTAAGGTATCCCGAAAAAAGGTGCAATTTCTACACACACATATAAAATTACATCATTAATTTATCAATGTAAGTATAAAATTATATAAAAGGTAAAAAATATATAAATTCTCTGAAAATGCAGTGTGAACAATTTTAGGAAGAAGTTCTGCAAACACAAAAGGGAAAATTCGTTGCATAATGACGTATCAATCATGGCTTTTCAGACCAGATAACTTCCAACGGGTTTCGCCAATGCAACGACAAAACTTTGACGTGTAGCCATCTGGAAACCTTATATCATTTTTCATCCGTAGCAGAACTTGTATTTTTTTTTCATTCGATAACCTAAATATTAGCACCGACATTATCCAGTCCCGGTTAAGATGTAGCTCACGTCTTCTACACAACGCGCCAATATCCATCATTGATTTTATGTTATCTTTCGTCTTCCCATAAATATTTAAAACTGTGTTGATGAGATTATCGAATACATTCTTCTTGTTGTGCATGAAGTCAAGGTTACGTCGAAGAAGAAGATTTTTCCAGAATGGCAACTCCCAAAATATACTCTTTTCACCCAATTATGGCCAACCCAGTATCCATTGCTAGTTTGAGCAGGCTTCTGGTGTACGTTCTCTCCACAATTAAATGATTATTCTTTCGTGAAGAATTTCCTCTCCATTCAACCATGGTGGAAAATTATATGTTATTTCTTTCCCTCGTCGAAAAGCTTGAACATTCCGCCTGTATGGATGATCTAGAGGTAAAAAGATTATGAGGCAATCAAACCAACTATGCTTCCTTCCATTTGTTAACCAAAATTTTTTTGTCTCACCTAAACAATATGGACACGATAAACGACCATTGCGTCATCTAACCAGATAACATACCATATGCTGGAAAATCGCTGATTGTCTATATCAAAGCAGCTCGCATGGTGAGTTTGACTTTTCTTGATATATTATACGCTTCCACACCATCACTCCATAGACTCTACAATTCTTCGAAGGTAAATGTTTAGATTTTTTTTTGGATGTTTTGGCCCAGAAACGAGTACATATAAAAAAGAAAAATTCTCTTTCCAGCAATCGAATAGCATACACAACAGGTGAGTTGATACTAGGATTAGTTGATACTAGGATTGCTTGCCGTTTTGTCAACTCATCCCTCGTGTCTGCTTTATGATTGGCTAAAGTCTCTAAAAGTGCTACTGCGGGTGCTGCAAAAGTTTTTCATTTCATAAGCCCGTCTAGATAAAGTAGCCTGATGATTTACAAAACACTTGGAACATATGTAGTTAGTAACTTGAGTTCTAATGCCTGCATAGTGCATATATCCCACAAACAAGAACATTGGGAAGCTCTCTCTATAGAAACAGGAGAAGAGCAACATAGCAAAGCTCATTGGTTCCTGTCATTGGTGTTGACTGTTATCTCCAAAAGCTTATCCACCGGTTGTCTACAGATGGGACAGAGGTTTGTCTGAAACCTCAAAAGCTTTGCACAACCGCTACACATACACTACGAATAAATAAAAAACACAAATCAAAGTTAGCAATCAATCAGGAAAAGAAGGCGTCTTCTTTCTCAAGATTTTCTCTAAGGAAAATTTATATGCTTACCATGTGCCTGCAAGGGAAAACAGTGGTGTCTCGTGGCTCAGATAAGCAGATGACGCATTCTTTTCCTCTCTCATTCGCATCTTCTCCATTATCATCAACTGTACTACCAATCCCATAAATCTCTTGAAGGACATACCTATTCCCATTCACCCACAGGATCTGCTTCACCACTCTCGGCTTGTACTCACCCTTATGATTTTTCTCTAAAACCGCATGAGTTATCTGTCGGTTTGGTGTCTTAGACTCAGGATGATCGTCTTCTTCTGATGCTACCTCTGCTTTCACTGCCACATGATACACATCTGTCTCGCTTGCCTCAACCAAATCTGCCTCAGATAAAGATGAGAAATCAATCCCTGTTCCACAAGCCTGCTTGAATCTCTGTCTCGAGCCTATTGAAAAACTAACTGTCGTAGATTGAAACAGATCCTCCTTTGTCGCATTCAAGTTGCACTCTTGCCCTTCTTTAGCAAAGAACATCACAGTGATACTGTTGAATCAAAAACCAGAAGAACAAACCTTAAAAATGGCGATGTGGGAGACCTAAGAATCGATCAAATCTCAAATATCTAGCAATCACACTGTGAAAAGATCTCGAATTGTATAAAACATAGATCAAAATCATTACCTTCCAGGAACAGAGGCGTCAAAAGTGAAGGAGAGCAAAAACTTGCCAGGGTTTTGTTCATCAGGCTCAAATCTCAAAGTTTCTTTCTTCAAATTAATGTCGTTCCTTATAGTCACTGCTTCCTGGTGCTCAACGTACGACACCGGAGACGCCATCTCACCATAAGGATACCTAGCACAATCCTGGTGTTGGTACGGCGACGGATAATTGCCTTGGTACTGAGAATTAGGGTTTGGATACGGCGGAGACGTACGGTCCCGGTGATATTCCGGGCGGCTTCCACCGCTCATTACATTGCCCATGATCCACTTTTGCGAAATTGAATTTGCAAATCGATTACACAAAGATAAAAGAGATTAGGAGGAAGATGATTGGGAAATTGAAAAAGTAGTCAATTTCTAAGTTTGAGAGGGTCAACTAACTAACACTTGTTTGTTAATCCGTGGGCTAAGATACAACTAATGGGCCACGCGTATCGGCCCATATACAATATCGGTTTATCCCTAGATATAATATATTTTATTTCACTCAAAACGATTACTTGCGCTCGAAGGTTTTCATCTGTTGATCTCCCTCCTCTCTCCGCTGATAGATAGCTCCATCTTTCTCTAAGCTTCTTCTCTCTTGCGTTTCAGATTCGATAATAAACAAGGTCGGTTATTTCTAACACCGTTTCAATCTCTCCCAAATTTTTATGATTTGCTTAGAATATATGATGTTTGATTGGACAAGTTACCGTAAGATTTTTCTTGCGTCCGATCATCATCACTGCGATTGGCAACCTAAACCTCATCTCTCATCACGTCCTGCAAAAGCTCTCTTCCACTGGAGTCGCTCTTAAATACGTACCATGCGGTTAATCTTCCAGATCTGATCTTTACAAATGGGCTGTGTTTGTACCGAGGTTATCACAATGTATAACTTAGGTTTTTATCGGAGAAAACGTTGCGCTTGCTTTTATTAACGATAAACGAGATTAACAGTTACAGAGAAATAGAACTCGAATTAAGGCACTTAGATTAAGCTATGATTCTCTCTCTAATTCTCTGGACAATAACCTCCGGATCCGGATACTTTTGTCCATTGGTTTCTTCCGCTATTTATAAGGAGATCTTCTAGGGTTTCTCGTCTGTCTTCTGTAAAATTTCCGTTTTGCCCTCCAAACCCAACGGACCTCTATTTGTGGTCAAAATAGTCCGTCGGTCGTTTGGATCCCTGTTTGGACCAAGAGGCATATTAGGGCCAAGACCTGTACAGGCTGCTTTATTTTTCCTTTCCTATTTTACTTTACGTACTAAGTTTCTCAAGTGTGAAACATGTATCATAGACATTTCGAATGATATCTATCGGTGGGAATAAAGTCATTCACCTCCGGCTAATATACTGCTCATATCCGGTAATGATTTATGTGATGATTCTTTTATCCCCCAACGTCGAAGGGGATTCAAAATTTTCCAGGCATGTCCATTTCCTCCAAAATTTCCAGCACGGTGGCTCTGGCCGGAAGACTTACTGAAAGGTGTGAAGTAACCAGCAAAGCTGTTTTTGAACAAGTTTTTCTTTTTTTTTCCCACACAGATGCAATGGGTTCAGGAGGATAATGAACAGCAGAAGCTTCAAGAGAAATGTTATCGATGGGGTGAATATGCGTTGTCTTGCACGTTATGCGGTGTTGTTTGCCATAGTTATAAATATTTTGCCATGCATCTCCAGAGTAAACAACATAAACTGTTCGTAAACAACTACATGGCCCTATCTGCATCACGAAGTGGGTGTCATGAGAATGTTGCCGAATCCTCCGATTCGGCGCCTGTTGAGCGTAACTCCTCTCCTGATCTCAAGCTCTTTGTTGGGAATCTTTCCTTTAACGTTGATAGCGCTCAGCTCGCTCAGCTCTTTGAGAGCATAGGAAATGTTGAGATGGTTGAGGTAAGCAAATTTAGGGTTCTGTTTTCAGATTTGGATAATTATCTTCTTGAATTGGTTCTGTTAAGGTTTCATCATCTTCACAGGTTCTATATAGTTTTGTTGATGGGTTTGAATCGTTTTGACTAGAGTTAAAGTGAGAACATAGCAAAAGTTTTAAGATTGTTTTCATTTGTGATGAAATGGATTGATTTTGTAGGTAATCTATGACAAAGTGACTGGACGGAGCAGGGGTTTCGGATTTGTGACAATGTCCACTGCAGCAGAAGTTGAAGCAGCAGCTCAGCAATTCAATGGCTATGTAAGCAGATACTACTGTTCTTTACTGTATCTTAACTTCTTGATATGAGTTTTGTGAAGACTTGTTTGTTTATTGAATTGCATGTATTGTTCTTTGTTCTTGGCTTGTGTGTAATGTTATTTGTGTCGTAGCATAATTTTTTCGCACGTTGTTTATCCTCTATTTGGGTTGTTGCCGAGATAATTGTTGAACCTTTGTTTTCTTTGTAACGTCATGTACGTTGTGTATATCTTGCAAGCTTGTTTTTCAGATTTTGTACATTGTGGTTGTTTTTATTAATCTTATCGACAATGAATGTTTCAGGAGTTTGAGGGCAGACCCTTGAGAGTCAACGCTGGCCCTCCCCCACCTAAAAGAGAGGAATCCGTCTCCAGAGGACCAAGAAGTGGTGGTTACGTACGGTCCCGAACGTGGTGGTTATTACGGCGGGTCTCAACGTTCCAGTTATGGTTCTGGGTCAGGGTCCGGTTCGGGCTCCGGTTCGGGAAACCGTCTTTATGTGGGCAACCTTTCTTGGGGTGTCGATGACATGGCCCTTGAGAGTTTGTTTAACGAGAAAGGTAAGGTTGTTGAAGCCAGGGTTATCTACGATAGGGACAGTGGTAGATCCAAGGGATTTGGGTTTGTGACACTGATCAGCTCTTCACAAGAGGTTCAGAAGGCCATCAATTCTTTAAATGGTGCAGTAAGTATTATCATTTCTCTTCACATAATATTCGATCGATACTTCTTACAGTAACATAATATTCGGTCGATACTTCTTACAGTAAGATAAAACATATAATACATGTATTACTACTTCCCTATAGGATTTGGATGGAAGACAAATAAAAGTCTCAGAGGCTGAGGCTAGGCCACCAAGAGGCCAATTTTGAGCGGCCACGCCACTTCACGTTCTCAAAAATTGCTGATTCTGGAGGGTAAGACTCTCAATCCTCAGCCATGTCCGAGCATTTCTTTTCTGATTCAAAATTGTCTGGCTACAAACGACTAAGTATGTTGAATCTTGAATGTAACAGGTTCTTTGAAGCATATGGGGTTAGTGGACAATGGCGGTTTGAGACAGTAACTAAAACTCACTGCTGCTGCACGCTAGGCTTTATCCGCCTTAGATGTGTGAAGATCATAAAGGAATGGTCTGTTTTTGAGAAAGATAACGATTAGGTTAAAGCAGAGACCCGTGTTTCTTGTCTGTTTAACCGGATACTATGTTATGTGCTATTAGGGTCTTTTTATTGGTCATCAAATGATTTATAATGTGACAAAAATGTTTTTATCTACTGGTAATAAAGTGGTACAGTAAAATATAATGATGAGGTATATAGCATGACTTGTTATTATTTTACTAGGTTACTAATCCGCTATGCGCGCATATGTTTTTATAGATTGTTTTAATATTTTTTGGTTTTAGCAATCTTTTAAGTAGCTATACATTGACATATAGTATGCAAAAGTACTGCTTTATTTTTGATTATTTTTAACAAAAATGTTCTTTTATTTATATTTGTAGTATCATATATGTTTAAAAAAATATTGTTTTAATAAGAAATCAAAAGTAAAAGTTATATAAGACTAATGATAATTATTAAATTATTATCTTTGATATATTGGTGTTGGTAATAATATACATCTAACAAATTACAAAAAATAGGAGTTTTAATCTCTAAATGTTTAAATTATTATTAAGACAAACATTTTATTTCAAATACACAAATCAGAAAACTATAACGTAAATCTAAAAATATAAATTGATTAGTAATGGTCAATAATTTAATTATTATGATATATTTTTGGTTTATTAACTTTAACTTTTTGGCTATTTTTTAATGTGCAATATTACTAATTTTAGTTATTTCTCTGTAATATGTAGTTAGATAATTGAATTAAAGTAAATATTTATATTTGACATATATGTTACTTGATAATTCTTGTACTTATATTTTCTATTTTTAACATTAAAATAGAAATAATTAAATATAAAGTAGAGATAAAACAATATAACCTCAAATGTAAATCCATATTTTTAAGTTAATACGCTCACCAAACTTTATAGGTATTCAAAATTAGTTTTTCTAATTGCATAAATATCTTAGAAATGTTTAGATGATTAATTTCGACAACAAAACCAAAATATAACTGTATACATAATACATAAGATTTTGAACATAATTATGAGGAATCAATGAGGAATCAATTCAAATTGAGCTACATTTATCTGATCAAAATTTAATTTTACATCAAACAAAAATATCAAAAATGTATCAAAATGAGCTCCAACTTAATACTAAAATATCATATAGTATCTTGGTTTTTGAAATTATATTGCATTTGGTCAGATTATCTCTATTGACTTTTTATGTGCCATGATAAATGTTAACTAGTGTTTTTAAAAAGTCTAGTAACTTTTATTTGCTATTAATAAAATATAAACTCCAAACATATTAATTACTTGCTAAAACACCTTTTTATTTTTAATCTACCTTCAAGCAAAAAAATTGTAATTCTTTTAGTTGGCATAGAGTGATAAAATATATTTTCTTAAATTTGCTCAAACAAATTTTGTTTCCTTAGCTCTCCAAATCTGAAAACATTTATTTACATGTTAATTACAATCATCGACGTGCCTTTTTTACTTCATAAGGATGTGGATAGATAGATGTGAGTAAACTTCAAATTTTAGTAAGACTTATATATTATTTAATGTATTGCAATAACACAAATTTATATTTCTTTATCTTCCATAAATTTAGTGAAACTAATAATGAACGATTCTTTTTATGTATTTCAAAATATTTTTTTATTTTTTTTATACATAAAACTAATAATGATTGATTCCATATGTTTTTATCATATTACATTTATCATATGTTTTTTTTTCTTTTTATAAATTATTTTTTCTAAAAAATTAATTTGTAATAAATTTTAAAAACTTAAAACTTTAGATTTTTGATTATTTTTATTTTATGTATTTTGATAACAAAATTTGTATTTAGAATTGTTTTCATATTTTTAAATATTTTCGTTTATAAATTTAATAAACTTAAAAAAAACTTTTTATTTGATTATTTTAATATAATTTATTTTGAACCTACCAAATATTTCCTATTATATTCCTACCAATATTTTCAACTATTTTTCTACCAAATATTTCTTACTGTTTTCCTACCAAATATCTCTTATAAATTTCCTACGAATTGTAGTTTCCTACCATTCTCCTATCTATGTATTCCTTCCAATTACCTACAAATTTCCATCTAAAATAATAGAATTATATATAATTAAATTTGTTTCTTCTAAATTATTTAATCCCAAAAAAAAATTTGTAGTAAAAAAAATGTTAATAAATAATCAAAATAGTCTATAAAATCAAACTAGTTTTTACAAGCAAATTAAAATTAGTTTAAAAAAAAAATAGAAAAAGTCTACGGTTGCGTCTCGTCTAAATCAACGTTCCGGATGGGCGAGGTTGTCGGAAAACCAGGTGGTTGAATTTGTGGAAACTGCTCGAGGAGGAGCTTGTTGCATTCCATGAGATACTTGATCTGTGCGTCCTTCTGCATTTCACGTTCCTTAAGTGTTTGAATCTCATCTCGTAACTTCTCGAGGTATGGCGTTGAGTTAACGAAGATGTCGAGCATCCATCATCCAACAATTTGCCAAACCCATAGCGGCGTCCTCTCACCAAAGGGAAAAATCAGGGCAGGTTGTGGAGATGACGGGGAAAAAATCAAATCTTGAGTTAGATAATGCTACAGCATCTGATTCAGTAAGACGCAACCTCACGTTACTCATAGCATAAGAAGATAGTCTCACCTTAATCAACCTAAGCAGTAATTCATTAACAAATAACTAGTGATATCTAAGGAAAACAGATACCTAGATATGACTTGATAGGGTATTGAGTGCTCCTTTCCGCTGGTTTTCATATGCTGCAATATCTAGAGTAATCAAAAGAATAAACAAAGTTAAAGCACAGGAATGAAGCTCAAAATACAAAGTAAAACATACACCTGGTGAAGCCACATTACCACATAAAGTTTAGTTGCTAGGTTTGCAGGTTCATCTTTAGAATCTTGAATAAGTTTATGCATCCAACTCAATATTGTGTGAAGATGTCATCTTAAATTAAATTACACCATCACATAACAAAGCTCTGCATCACACCAAGCATGCAAGTATTGATTACACAACTCATAATTACTTGAAGATACAAACAAGACAATTTCCAACCAAAGGAAAAAAAAAAAAAAACTAAACTCAAGAGACCATACCAACAGATTAAAAAAAAGAAATAGCTCTAAATCCCAAATGTAAACGTAACACGACCCAAGAGCAAAGTAAATCACAAAGGATCAAAGTTTATGAACCTAAAAGCAAAACTGAGAGGTCAAAATTCATGTGATTAATCAACACGGATGCACAAAATTTCGTAAAATTGGGTGATGGAGCTTAAAAATTTCCCAGAATCGCGAAGAAAAATCGCGACTTACTCTAGTTAACGCAACCCAGAAAAAACAAGAGTTGTAACTAAACCCTAAATAACGATCCATCAGTGAAGAAGAAATAGAGGGAGCTTTACCAAATTAGAGATCTGCCTCTAGAAGACGAAGTAGAAGTGAAATTTCAGGTGAAAAACGTTGAGAGCTGAGTAGTGAAGCTGTGCGTCGTCTCTGCGAAATGACTCCCCAAATGAAATGTATAAAACTTAGGGGTGTTATTGGATTGAAGTATTTAATGGATTTGGATGTATTTTCAAATCAAATGTTATTTAATTATGTATTTGAAAAAATACATTAAATTATATTGCTATTGGATTAATTATTTGTTTGATGTATTCTAAAATATATTAAAAACAATTGTTATTCAACATTCACTCGATTTTGTTACATTTGGATTAGAATATATTTTAATGTATTTTTTTAATATAAAATATGAGCAAACAAAATACCAGACTTTTTTCTAGTATTTTATAATACATCTTATCTCTCCTCTCTCTCTCTCCAAAAACTCTATTTGCATTTGTAGAGAACTATGTTAACTCGTTTTATTGTCTCTTCTTCATCGTTTTCATATTTTATTTTATTTTCCAATTATCGATTGACTAGCTTTCTTCCAAAAGAATGAAATTTATACGAATCCTTTGCTGGACAACTTAATTCTTATTATATCGACAATTGCTTCAAATTCATTTGGCGATCTCGATTAAGACTTGATCCAAAATATGGTTTATTTGGATTGGTTTGATTCAGTAGGCGATGCAAGGAATTGTATGCACAAATCTAGCATCCATAGTTCTAGGGAGGTTGGAGACTACTCTGATCCGGAGAAAAAGTCTAACATTGTGAAAAAGAAAAACAAAGAGGAAAGTGGTGCTACGATCTCGACCGAATATGGTTCAGGTGGAACCTCAAGTTTGATAGCGAGCACATGTAATAACGATAGGTGGAATAGTGGAGATGATGAAACTTAGAAATGTGGGGCAGTTATTTTATTTTAGATGATTTTCAAATACAAGAAAATCCATACCAATTATTAATGAAGTTCAATAAAATCCATCGTATATGTTTGGACTATGTAATGTTCCTTTAAACTTGACATTGAATTGAACGAATGCTTAAGTTATAATTGTCGACGTGATCTGACTCTCATAACAGGAGAGAATGCTCGGCGCCATATACTTTTTATCGTAGCGAGAGACTGGTTTATGGTAATAAATTAGAAGTTAGTGGACACTTTAGAAATTAGAAGTTACATCTCGACTATGATTACTTACATAAGAGAAGTGGTTCGAAGAAAAATGTGTAATTGATTGGTTGGAGTTTTAAGGAAAGTGAAAGCATTTTTTTTTTTTTTAACTTCTCTCTGATCTTATTTGAAGACTAAATGTAAAACAATTATTAACAGTAGAAATAAAATGATTTTTGAAATATATAATTTTCCTTAACCCTGATGTGGTAAACAAAACAATAAAATAAAAAAAATCATTGCTTAGCTGTTGTGATTTGTTAAAACCTATCATTGCTTAGCTGTAGTGATTTGTGAAAACTGAACATAAGTCATCAACAACAAGACTTGTGGTGATAGAAACGAATGGGAACGCATTTAGTTGAATACCAACAATATCGAAATTGGAGATCATCATATCGTATGGAACAATCAGCCACCTGCGGTCGAGGCAACATTACTATCATTACTAAAGATAAATTGCACAGTTGACGGTTCAACAATTCCATTATACTTATACATATACGTGCACATCACATCCCACACATGTAACATGATGTCACACACGTAAATGTACAGTCGACGGTTCAACAATTCCATTATATATATACGTGCACATCCCACACACGATGTCACACATTCGTCTCGTGACGTAGACTCTTCCCATTATCATGCTTTTGCGTGGATTTTGGTTACCTAAAAAAAAAAGTAATTAATCTAGATTAACATAGTATATATGTATCGAGAGAGTTTAATTAATTAAGATTGCATTTACCAAAAAAAAAATAACTAGAGTTGCAACTCCATGTTCATGGAGCCTTTAAGTATACTATATTAGAATTTCACGGGAATTAAAAGAAGATAAATACACAAGAACCTTATATTTTCAAGGCTTGGTTTTCACGGGAATTAAACGAAGATAAACAAGTGTTCTTATTTCAAGGAAATTAATTTGAATAATTTTTTGGGTTGTAGGGGCTGTCCTAACTCCTAAGACCATGTACAAAGGTTTAGCCTTCTTCTTCTTCAATACACATACGGTCTCTCTTCAATACCTTCTTCGCTGACGAATTATCTTCCATTGGCATTTCCAAACAAAGTGTTCCTTCTCCCATTGTAAAAAAAAATGCTCAATTTCACACGATGGCTTTCAAGAAACTGATAAGGCTTTGAAACAGTTGGAACTCCAAGACTGAGGTACATTGATATTACGAATCCGATCAGAGAAGAAGAAACTGTCTGGTGATTTGGGAAAATCGATTGGAGAAACGTAACGATTTAGTAACCCTAATTCATATCTGTATGATCCAAATCTTCACAGCGATACTCGTAAGAACAAAACGGGGTGGATTGGAAACCCTAAGAGCTCGACCATAATCGACAGGTTCGGAAGAAGAAATTGTGGATCTAATATGTGCAGAAAACGATTAGAAATATCGATTTAGAAACAAATCCCAAGGTAAAAAATTTTAAATGCACCAACGTAGTGTTGGCCAGCGGTAAATCTCTCCGGTGGATATGTTGGGAGGGGACCATATTACATGGCCTGGACCCCGCTTCGGTGGATGTTGGGTCCGAAAGGTTCCGAACCATCGATCCTACAAAAGAAAAAGAAAATTTAATGCGTGAGAAGATGACAAAAATACTATTTAGAGATGCATTATATATGGTAATAAAAAAATTAATTATCCTAATACTCAAAATATTTTAAATATATACTTTATAAACGACGATATCACACAATAAGGGTCCTAAGCTCTATACGACCAATGGTTTGCAAATAGAGAGGTAAATAACAAAAGATCTCAATGAAAATGATTACACTAACTTATTCATGTTAAAGTTTCAATTATTGCATATGGGAGCTCAAGGTTAATAAGAATGGATTTGATCTAGTATAGCTTTGTTAAGAAGGGATTTGATCTAGTACTATAGATTTGATGAAGACCAAAGGTACAACAAGTTCTATGGAGGTGAATGTATTAAGGTTTGTATTTCTTTCTTCATCAATGCAACAATGTGGAGGTTATTTCTTCCTTCGTTTTCTTTTGATAATTAACTCTTTCTCACCTTTCTTAAATGAAGAAGAAGAAAAGGTAAAAGCTAGAGATAACAGAGAAAAGTGGATCCCCTATGGTAGGGTATGATGATCGGACAGGCGATATAAAGGAGTTGCAACTATGTCCGATATAATTTGCTGTATAAATAAGCAAATTAAAGCGTAACCGTTTCATGACTTGTTTTCAAACTTCTTCTTAGAACTGAGCTTCCGCTTTTTCTGACACGGTTTTTACCCACGCTTCATCTGCTTCTTATCGGTAGGACGTAGAGACCTTCCGCTACAAGAAGAAGAAGTTGGAGAAGGGGTAACAACTTGTACGCTTCCGCTTTGGATATTGAGAGGGCTCCCACCAGTTGATAGGTCAGCCCAGAGCCACAATGAACTTGCAGTACTACGTAGTACTTCTGATGGGTCACAAGGAAGTGCTAAGATAATATTATTGTGTTGCTTTTTTATGAGCATAAGAACCTTGACGTAGTCAAAGTCTTCGACCACGTCTTTTGAGATTATCATCAAATTTGATGGTCCATAAAGATGATCCATTGCCCACGTAAAAACGTCATTATACATACTAAGATATTTTTCATTACACTCTCCTGAAACAGTCATAGGCGGAGAGATAAGATAAGAGATGGACAACAAGTAAAAAAGAGAAACAGTGATAGGGGTTCAAAAGTCAAGTGAAGGACTAAAAACCTGGTTGCACAAGTTTGATTTCGGCGGATTCAAACGCAACTGAGGTCTGCTTGGTAAGTGAATAAGCAACGATTTTTGAAACCGCACCAACATAACCCGCATTCTTGAGAGCTGATCTGATATTAGCACAGACCGCAGCAGGAGTCAGGTCATCAGGGATTGGGCAATCATCCAGGTCCCAGAAGACGCCAGTCTCAGACGCTACAAGGTTTTACAGAAAAGAAGAAAAGGGCAAATTCAGATTCAGATTGATTATAAATTAGACACGACTTGAAACTTCAGATTAGACACGACTTACTGTAGTACAATTCGCCGGTCGAGGAAGACATTGTTTCGACGGCTGAATTAGGTTTACGAGGAATAGAGAGAGGCTTCTGGTTTTTTTTTTTTTTTTATAGGGATGTCAAACCGACCGCACAAAGCCCAGCAAACCAACGTCTCTCGCATTTAGTTTTTAGAAAACACGAAACCCGAATAAGGCCCAAATAAAATAGGCCCAGATGTGTATCATGTGGCAGTGAAACATCAGAAGATGATTCATCCAGAGTCTAAAACACCAAACCGTCAGATAACTATGGGTGAATACAAGGCGAGAGTTGTGAAGTAGATCCTGTGGGTGAATGGGAATAGGTATGTTCTTCAAGAGATTATGGGATTCGTAAGACAGTTGATGATAATGGAGAAGATGCAAATGAGAGAGGTCAAAGAATGCGTCATCTGCTTATCAGAGCCACGGGATCAAATTGTTCTCCCTTGCAGGCACAACTAGTACGCATATGAGAGCATTAGAAAGAAGATGGCTTTTTTTCTCCTGATTGATTGCCAACTTTGTATAGAGACAGCTTCCCAATGTTCTTGCTTGTTATATATATGCAGGCATTGGAACTCAAGTTACTAAACTACATATGCCAAATGACACTCTAATTCCAGTTTTTCCTCAAGTATTTTGGTAAATCTCAAGCTACTTTCGTATTATATAAGTGTTCAGGTCTTGTGAATAGCTGTATAAACAGAGCATCAAAACCAGTATAAACACACAACATAGCAAACTTCATTGAAGCACATACACAAAACAAAGTTTCATAACAACGACAGCTTATTTAGGTAGAACCACAGAAGTGCTGGGTCGCTGGAGCAAACTTCAGCGGCTTTGCTCTATACATGAGCAAAGATTGTAGCAACAGAAAAACAAAACATCACCAACTTACCAAAGAAAATAGTTTTAGTTTTTAAAGCTCCGTTTATTGAGCTTATTAGTCTTCCCACCATTGATGGACAAAGATGCCACTGTTTCTGAGGCTTATAAAGATACCGGCGCAGTCGCTGTACCCTGTGCAGTGAAGAAACAGTTCATCAACTGAGCAGATCGCTCCTGTCTTTATCAGTTCTGAGAGAAACTTCAGCTCAGCATTGCTTGTGTTCATCTTCAGAACCACAAAATCAGCGAAGCTTGCTGTTTCCTTGAACCATGCTAGAAAATCAAAGCTATCATCTTCCACAAAGGGTTCTTCTTGATCTGCAGGACCGGCTATTGTTACTTTAGTTGCTGCGAGTCCCGGATGATAGATGAAGGTTACGCCAGGGCTTTTGACATAAGAAGTCAAGATAGATGTGTTGTGATGCACAAAATAGCTATTAAAAGCTTTCCTGTCGATTGGGTATGATGGGAAGAACCAATCCGATCTCGCTTTAAGATGATCCGCTGCACCAATATCAATATAAACCAGCCTCTTCCTAGAAGAGAGATCAATGAACTCGGGCAAATAATGAATCCGTCTCTCGAAATCCGAACGCTTTTCCTCCAGAAGAGGCTCCAATAATCCAATGTATGGTCGGTTGTTGAGAACGGACGAGCAATCAGCCGGAAGGTCATGATGATGAGTTTGATCCAAACGGAAACTATCTTCTCCATCTCTTTTGAATACAACCAAAACCTGTTTACCCAATGAAGCAACATGAACCACACTCGAATTCTTCAGCAATGAAGAAACAGGCGAAACCGATCTGACCAACCCGTTTGAATCAGATCCACTAGTAGTACCGACAAGCATAGCCCCGGTACCACCAGGCTTAAGTATACGCTCGATCTCATAAACAAGCGAAGCAGGGACAGCAACTGTCTCAAGATCCATAGAAAACACGAAACCAAAAGAAGCATCCTCATAATGTAGCTCACTTGTGAACTTCCTATGCTTGAAAGCGAAAACAGGTGGCATGTAAGCCACACTAACATCAGAGATACCTTGTCGATTCATCGCAAGAACAGCTGAAACCGATCTCCGACCAATGCAGAGAGCTTTCGAATCATTACTCAGCAGATTCATACCAGTAAGCTCTTTGACAACTTGAGTAGTTAAATCAATGTTGTCCTTACATTTCTCAGATACCAAATAGTTCCAAACGGGTTTAAGGAATCTATTGGATAACAATCCGTTGCCTGAGAGGAGGAACGGACCCAGAAACGCGAAATTCACGGCGCATTCATCAACCTGACGCGGCTGAGTATTATTAGTATTCTCACCTTCGTAAGCTCCGCCGAGGTTTCGTAAAACAGATACAACAGAGAAAGCGCAGACGATCACGAGGGCGCGTAAGATCACGCGCCGACGGAATGAGCTAGGCATCAGTTTCAGCTTCAACACCTCAACGCCCATAAAGATCCAAGTAGTTAAAACAAGATCCGAAGAGTTTGATTGTGTAGGATTCAAGAGAAGATTTTTTAAAAAGCCAATATTTGGGGAGAAGAAGAGATTTAGCGAGTGCAAAACCTGGAGGAGGTATGGTTTCCACCCACGAGGAGAACTATTGAATTTTGCAATCCTAACCAGACCCTTCTCGATTCACGTCTCTGTATCAGCAAAAGATCCATTTTTTTTGTTTACCCAATTGATCGAACCATCCGAGTTTGCTTGAGATCTAGCTACATTCTACGACAGTGTCTCTTCCCAACAAAGATTGAAACTTTAAGAAATTTTAAGCTTATTTTGGGGATTAGGGTTTCGTAAGGTAAAGGTGGGAATCTGAAGAGAGAGTTGGAAACAGAAGGAACGAGAGATCTGTGATCTTGAGAGCGCTCTAGTGAAGTAATAATAATAATGTGCCAACTGCGAAGGGACGAGGAAGAGAGAGAGAGAGAAGTAGGGATGACGTCATCATGCCACGTGGTTAGTTGTAAAGCCTTCGTTGAGTAATTGAATTTTGATATGATAAGATACGGTAAAGTGTTCACAAATCACGATGGACCAATAATTATATAATCCGATTAATTCCTTATAATCATTAATCTCAATTTTTTTTTTATCATCTGATATACTTATAATTTACACATTTTTGAATTAATTGGTATCTTACAATTTCGTCTATAAGGCAAAAATAAAAATAAATCTTAAAAGTAGAGATTTCCAATCTGCACAAGTGCATATGAACATAATTGATTTAACCAATAATTGTATCTTCGCATTTATTTCCTAATAATTATAATAATATCAAGCGATTTTTATTAGAATGTACATGCTCATTAAAGAGTATGGTTTAGGGGTTCGGAGAGTGAATCAAAAATCCACCGACACTTCATGATATCTACGCCATGCGATTCTATTTTCTTATGTATAAATTAAAAAATTGGGAAGAATATTTCTAATAATTATTGTTTTTGTTCCAGCTGTCTTGAATCTCGAGTGGTGCCTACACATCAAATGCTTAAATTGGAGAGAAATAAACTCATACAAATTTCACTTGAGGATGTATTAAGAAACTAAAGATTCTCGAGTGATCCTTTTAGAATCTTTTTCTCCTTTTTTTTTTCTTTGGCATACTTCAATAAGCAAACCCATTTTAACCACACGTATGTGGAGAAAGAAGGTTTTTCTTACGAATCTATACTTAGTACTTAGTAGTAGTACTGACACGTGAGACTGCGACAAAATACTAGATGATTCTAATTGTCAAATAAGGAAAAGTAATAGTATCATTTATGTCGTCACGTCATAAGAAAAAAGTATGATTAAGAGAGGAGTGGACAAAGCAATGAATATGCCAAAAATCGGTTGGTGAGTCTTCCCTTGATTTATATATTGTCGGTCGTGCCACGGTTCTTCTTTCAACATATCCGGTTAATAGTGGACTCGAATATCATTTAAAGAATTCAGTCGAATTGTTGAAAGCTGAAACAATTAATCTCGTGTAAAGCTAGGAAACGTATAGGGTAAACATGTCAACAAAAAAATTTATAGTTTTTAGCTAAACTAAGAAGAAAATATAGTTGTAGGATTTGCTTCTGAGTAGCGTATTGGGTTTCTGATTCGCTGGGCCATGCCCAGATCTTTATATGGCCCTTTTTTTTTTTATAAATTTTCTGATTCGCATTTTCGTTATGTCCTTTTTCTCTTTTAAAGTGTGTGCCTTTTTCTGTTGAGTTTGGTTTTTGTTTAAATTAGGATTGTTGGCTTGTAGCCCATTGCTCTGTTTCAAGCTCTTCCCAAAGCCATAATTTTCTTCTCTTCATCTTACTTAACTCGCCATGAAGCTCATCAGATTTTTGATGAAATTGAACAACAAAACAGTTTCAATCAAACTTAAGAACGGAACCATTGTTCATGGAACCATTAGAGGTGTAGATGTTAGTATGAACACTCATTTAAAAACTGTGAAACTCACTTTGAAAGGGAAGAATCCAGTTACATTAGATCATTTATATGGGCCACATGATTGAAACTAAGCCTGGACAATCAACATTGAAGATGCGTTTTGATAACCAGCGGATAGATGTTGTGAATTTGATAATCCCGAAAGAGGACGCTTATAGGAGAGACTTAACTATAAACAGATTATTCTACAACATCAACACTGGCCTAGTGGAAGATTATACATAAAGAGGCATTGATGATCTTAACTCTTAAGTGTGGAAGAATTGTCACTCCATTAATTGCCTGCAAAAACTACTTTTATGGATGATCCATTGCGAGTTCTTGGGCGATTCGATTAGCTGCAAGGTATGGTTTTACTCTGGATGAAGAATTAAAAGAAGCTGCTTCAAGTGAGGCAGTAAAGGTAGCTCTTGGAAAAGTCAGTAGGCAGCCGGATCGGACACGAAATCGATTTGATGTTATCTGGGAACAGACCAGTTTCCAGCAGTAGCGTATCTCTATGATTTGAACCTATTCAGCCTTCTCTTTGCTCTTCCCTCTTCTTCATCCGAGCTGCCTGCACCGTCTGAGAATTGTGGCAGAGCCTGCGTGGAAGCAATGTGGAACCTACTTCAAACACTAGGGCTCATTAACTTGAAAGGTGAACAAAGAAGGCTTGCTCTGTACGTGGCTCTGTTTCTCCCGTTTAGGGAAATGGTTTACAAGGATGATACCAACGGCAAATTGGTTCCTGTTGTCGACTACATCTTCAAAGTCTCCATGAAGCGGAACAGCAGTGACGCTGAAACAGTTGTTCATGTACACCGTGCCGCGGATAGGTTCCTACTGCTGGTTCTTCCTCTTCAGTTGAAGAATGACGACGTACAACTTGATGATCCAGAGGTCCCGGCTATATCGAGACTAAGAGTACTCACAGGGTTTCTTCTAAGAGAATTAAAGACTTATGGCGTGTTGCTGTCTTAACATCACTATTGCTGTTGTGTACGGATGATGGTAACGGCGGGAAGAGCCTGGAGTTTCAACTTGACAAGAAACGAAACATTTATTTAAAGATTCAAGACAGCATTGTTCATGAACTGGGTCTTGATGGTGTTTGGGATGTTAAACCTCTGGTGAGTGGAAGTGATATCATGAAAGCTCTAAAACTCGAAAACAAAGGAAGAGGACCCATCATCCGTGAATGGCAACATAAATTGTTGACATGGCAGCTAGCTTATTCCAAAGGAATGCCGCTCAGACAACAAACTTATGAGGCAATGTGACTTCGGAATATGATGAACAAGGGTTCGCAGATACTGTGGCTGGCATTGTTAAAGACATTGAGAGTTTTATTATCTTTTGTTTCTTTTAGTCCTGTAATATACTTATCCTCCTTAACATTATTTCCGAGAAACCAAATAAATAAATACAGAAGGAATCGTTTAGTGTCCGCAAACGCCAAACAGCATGAAAATAAAAAGAGTGTATTATTTCCGAAGCACAAAAGTTGCATTATTGGCTGATGAGAGAGTCTTCTGGAACGCATTTTGTTTTCTTTTCTAATAATTACATCCGAAAATTCTCTTTAGTCTCACCCATAATATTTCTCTTCTATGCCCACAAACTTTGTCAGCCTCCAATTTACAGTCAGAGTTCAGATTTTTATCTGTCTTTTAGAATAAAAAACAAAACCCAGTCGAATTTTATTCACAGGGCTTTTTCTTTAAGGTTTTTTTTTTCACTTTAGAAGGAGAAACATGACTAAATAGCACCTGATTTTCAGACAGCATCTCTGTCATTGCTTGAAACTAGAACCACTGATGATCTTGCTGCTCAGTGAAGCTTTGTTGTCTTTAGGGGAGCTTGTGCTCAGGAGGGCACTTGTAGGATTTGCTTCTACGCAGCTGTTGGATTGGGTTTCTGATTCACTGGGCCGTGTCCAGATCTTTATATGGCCTTCTCGGCAAGCTGTAACGACTGATTCTTGTGTGAACATCAAGCCAGAGAGGGGCTCAGTGTGAACACGGTGAGCTATGATTGGTGAGAGCTTTGGAACATCGCGTTTGCAAGGAGCGGGTTGAAGAGTTCCCATTGGTATCACATTGTCCCAGTGAGCTGATTGGCTTCCCGTGCTGTAAGTGGGAGATCCTCCCGGAGGTCGCCTAAGTGGAACTACGATCTCGTCCATTTCAAGGTCCCAGAGAAGTAACTGTGTATCCTGTGGATGCAGCAGAGGAAAGTAGCAGAGTGTATGAGGCAAAAGATTTCCAGATCATATCTAGGAGAATTAGATTGATATTGTAGGAGTCTATGGTTTTTTCTAGCAAATTAAGTTAGATACACAAGACTTTCAGGCAACATGTTTGTGTAATTGATCTCAGCTTCACAAGGCTGGTTCATACAATGAAACACTCCACTTTCTAACAAATTTTCTACTTAGCAGACCAACAAATCTTTATCTATAATTTGATATGCTAATGAACAAAGCTAGGATATATGTAGGATCAGACCCTATGAAGCTACATTACTGTGATTAATGAAAAGATTTTCCCTTAGTTTCTGATCATTCTAAGAACCTATCTCTTAATTCACTCTTCTATTTTTCCTTTTCATCATCATTGAATGATAAAAAAAATGAGAGCACTGTTTGAATAATTAAGCCAATCAAAGCAATATAGATAAGCTAAGCGCAACTCCCATAGTTAAAGCACATTTCAGTTCTTTGCTAAATGCAAAGGTGAACCAGAAACATGGCTAAAGGCATGAAGAAATACCTGACCAACTGATCCAAAACGGTACATGACATGCTCTCCTGACCCATCTGAATTTGGTGACGACCAATAGGAATCAAACGCTACTCCACTTACCTGAGAGTATCCATTTCGACATGAGTAAAGTGCTGTTTATGTTAAAACAAAATAAATCTTACTGAAATCAAGAACCATACCCACGAATTATGTCCCTCACCCCACGCCACAACCTTCCGATCCTCCACACTCCACACTTGAACCAAGTCATCTTCACCTCCAGTCAAAATGTACTTTCCATCCATACTGTCAGTGTCAATACGATCATAATGTCAGTCAACAATATCATTCCGAAATAATATGCTCACAACAATGGCATCTATTTAAGTATTTTTTTTTGTAAATTCATGAAGAAGAAAAGTTGCCAAAGGATTTATATCCCATCACCTCCAAGAACAGCACAGTAGAGCACCATAATAACTTTTTCCACCACATACTAGCTTCTGGGTTGAGAAGTCAAAAATGCGAAGATAGCCTGTAAATGGTAAGCAATCTTAAATAAATAAATAGAGAAAGAAAAAGACCACACAACATAATAGAGGTGTCTTACCATCTCGTCCAACAGTTGCCAAGTGTGCCCCATCATTTGAGAATGCAATGCTGTTGATTGAACCTTGACAGATATGCCATCTCGCAACAGGATTACTCTGCATGAATACTCACATGAATGAACAATGGTACATCGAAATATGCTCAAACATAGAAAAGAAGGTATGAATTTCTCATTACAGTCATACTAACAATTTCTTAAGACCACTAGTAACTGATAATACTAGTAGAAGATAGGCACCTATATAAGTATCTAATGAAATGGTTGCAAACTCACATACCTTGCTATATTTTGCTTTGTCAACTGAAAATTGTGTAGGATCTCTTATAGCAGGAAATGTCGAGTCAGTGGCACCATCTTTGTTCTATTAAGTTAAATTAATCAGGATCAGGGATTAGACAAAATCAGGCAACTTAAAAGTCATATGCAAGAATAAAAATTCCGATATCTGAGCTTGCCTTCTCATACACGTACAAATTGCCATCGGCGTGAGCAACGACAAATGCTCCATCGCCTCCAGGCACCCAAGAAATACTAGTGCAACGACTGTTACAAAGCAACAAACTTTAGTTTAAACCTAGAGAAGGCATGACACCAAGATAGATTCATGTTTGAACTTAACTGACTTAAAAATGTACTCCTCTAAGAATACATCCTGTTCTGCTCTAATTTAACTAATCTACTGTCACTGAGAGTTTCCCAGAACACAATCCATTACATTGACAGAAGATGAATGATATAACTTTGTTCCACTGACATAAATACTAGCAGAAGTACAGACGAAGAACACATAAAGATCCTTAGACAAAGCAAATGCGAGCCAGTGGAATCGATTCTTCAAGGGTCACTAACAGATAATAGCAAAATAAAAATATGAAAGGAACATATTAAATACACCAAAAAAGACAAACTCTTGCCTGTTATTCACAGAACCGTCCTTGTTATAGTGCAGTGCACCAACTAGCTTCTTAGAGACATCCTGTAACTGCTGTCTCAGTGATACTGTGTACACTACAATAACATACGATAACAATAAATCCACGAGACAATGCATCTAGACTAGAGGTGAAAAAAGACAAGCTCAAATTTCTACATTACCATCCCCAGAATTCAGCCCAATAAGTAAGTCATGCCCATCCTTAGCATCCGGATCAAAAGCATGGCACATAGGATTTGAATTACTGAAATGGATAGACTTTACTGGATCCTACATCAAAGAAGTTTCCTAAACCATTACATCCAAAAACCAGAACATTACAGCTAAATCTTGAAAAGGAAAACAACGAAGAGAAGTAATTACCTTGTCTTGTGAGTTTAAGTCACAGATAAAAATAGCATCATTCACATTGAAGACCAAGTAAGTTCCTTTCCCATCGAAATTCGTATTCGTCATTGAAATGCTAGAATTCGAAGCAGCAAAGGAGCCACTAATCCTAGAACTTGCACTCACACTTTTGCCCCCTCCATTACCACCAACAAAACTAAGCGCACGGCTCCCATTTCCCGTGCCTAGCAACCTCGCTGTTGCTGAACGGAATCCGCTACTAGCAGTGTAACCCGACGAAGTACCAGTTGGGGTTGAAGGAGCAGCTCTTTCCTTAAGCTGAGCTAGAGTTACCTGACAGCAAAATTTCCAAACTTCATCACTTGAAACTTCTCATTTGCTTAAATCTAGAGGAAAGCAATGCTAGTGAAACCGATTGATCAACCTAACAACCTTATGCATCAGAATTCAAATTTCAATAACAAAAGTTTCACGATCGATACTAATTCCCTCAAATTTCTGATTGGAATTATTAGAAATCCGAACCCAAAACACATTCCAATCGAATTCAAACTTCAATAAGAGAAACGAATCAAAGTATCAAATACCAAAATCCCTAAATCAAAATCTTCACCTGAGTAACCGTTTTGCCATGTGCGTAGTGAAGAAGACCAGAGGAATGCGTTTTCTCGTAGTGAAGCTTATACTTCCCTTCAGGCGTCTTGAAATAAGTCTTAATCCCCGGCGACTGAGGATTCGCCGCAGGTGAAGACGATGAAGATGGCGCCGATATCATTCCATTAGAAGTGTTCATCATGGTGTTTGCTTGCTACTCTGCTTCGTCTTCTCTTATCGTCGACTCAATATCATCTGATCACGATTCACACGACCCCTAGGGTTTGTTATCTCTCACCCAAATCGCGGAAACCTTTTTCCCCCTTTTCTTCTTCCTCTCTTCTTCGATGTAAAAATCAGTAAAGTCTCGTCGAAGAATCAAAACTTCTCTTCTTCTTCTGAGGTCTCTCCAAATGGCTTACCGAATCAAAAGGGGTTCCTTAGTTTCATCACAACAATGTTATCAAAGCTTTGACTCGGAAGCGATTAAAAAGTCATTGCAATCAACGGTGGAGATTCTCATAAGAAATATTTAACGGGTGGAGATACTTGATCTGATGGTTCGGGTTGGTTTATTCGTTTTCGGGTTTCTGGATAATCAAGATACGCATAGATCATGTGCTGACGTCATAGACCAATTTAGGCCCAGTTTCAAGCCCATTACTTATCAATTGATGACTAATGAAATTACGGCCTTTCAGCTTCGGAACGTCAGGAGAAAACCGTCAATTTCCCGGTGTTTCTATGCCATTAACGGATGATGATGTGTCCGCTGACAGGACGACACATGAACATATGAAACGATTGCGTTTTGGCACATGTGGACTCACATTAGAACGGTCCAAAACGACGCCGTTTTGATTTGGGGATTTTTTTTTCTCAAATTAGGGTTCATCCCTACTTTGCTTTGTCGAAACATTGAGAAATTGAGCCAAGTGACAGAGACGAGTGACAGAGAGCGAGACGAAGGGTGACTCGAGTGAGAGAGTGAGACGAAGAGTGAGTCGAGTGACAGAGCGATACGAAAAGTGAGTCGAGAGACATACAAGATCGATGATCCGAGATTTGTAGTTGAAATGAGTGATAGAGGAAGAGGGATACCGAGGAGATGTAGATGTGGAGAGAATGTAGTTTTTAGGACATCAAAGATTTTAAAAAATCCAGGAAGACTCTTTTATGCATGTCGATACGGAGAGGAGGTAATGATTTTATTGTTGTGTAAATAAGGTAAAATTTGGGGGGAGGAAAATGTCTGAATTCTTGTTTTTGTATGATGCAGAATAGTCATAGTCACTTATTCAAGTGGACAGATGAAACAATGGTTGAAGAGATTGAAGGTATAATTCCAAGGATTGATGATCTTGAAGGAGCTTCATTGACCTTACAAAAAGGTTTACAAGCTTTATAATCGGACATGGAGACTCGTACATGTGAAGCTGTGGTTTGCAGTCTTGAGAGAGAGCTACGGGGTTTAGAGAAGGAGATTGAAGGCTGCAAGATAGAATTGCGTGGTTTGAAGAACATTCTTGTGTGTGTTATGTTGATGTTTCTTGTTTATGTGTTTGTGTTGTAGTGTTTTTGGTACTTGTTTATGGTTTGTAATGTGCGAGACTATGTTTTATGATATGTAATGTAAAAATTATGCACTTAACAATGCTTTTTACTTAAAAGAAATCAGCATAACCTTAATCTAAAACTAGAACCAGAAGTATCATTTTACTTAAAAGAAGTTAACATAACCTTAATCCTAATTCGAATCTTCTAAAGGTGCTTACAAAAACATCCAAAATACCCTCATCTTAAAAATCTTCCAAAACACCTGTGAGAATCCCTCTTAACACCCGGCAAATCTTAGTCAATGACGTGGCTTTGAGTTGGCTGGCTTGATCCGATGCATCCCTCCTCTGTTGTATTCCTTTTACCCTTTTTTGGAGGTCTACAAACCGCAGCTCCAAAGTTCTGGCACCTCCTTGTATTATGCCCTGCTCCACCGTATTTTCCACAATGTACTATTCTTTTCTCTCTAGAAACTTTAACCTCCTTACATTTGCTCTTCTTCTTTTGTGGTGACTCATTCCTCTCCTTGATTTTTTAGGAATTCGCTTTCTACCTTGTGTTGTCCGTCTCGGAGGTAGCAACATCTCAGTCTCACCGGACTTCTTCCAGAAGTTCATGCCCTTAACCGCATCTATATGTGCATTGTACTCATTCCTCCACCTAGAAATCAAATACCAAGATGATATATAGTCCTCTTGATTCAATTTCTTGCTTGTAATCACCTTCAAAGCATGACGGCAAGGAATGCCTGACATGTCCCATCTCCAACATGTGCAAGAATGCAAGAATGTTTTTCGATGAACCACTTCCAATTGTCTTCATTCTCAGCAACCATCAATACCAAATATTGATCGAGAATAGCTGCGCCATGCTCTCTTTATCCTACCAAAGTATACATAAAATCTGTAGAAGACATCAATCCACCATCTGTCTCAAATGTCTCTAGTGCCACAGTTGAATCTTGATTGGAACTAACAAAACATGAAACAATCACTTCAAAGCATGTTATATGAGACTAAAAACTGAATAATTAATTAACAAAAAACAATGATCTTACTCTAATAGCTCAAGGCGGTAATCTTTGAGTCTTGAGTATTGCTCATCATGCTCTTCTTGGATCATCTCCAATGCTCTTGTCTTTGCCTTTCTACACTGATCACTAGATGCAATCAAGCTCCAACGCTTCTGGATTTCCTCTTGAATATTTTTAGGCATCAATTTCAGATTATTTTAAAAATCATTCACAAACAACCTAGCAATAATCTCTTGAGTAAGTATCTTGTTATACCCAGTATTCATACAATTGTGATCATCATTGTAAACTTTTACTAACCACTTCTGCAATGTTGTTTCATAAGAGCAATAAATCCTCCAAGAACATAGTTGTATCTCTTCATCATCTTCTGGATGACCTCCTTCCGTCTCTGGATGACCTTTTTCAATCTTTGAATTCTCTCCTTCACGTGCACGTCCACTTGCACATTTAAGTTATGATTTATTTTTCCCCATCTCACATACTTGATATTCTTTCCTGAATTCAACACATACTCTACAATTGCTTTTTTGAATGCCTCTAAACTATCGAAGACTTGTTTAAACTTCAGCTCACCACTAACTTTAATGTATCTGACCTAGGCATCATTACCATCATCTTCACCATCTGATTCCACTGGTGTTGCATACTCATCATACTCGTCATCTACATCAACACAAGCAGCCACATTTCTTTCCACTCTTATTTCTTCATCAAACTGGCCACATTCAACTCTTGTTTCTTCATGGGCTTCTTCCTAAATTCTGTTAGCATTTTCATTTTTAGATTCAACTTCATCACGATCAAGCTCCACAAAGATGTCAATGTGTCCATACTGCGGCCAAACACATTTTCTTGAAATTTTCATCTCCATTGAAAATTGTTTTTCGCTCCACTTGTGTTTCAAAAGGCAACTTATACCAAACTTTTTGGCCATAAAAACTCACCGGAAGTTGATTCATCAATTGTGTAAACAAGTTACTTGGTTTTGATTCAATAAACCGAAAACCACCATTATAGTTTATATGTCCTGAAACCTTTACAAATTGTCCATTGTGGTAACAAGCAAAATTTGCATCGGCCTCCTCCTCATCATTGCATCATTGTTCAAAAATTCTTACATTATAACTCATCAACACATTTCGTCTAACACATGATGGACATTAAATCATCGTTCCTATCTAATCAAGTTAATCTTAAATAGGAGACAATAGTTATGTAAATCTTACAATGCTAGACTAAAACTATCAAATTTCGTAAGCTAAATACAACAAAAATCCAAGAAATTAGAGAAATAAAACTCGACTTACTTCATTCTTGGATCCGTACTTCTATTCGATCTCAGAGATTCATTCGATTCACTCTTCGTCTCGCTCTGTCACTCGACTCACTCTTCATCTCGCTTTGTCACTCGTCTCACTCTTCGTCTCGCTCTCTCACTCGACTCACTCTTCGTCTCGCTCTCTGTCACTCGTCTCTGTCACTCGGCTCAATTTCTCAATGTTTCAACAAAGCAAAGTAGGGATGAACCCTAATTTGAAAAAAAATCCCCAAATCAAAACTGTGTCGTTTTGGGTCGTTGTCTAATGCGAGTCCATCTGTGCCAAAACACAGTCGTTTCATATGCTCACGTGTCGTCCTGTCAGCGGATACGTCAACATCCGTTAACGGCATAGTAACACCGTCTCATGATTTGAAAGTTTTCACCGGAATAAGATAGTTCGTGTATGGAGTTCAAATTTAAGTTGGGTTCATGTAGTTTTAGGCACAGTCGAAAGTTCCGTGTATGAATACGATAAAATAACATAGTTTTTGGGGGAATTGGCCGTTTTCCGAAGGTCAATGGTGAGGCTTTGTATTATTTTATTTTTACTAGGTTCAAATTTTTTTTGGGTTATAGGTACAATGTGTCGGTTTTGTGAAAGCATGCCTTAAATCCAAATATGGTGGATTTGGTTTTGGTTCAGTGTGCTTGGCATCAAAATATTATTACCTGTTGTGTAGTTCAATTAGAAGAAACTCAGTTTTGTTTGGTTCATATCATCAGTTTATATTCTCCCATCCCTAATTTAATGATGTTTTATCCTCAAATGTTGGTACTGGGCTTCGACAGTAGAAAGCCCATTGAGCAAGCCCGTTAAGTATGAAAATAATGGGTCGAATCGGGTGGGCATGCGCCGGAATTGTAAGTCCAATAAGGTTGGTTCGATGAGCATACGAGTCAACTGGGAGGTCCACAAGATTGAGTCAACCGATCCGCGAAGAACTCAACTAGCAAGATACAGAAGTCAGTTACGCGAGGCGAGATCTGCGGAGATCAGGTGGAGCACGAGCCGATCAAATCAGAGTCTCAAGACCTTAAGAGCAGCAAAAAGAAAAGTCAGAAGAAAGCCCAGGGGATAGTGGCTTTTATTCTCATGGGGGTGTGATCCGCGAGTATAAATGTCAAGGCCAGTATCATGATCAAGGGGAATTCTTTGGAAACATTGAAAACCCTAGTTGTAATCGCTCATCAAGTTTTAACAATATCTCATCGAAATCTTTGAATCATTCTTGTTTTTAAATACACGTCCAGTTCATTTATTTATTTTTGAAACTGTGTCGATCCATTCGGAGAGTCTAACCCTAAAATTTCCTGTTTTTATATATTCAAATTTTTAGTTGTGGAATCTCGCATCCACATCATCCCTAATTGATGTTTTGGAAACTTTTGACGCCACTATCTGGTGACCATGATTTGTATGTGAATGGTTTCTGTTAATGTCGTTATTGTATTATCATTCATGTTCAAATCCGTTTATCATATGTGAAAGAAAATAAAGAATCCGTCAATTACCCAAAAAGTTATGGATACTTTCTGTGGTGCTGCTTCTCTTTGAGCTTCAACCAACGACCACGACAAGAATAAAGAAAAAGATGATACAAGTGCCACGACCGTTACTTGTAGTAGCTAATGTTAGACGTGAGAAAATCAGAAAAACAAAAGTCACTTTGATTGACAATTTGACATCATAACATTTTCTCCATAGAAAAAAACTTTCAGACAAAAAGATATTATAGCCGTTGGGGAAACCCACGTGGCGTTACATCTCTATCCACTTGTCTTTGTCTGACTTCATTCGTTGTCTCTTTGGATTCTCTTTTTGCTCTCTCATCTTTCCCCAATATTATTCCTTTGTCTCTTCCTCCTCTCCTTTACTTTACTCCAAGCAAAGTATTGCCCCAATACACATCCCGTGACTTTCATCAAATCTCTCTTTCTCAATCTCTCAAATTAAGAATCTTTCTTCTTCTTCTTCTTCTTCTTCTACAATGGCCCTTCTCTGAAAACATCTCTCCATTGATCGTTAATGTCTCTCTTCCTCTTCTTCTTCATTTCGACCTTGCTCTGCTTCTTCAATGGAGCTACGACGACAGAGTTTGATTTCTCCACGCTTGCCATAAGCAACCTAAAGCTCCTTGGTGACGCTCGTTTAAGCAACGGAATCGTTAGCCTTACACGTGACCTCTCCGTACCTAACTCCGGTGCCGGAAAAGTCGTATACTCTAACCCCATCAGATTCCGACAACCCGGAACTCACTTTCCGACAAGCTTCTCAACTTTTTTCTCCTTCTCCATCACCAATGTCAACCCTTCTTCCATCGGCGGTGGACTCGCTTTCGTCATCTCTCCCGACGCAAACTCAATCGGCTTCGCCGGTGGCTCGCTGGGACTCGCAGGACCCAACGGCTCCGGTTCAAAATTCGTCGCCGTCGAGTTCGATACTTTAATGGACGTGGACTTCAAAGACATTAACAGTAACCATGTCGGATTCGACGTAAACGGCGTCGTTTCATCTGTTTCCGGCGATCTTGGTACCGTAAACATCGATCTCAAGAGCGGCAACACAATCAATTCATGGATCGAATACGATGGAGTAACTCGGGTCTTCAGCGTATCAGTCTCTTACTCGAATCTGAAACCTAAAGTTCCGATTTTGTCTTTCCCTCTCGATTTAGATCGATACGTGAACGATTTCATGTTCGTTGGATTCTCCGGGTCAACTCAGGGAAGTACAGAGATTCACAGTATCGAGTGGTGGAGCTTCAGTTCATCATTCGGGTCGGGTCCTGGATCCGGATCCGGGTCACCTCCTCCTCGGGATAATTTGATGAATCCGAAAGCTAATTCGGTGAAATCTCCGCCGCCGTTAGCGTCACAACCGTCTTCTTCAGCGATTCCGATCTCTAGCAACACTCAATCGACGAAAACTTCGTATTCTTCTTGCCACAACCGCTTCTGCAAAGAGAATCGTGGAGCAATCGCCGGAGTAGTAACCGCCGGAGCTTTTTTCTTAGCACTATTCGCCGGAGCTTTATTCTGGGTTTACTCAAAAAAGTTCAAACGCGTCGAGAGATCTGATTCTTTCGCATCTGAGATTATCAAAGCTCCCAAAGAGTTCAGCTACAAAGAACTCAAAGCCGGCACGAGAAACTTCAACGAGAGTCGAATCATCGGACACGGAGCCTTCGGAGTCGTTTACAGAGGAATATTACCGGAGACCGGAGACATCGTCGCCGTAAAACGATGCAGTCACAGCTCTCAAGACAAAAAGAACGAGTTTTTATCTGAACTATCCATAATCGGAAGCTTAAGACACAGAAACCTCGTGAGATTACAAGGATGGTGTCACGAGAAAGGTGAGATTTTGTTAGTCTACGATCTAATGCCAAATGGTTCGCTTGATAAAGCTTTGTTCGAGTCACGGTTCACGTTACCGTGGGATCATCGGAAAAAGATCTTGCTTGGTGTTGCATCTGCTTTAGCTTATTTACATAGAGAGTGTGAGAATCAGGTGATTCACAGAGATGTTAAAAGCAGTAATATAATGTTAGACGAGAATTTTAACTCCAAGCTTGGAGATTTCGGATTGGCTAGACAGATTGAGCACGATAAGTCGCCGGAAGCTACTGTAGCCGCCGGGACTATGGGGTATTTAGCGCCGGAGTATCTTCTAACGGGTCGTGCTTCGGAGAAGACAGATGTTTTTAGCTACGGAGCGGTGGTTTTGGAAGTGGTTAGTGGAAGAAGACCGATTGAGAAGGACTTAAATGTGCAAAGACAAAATATTGGACCAAATCCGAATTTAGTAGAATGGGTGTGGGGTTTGTATAAAGAAGGGAAAGTTTCGGCTGCGGCTGATTCTAGGCTTGAAGGCAAGTTTGATGAAGGTGAGATGTGGCGGGTTATGGTAGTGGGCCTGGCTTGTTCTCATCCGGATCCAGCAGCTAGGCCCACTATGAGGTCAGTGGTGCAAATGCTGATTGGTGAGGCCGATGTACCGGTTGTGCCTAAGTCTAGACCCACCATGAGTTTTAGCACTTCGCATTTGTTGCTGAGTTTGCAAGATACTCTCTCTGATTGTAATACTGTGGCGTTAAATTCTAGCCGATCGTCGTCATGGTCTGTGCCGGAACATAACGTTATCATTCGAAGCGACGATGACCATTTGATATAGATAGATATATTGGAGTTGAAACAAACAGATGTGTTTTGTGTGTTTGATTATTTGATTAGATTTTGATTTGTGTTGTAATATTCGATTCATTTTTTTCTTTTCTTTCTAGGTATGTAAGATAAGAAAACAAAATTGGTTGCTTTGAACTTAGAAGCAATTAAAACATTCAAGCAATTAGTCAAAATTTTGATCTCAAAACGCAACCATGTTCGCAATTAAGCTGATACAAAACGGATGAATTCTACATATGGGTGAATGAGTAGGTGTCATGTACTTTGAAACCGAATCCAAATCGAATCTGAACAAAACCAAACCATACCAATATAAATTCTATTTACTATTATTCATTAACCCAAACTGAATTAAAACCAGAGTAAACAACCCTAGTTTAGGTAGATATACTATGGGCCAAATATTGAATAACAAAAGATACGGGTGAAAATAAAAATACCTGAAAAGTAAGGGGGTCCAAATAAGATTTTTTCTGATTAGTGGAAGTGGCTATGTAGTGGATAAAACACGTGTCTATGTATCTCTGTTTGAGTTTGTTTGTGTCTCATTCGAAAACAGATCCTCGTTTCCTCCTCCTCCTCCTACCGTTCGACGTTACTGGAGATAATCTCACAGATTTTGGATCGTAATCATGGACGGCGACGATTTTGCCGGAAAGGTACCGTCAATCTTCTCTATACTTGCAACTTTTGTTAGAATTTAACGGTGTTTCTATGAAATCGAAATGAATACACCATTATAGCTCCTCTTCTGCGATCCCAGAATGTGCAATCGGATTTATTAGGGTTAGATTCGTGATTTTATTTTGAGAATATGGGCTATTTATGTTAATGATCTAAGGAAATCATGTGTTCTTATACTCTTTTGCATGCATTGCAGGACAATTGTTTGAAAAAGATTTGTTGAGAATATCTTTGCCTGAAAAATTGAAATTTTATTAAAGAATTTGAATGAAAAACATAGCTCATTTTTGCCTTTAATTTGAGTTATTGCACTTATATGTGCCATTATGTTGATACATTGTTTTTGTGTATGGTATGATTTATGCATACATTGGTCTGACATTACACAGGCGGCTGCTGAAGCCAAAGGATTGAACCCGGGATTGATCGTGCTGCTTGTTGTTGGACTTCCGCTTCTTGTGTTCCTAATCGCCAACTACGTGCTTTACGTGTATGCTCAGAAGAACCTACCTCCAAGGAAGAAGAAGCCGGTTTCCAAAAAGAAGCTCAAGCGCGAGAAGCTGAAGCAAGGAGTCCCTGTCCCTGGAGAATAAAAGCCAGCTTAGCTTCACTTGTGCCTCGTTCAAAGCGGTTTTTATTCGGTTACCAAATTTCACCCTTGCTGGTTTTTTTCTTCCTTTACTTCTGTCATGAGGATGATCTTTGAGTCTTGTATGATTTCACATGGAGAGTGTAGACTATTGTTTTGGTCTGTCTAGTTTTGCCTTCATACACACATTTTGTTGCAGCTGTAGAGTCTCTCTCATCATTATCTTTGCAACAATCTCTCATCTTTGATATCATTCAACTTATCAAAATGTTTCTTGGTTTCCTTGTTTGTCTTCGTTATCCTCGCTACCTAAACCAATCCGGCTTTTGCTTAAACTAAATAGATATAGAGATAAGGATGATCCATTTGGTTGTTCATTCAAATCAACTTGGTCCATAGAGTACTCATATTCAATGTTTGTATATAGAATACTGTATATAGTAGCAAATTATATGTAATGTCGGACCGGATGTTATGGAATTCTGTATAGACGCAAGGAGAGTCAATGCTTTGTGTGTTTGGAGCTTTTACATGTTCATACCTGGAAACATCCACAAGAATTTCAACATCAAAAAGCAGCCAATCTCAAGGAAAGTGAACATGACCTATATATTATTCTCTTTAGCCACCTAAACCATGTAACTTCACCGGTTTGATAAGAATACAGTGTAGGTGAAGAGATTCAAGACATACCCAGAAGATAGTTTTCCTTCTCAGCCTTCTTCAAATCATCTTTACTCAAACTTCAGCTCATCAGATAAAGTGGTGATGTATCCTTTTTTAGTAGTAGATATAGCACTGAATTTATATCCCATCCCGCTTGCGTGCTGCAATCCAATGTGGTAACCAGTTCTCCTACAGTTGCAAATCGAATATAGCAAGAAAAGAAAACATTGAGATTCTTGAAAATTGTCATAACTTATGCAGCAATAAGTAAACTGTCCTTCAAGATTACTCAGTAGGTAACCAAAAACATGAAACAGAACAAGAATTTGTTACAATCAAGTGAAATAATACCTCATCAAATGCCTTAATTAACAGACACGCTGGCTGCTCTGTACGCTGCATCAATATCAACAGACTGCAGGAAATTCCAAATAAATAAATGAGAAAAAAGGGAAGGTCAAGATATCTATCGACATCATTTATCTAAGCAAGCAAAGAAGATGAGAAATGATGGCAAGAGCAAGAAGGAAAAAGATGCAACTTACAGCTGAGACGCGATGGCATTCTCTGTTCATGCTTAGATGAGAAATAAACATCCCTTAAAAGTCCGTTATCCGGTCTCATGGATAAACTGGAGTCTTTGCTTGTGTTGCGGATTACACTCATCTAGCATCTGCGACCAGAGGTTGTGCAGGACTGTATATATATCGTCCCTCTCTGGATGAAGAACATCTTCAGCCAAAAATATATGAATTTGTTCCTTAACTTCGATCCAGCTCTGTCCCGGGATTTTTTTTACATCTTGCTTTTTCATCGAGCTCCTCAACAATGCAGCATCTTCCCAATTTCCAGAAGAAGCATGTATGCTGCAGAGCAATACATGAGCTGTAGAGTTGAAAGGATCGATCTTTATAATATTTTCAGCAGCTTTTTGGGCGAGATCAACATTTCCTTGGGTTTTACATGCAGACAGTAGAGTCTTCCAGATGACTACATCAGGTTCCAACTTCATTTCATCGATGAATTTCTCAGCTACATTTAAATGGCCAGCACGAGCCAGCAAGTCGACCATGCAAGAGCAGTGCTCTTTCGTTGGTGATATCCCGTGTTCAGTTTGCATGCTTGCATACAACTTTAAGCCTTCTTCCACCAGCCCAACATGACTACAGGCAGTTAGAACACCAACGAATGTTACATGATTTGGCTCTATGCCCGCAGTTTTCATTTCCATGAACAAGATGAGAGTTTCCTCTCCAAATCCAGACTGTGCATATCCACCTATCAAAGTGCTCCACGAAACTACATCTTGGTTATGCATTAAGTCAAAGATCCTTCTGGCTTGCCACAGTGATCCACACTTGGCATACATATCAATCAGTCCATTTGTTATAAATTGCTCAAGCACCAACCCGGTTTTCAAACTATAGCAATGGACTTGACTCCCCAATTTTAGAGATGAAATTTCCACACAAGCCCGCAACAGATAACCTATGGTTATGTGATCTGGCTCACATTCAGACACAAGCATCAGCTTAAACGATCTCAACATCTCTACAGGCTGTTCGTGTTGCAAACATGCTATCAGAATAGCATTCCAAGAAACAGAATCTGCGTTGTTTCTGAAGTCATCAAATATCCTAAAACAACAATACAAGTCCGAGCAGAAGGTGTACATGGTAACCAGAGAGTTGCAAACTGAAAGATCTATCAGGAAACCATACTTGATAATGAAAGAGTGAATTTGCAGGCCTTGACACAAAGCCATTGGGTTTGTCTGAGCACAAAGCAAAGAACGCAAGGAGATGGCATCAGGAATAAAACCAGAGTTCCTCATCTGAGAGAAAACTGATACAGCCTCATCAGCGTAACCATTATTTGCAAGTCCAGCAATGATCACATTCCATGATGCTGTATCAGGTCTTTCTATCTGATTAAATACTCTCCATGCAGAATTCAGGAAACCGCATCTCGCATACATGTCACAGAGCGAACAGCCTGCAATTGCGTTTCCAGCTAACTCCGACTTAATGCATAACCCATGTATTTGACTACCATAATCTGGTCTAAGAAGACTGCTACAAGCTTTTAAAGAACTACCAAATATATATTCATTTGGATGGAAAACACCAAAAGACAACATTTCTTTTAGGTGGCTCAGGGCTTCAAACTCATACCCAAGTTGCGAGAACCCTGCGATGATTGAGCTCCACGAAATTAGATCCTTCATTGGGATACCATAGAACACTTTGCTGGCATCTGACATTTGACTGAAGCGAACATACATAGCAATCAGAGCATTTTGAGCAATTAGATGAGAACTGGATTCCAACTTAATGACTTGAGCATGCAGTTGCTTCCCTAGCCCAACATCACCAGTACTAGGACATGCTTTGATGATGCTTCCAAATGCAAACTGGTCAGGAACTAAATCTGCCTGAAGCATTTTCAAGTACAATTTGATTGCCTCGGCTTCCTGACCATTATGTGAATAGCCAGTAATCACAGATGTGTAGGAGACTAAATTCCTTTCAGGCATAAAATCAAAAACTTCTCTAGCATCCCTCAGCGAGCCACATTTCCCATACATACTTAGAATGTGATTATTAAGAATAGTATCATACTTGCAGTTGGATTTCAAAATGTGATCATGAATCTTTCTGCCTTGTGCTAGAGATCTCGATGAAGAGCAAGCACAAATTAAAGAGATATAGGTTCTTAACCTTATCTTGAAACTTGAGTTCTTCTGCGCAAAATCAAACGCTTCCAGTGCTTCCCTGTAGAAGTTATTTTTACATAGGGAATTTATGTGATCATTCATTAACTCTTCTGTCTTGATGGTTGATATAACACTTGATGTTGCCGGCACCTGACTGTTGCTGACGGAAACTCTAGCTCCCAATCTTAACATTTTTGCCATTTCAGTAAAACTTTTAATCCAATCGAGTTCTTACTAGCAAAAGAAATATGTGTGAAAGGTTCAGCCAGAAAGACATGTCACTCGGCGAAGCATCCAACGAAAAAACAAATAATCCTCTATCATGATAAATGCTCCCTTCGTCAAAGATGATGGCTAGGCAATAGAATGCATTGAATCAAATTCTTCAAACAGGCACAACTGAATTTTCATGTGCAAACTCATATGTGGATGAACAAGAAGCCAGTCTTCCCTAGTTGGATATCAAGACAAAAAAGTCTAAATCAAATACCAAATATATACATCATTTAAATTTTACGAAAAGCCTAATCAAGCCAGTTAATTTTCACAGCATAAATGCTTCAACAACAGAGTGGTTCCATTTTTTCATTTCTTCTTGTTGTTGGGAAACGTTAAATATAATATCTAACCATAAACATTGATACATCCAAGACCTCTGCATAAACTAGTACGAACCAATGATTAGTACACAATAAATTGGAAGCTCATAAGCTCAAGACACACCAATCACAACCCAGGAATACAGAATGCCCTCGAATAGATAATAAAGGTAGAGAACCAATGTCAAAGAATAGATATCACAGACATATTATCGAGCAGGTGGTGTGCACAATGTCAAACAAAGAAAAACACAAACCGTTGACATCAAATTTTGATTTATTTCCCCAACAGTGTCTGAGTGATGAGAATGGTGGACTCTGGCTCCAATTTCAGGTATTCAAATTGGGGAGAAGGACGACGAACCGTTATGGTTTTAGTTACTAGTGTGGTGTAATTCACGACGAGGTTTCAAGGATATATGCGGATACGAGTTGGTTAAGGTTTTTAAATATGGTTCGACCGATACGAATTAGATCGAACCGAAAAATCCGATATCGGAAGAAAATGAAATCGTTTTCTGCCATAACCGGATAAAACCGGAAATTGGGAAATCGGTTTATTTTTTGTTTAAGGTTTGTTTAGTTTTTATACCCCTCCTCTAAAAACAAGTATTATCGATCACTCGTCACTGCTCATCAAGCTAATTTCAAAAGGTTTTATGATCAATGGCTATTAAGAATTTATAACATTTTTGCATAATCATCGCATGGTGCTGTTTATTTACAAGCCATAGAGTCCTTCCTTAAATCTATTTTTGTATAAACTTTTGTGACACTTTTTCATGGATTTTCGCCATTTATAAAGTAAATAGATATGCTAGGTTTGTGTCCTTGTGTAATTTGTGATGTGTGTGAGTGACTTGTGGTTGCGTGACCGTTCGTTGTTCATAAGTAGCAATATGAGGCCAAACAATAGCACGTGACTCGGGCGCGTCAACAAGGCGCGTAGCTAAAAAAAACGCCCCTTCCACGTTCTTCTACTTTCGGTCCATTCTATCAATTAATTTCAAAATAGCCCCTGATATTTATTGATGCATTTCATTATCAACCCCCACAAAAATTTGATTATCCGAAAGAAAATATTTAATTTTCGGAATAAACCAAAAGGAATCCAACGTATGCAACATGCCACTATAAAGGATTATATCAAAGATTAATACATATTTTAAAGTATTGAAAATTACAGCTTTTTTTGTAAGAAGCGAGGAGGAAACAGCACAATCATTACTTCAGGGGTTACTTTTGATATATGTTTCAATAAGTTGAAAATAAATGTTCTTCAGTGGGAAAAATGGACTCGGGAGTCCAGAGTGAGAAAAATCAATCCAGCGAGAGAGAGACGAAAATTAGATTTCAGAAAGATCAATTCATCTAAATTCCGTGGCTTGATTCTGCAATTCTCCATTTTGGTTTTCTCAAATTTAATCCAACAAAAAGAAGCTAAATCGACGGTGTAGGTGAATATTTCTTCACGACTTTGTCAAAGACTCAAAAATTTCTCTTCCTTCACATGATTTATTCCTAATATTAGTGAGATTTTTTCCCCTTGATTTCTGAGAAGTTTATCAATCTTTTTAGGTATTTACAAGTTTGTTTTTTCTTGTTTGTTTATACTAATTTGCTGCAGAAAGTGTAAATCTTTGGTTGGTTTAAGGTTTAAATTTGCTTACATCTACTCAAATCAGCTAACTTTTTTTTTTTTTTTTTTGGTTGGTAGCTTAAAGATTCAGTCAAAAAAATTTAATCTTTGTTTACCTGCAAAAAGCAAAAGTGTTTCTGCTGTTTATGTAATAAACCCTTTTTGCAGAGAATGTTAAAAGATTCTAGTTTTAGGCATATGTAAAAACGATTTTTTCCTGGGTTTACTGTTTTTGGATCTGTGTTTCTTTTTTGGGAAGATCCACCCAATGAAACCAAATCTCACATTACAAAATGACAAGAAATTGTCTCTTCTCCCAAATAATTCCAAAACTTTGATTTAATCAAAATATAAAAATAAATTGGTGACTTAACAACCAAAAAGATTATGTGAAAGATATTGGTGCTTTCTTTGCTTGTAATAGGGTTTATCTTTGGGGATTTGATGAATCACATTGACGGCAACTTCTTTTCTATATAGACTTCGAAAGGTTTTTTTATGTGTTCCAAATAATTTCAATATTCATTAGCTGTCTCTTTGCTTCCGTTTGGTGGCAGTAGGAGTCTCTTTGAAGCTAAATGTGTAATGTTTATTCTTATGTTTTTTTTTTTGTACACTTGCTTAAGCTTTCTATCTCCCTTGTTTGTTGTCTATATGCTTATAATAAGCTTTCTTTCCTCTGTTGCTTCTTTCTCACACATTCAAATGGTCTTCATGTACTATTTGTCAGATTCTTCAAAGACGCAATCATAACGCAATTGATTATATCCAAAAAGAGAAGGTTTTAAAACTCTTGATCTCAAAAAATGCAGACTCCAAAATCAAGGTGATGATCTCAACTCTTAACGTTGTGTTCTTGTTGTGAATGTTCTTGAAGTTTTTGATCTGTTTCAATGTGATTGTTATTATGTGTGATAGGCCGGGATCGTTGGAGCTACCACAGAAGAAATCTCCTTTACCAGCTCCCAAAGTTGCTAGGAGACTCAAGCCAAGCGGAACAGAATCCGATCCTAAAACCAAGACGATATCGAAAACTCAAATCCCTAAAGTAGTAGCTGATCGTCGCTCTCCAAGAATCCCTCTCAATGAGGTACTTTTGCAGTTAAAGATTGTTGATTTGGTGTATACAAGTTGTATATATGATGATTCTTGATTATGTTGTGAAGTACTCAGTCATGTGATCGAGTTTGTATATCTGACTATTGCTTTTCAAGATTCAAAAGAAGCGGACAGGAAGGATACCGGAACTGGAATCTCAGATATCTCAGCTTCAAGAAGAGCTCAAGAAGGCAAAAGAAGAGCTAAACAGATCAGAAGCATTGAAGAGGGAAGCTCAAGAAGAAGCTGAAGATGCCAAGCATCAGTTAATGGAGATCAATGCCTCGGAAGATTCAAGAATTGAGGAGCTGCGTAAACTCTCACAGGAGCGAGACAAGACATGGCAATCTGAGCTTGAAGCTATGCAGAGACAACATGGAATGGATTCAGCTGCTCTCTCTTCTGCCATTAATGAAGTTCAAAAACTGAAATCGAAGCTCTTTGAGTCCGAGTCCGAGTTAGAGCAGTCTAGATTTGAGGCAAGGTCTTTAGAGAAACTTGTTAGACAGCTCGAGGAAGAAAGAGTAAACAGCAGAGACTCATCATCATCATCAATGGAAGTGGAAGAGCTGAAAGAAGCAATGAACCTTGCGAGGAACGAGATTAGCCAATTGAAATCTGCAGTTGAAGTAGCAGAGACGAGGTACCAAGAAGAGTATATACAGAGCACATTGCAGATAAGAAGCGCTTACGAGCAAACAGAGGCGGTTAAGTCAAGATATTCACTGAGAGAGGCCGAGTTAACGGAAGAATTGAAGAGAACCAAAGGTGAAATCGAAGGTGTGCGCAAACAGTTAATGGATAAGGAGAAAGAAGATGACTTTACGGACGATATGAAGAAGCTTGAATCGGATTTGATGGAAGTGAGAGGGAGTTTAATGGATAAGGAGATGGAGTTGCAGATTCTAAAGAGTGCAATGGAGAAGAAAGTGGAAACTGGAAACACGGAAGCCATGGAAGCTGAGCTTAGAAGAGTGAAGGTTCAATGTGAGCAATGGAGGAAAGCTGCGGAGACGGCGGCTTCGATACTGAACAACGATGAGGAGAGAACAGATTCTATTGAGACTAGCAAAATGTTGAAGAAGTTTGGTGTGTTACTCAAGAAAAACCATAAGTAATAATACTGATTCTTTAAATAAAATTGAAAAATGGCATTATTGTTGTATGTAAATTTGTAAAATTTCGATTTGATTTGTCTAAGCTTATTTTGTTGTTAACGTTGCCACATTTGTTGATGAAAAACTGTATTGTGAAGTGATCTATTGTGAGCTGATAAGAAGATCACAACTTGTTTTGAAAACATGTATTAGTTTGGTTCTGTGCATTTATTTATTTAGATTTTATTTTATATTAAATAATAGTATTCTGTAACTTTGTAGGAGTAGAGTTTGGCAAGGTTATGAACCAGTTTTCCAGTTCTAATTATTTTTTGGATTGATTCACTATAAGATAAATTTTGAAGAGTATATATAAGAAGGTTGCGTGTTCGACACCGGTCGATATAATCAAGTAAAATAAATCTAAAACTACAAGATTGTAAAAGTTGATTATAGAGTGTTCTACTCATTTACCAGCCCATACAAGTCGAGCTAAACCAAAATTAAGAATTCCCAAAATATAATTATCATGTAGCTTATCTACATGTATAGAGTGTAAAGTAAAATGTGAACGGTTAGAAGCCACATCATCCCTCAATCCTTCGACACTCATCTGCCATTTTCTTCCGTCTATTGTTTTTTTTGTTGCGCTTTAGAGGGCCTACCGGATTGTCTTTGTGATGGACAACCAATATCAACTTCATGAAAACATTTGACTTCTTTTGTTTTTTTTTGGCTGAGACTTACCCTTTCTAGAGAATCTAATAATATTTTTAGATTAGTTTTGAACGTAGGATTTAGATATCAATAACATATACTAGGTTTTATTGCGAACTTAATATATGATTACTTTAAATGACACAATAGAAACTGTTTAAAACGATAAATATAAAACATGAAAAAAACGTCTCAAACATTCATTTGATTCAATTAGACGATTACATAAAAACAACATGTCATTAAGAAAAGAAAAAAATCATTTATCCTGTAACAACTATTTAGATAAGTAACATAGTATAAAGAAAAAACTGTTTGATAAATTAGACGGTTGTATAGTAAAATAATATAGTACGAAAAAAAAATCTGTCATACAACAATTAAATAAAAAAATCGTAATCATCAACTAAATATTCTATAATTTATTGCTACTGTATTCACCTAATTACTAGAAAATATATATATATATATATATATATATATATATATTTCAGTACTTTTTTGTTTGTTTGTTTTTGTCAACAGAGAAAAAAAGAAAAAAAAAAAAGAAGAAGAAGAGAGTTTTATTAATAAAATGAACGGTGTTGATAAAAAAAAAAAGCCCTAATCTTAGAATCGCAGACAAACACTCCTCTCTTCTCCAGCGTCGGATCAGATCAATCTCTCTCTCCTTCTCCGTCTCCTCCTCCAAGCAACATTTCTCTCTCTATCTGTCTCCCGCTCTTTTTCGAATTCTTCTTCAGGTAATCATCTCTCTTCTTCGCGCTTTCTCGGTTTTTGTTTCCTCGATTCTCCCGATTTCCGATTTCTAGCGATATCGCTGATTATCCTTCGTTGTTGGGTATCTGTTATGTGGGAGAATTAGGGTTTCTGAGATGGCGGAATCTCAGACCGGAGGTGGTGGTGGTGGTGGAAGCCATGAGAGTGGCGGAGATCAGAGTCCGAGGTCGTTGAATGTTCGTGAGCAGGATAGGTTTCTTCCGATTGCTAACATTAGCCGTATCATGAAGAGGGGTTTACCTCTTAATGGCAAGATTGCTAAAGATGCTAAAGAGACTATGCAGGAATGTGTCTCTGAATTCATCAGCTTCGTCACCAGCGAGTAATGGGCTTTCTCAATTTTGTTTATTTTTTTTTCCTTTTGTTCTGTTAAATTGTATTTGGCCTTGGTAGGTGTAAAGCTTGTGTTACTGCGAAAAAATTGGTGCTTTTGTGCTTATAGTGTGCAAAAGCCTCTTCCTTGTTAAGTTTAGGTTGATGCATATCGACATTGCGTTCTTATGTTAGGATTCTGCTAATTCACTATGTCAATTTGCTTAGCTTTTGTTTGTATAATGCTTCATGATGTTGTGCTTATTTTGATATGCAGAGCGAGTGATAAGTGCCAAAGAGAGAAAAGGAAGACCATTAATGGAGATGATTTACTTTGGGCAATGGCTACTTTAGGGTTCGAAGATTACATTGAACCCTTGAAGGTTTACCTGATGAGATACAGAGAGGTATGTTCCACTTCAGCTTATATATGAGCAAATGGGGTAACAAAAGATACTGTGAATTTCTGATGTTCCTAGTTACATGTGAAATTGTGTTAATATTACTATGCATCAAGAGAATTTCTGCTTTTCACTCACTGAGTCTCTGTTTTTCCTTTTCATTTCCTTCTATGCTATATGGATTGGGATTTTGCAGATGGAGGTCAGTGGTTCTCCTCTTTCACTTATCTCTCTCGCTTTATTAAGCTTATCGCAATCTTCTGTTTGTCCAGTTTTATCTGTGCATCCTTTTTTTGGGACTTATGTTGTATGATTGTATCTAATTAGGATTGTTTGCTACCCTCTGCCATTGATATCTGTCTGATAGGGTGACACTAAGGGATCAGGAAAAGGCGGGGAATCAAGTGGAAAGAGAGACGGTCAACCAAGCCAAGTGTCCCAGGTAACGACTCTTATCTTTCTCCAATTGACACGGTCATTTTTCCTAGGCATTATCTTTTTCCACTTATTAAAGGTGCGATCTAGTTTATCGATTCCCTGTCTCTACCTTCTGAACAGTTCTCGCAGCTTCCTCAACAAGGCTCATTCCCACAAGGTCCTTATGGAAACACTCAAGTAAGTGAGGTTAATAGTTATATATTAATACATTCTTCACATAGAAGAGAGACAAGAATAAAAACGAGAAAATGATAAAAACGATTAAAAGATTTAACGACTTTGATAGAAAATATATGCTTATCCATTTTTGAAATCTACACAAGATCGAAGACATGAAATCTGATTAGGCCCTGATATGTTGCTGGTACTGAGCTGCTACAAAAGCATCGAGCATCTTGAACCATTAATGGTATTTGTAATCTGTGAATATACAGGTAATTGATTAAACTCGTTTGTGACTTTGTAGGCTTCGAATATGATGGTTCAAATGCCGGGTACAGAGTAGTACTAGGACACTATTCATCACAATCTTCCGAGATTCAACTATTCCGGTTGTTTCTGAGAATCTGAGCGATCTACTGTTCATAGATATGGATTGTGGTATCTCAGTTTTGGGAGAGAGAAGATTTGTATATGATTGATTGTGTTGTAGGGAGAAGAGTTTGGTTTGCTTAAGATAAGAATTGGAAAACACCCTTTTTCATTTTGAGTTGTCAAGTTTCTTAGGGATTGGTCTTAAGAAGAAGCTATTTATCAGCATTTGCTTGGCCTGTGGATTCTTTCATGCAAGTGTCACTTTCATAAAACAACATCAAGATTAATAATTTAGATTCTCATTGATTCTTTTTGTCCTAAAGTCAAGAGTTTTGTTTGGCATCTTCGATTTGATAAAATGAAACATCACTGTTCATAAACGTGATATTGAATCGTTATGGATCTAGTGGTGTGGTGAAATTCACGATTTAAGTATAGAAAAGGTTAAAACGAGAATATTAAGGTAAATAGAAAGCAAAATAGTGATTAGGACATGCACCAACTCCTTTGTGATAGACACTGAGTTTATCGATTGAGGTAATAATAATAGAGCCGCCCCTGGTTTACAAGTCTTTCCGTTGCTGCTCAGAATCTAACACATGGACATGTGACATGTCATATGGAACATGGTCATGTTTATGGGCATTCTCATGAACAAACTAAATAGAAACTTTGAAAATTTAAGGAAAACGGAAGGAAAAAATCTAAAAGAAATAATGTAAGAGACTAATTTCAACCACTAAACGACTAATAAAAACACAAAACTCTTAGAAAAACCTTAAACTAATGTCAATGGTTGATTAGTTGATCCGGATGCTTAGTGATGAGGTCTGAAAATGTGTGACCACCACCTGTTGAGGCGGTCGATAGGTGAAAACTTCATCTTCTTCTTGGGAACATTCGGCAAAGTAACGTCTTCGGTTGATGGTTGCACCGTGACTCGAAGCTTAATCCCAGCCTGACAAAGACCGGTCTTTAAGCTTACAAAATAATGCACTCCTGGTTTGGTGAGCTTAACGAGATCGTGTCCCGACTTGTACACGGCTACGGTTGAAGTTGGTTCGCAGGATCTGAACTCAAGATCATCGCTGATTTCTCTAACGTCGTTGAGGTACTTGTTGTATTCGAAAAAGAGAGTATCTCCAACATGAAACTGTTTCCCCTCACTCCACCTATAATAGTAGTAACTGTTATAAACGCTCCATCCTTTGGAATCACCGACCTTGTAAATCTTTCCACTAGGAAGGATCTTGCTCGGTGGTGGTGGTGGTGGAGAAATCGGACGTGACGGGCCATGGATCTTGCTCGGTGGTGGTGGAGGAATTGGACGTGACGGTTCATGGGTCTTGCTCGGTGGTGGTGGTGGAGGAATCGGACGTGACGGGTCATGGACGACAAGAACGTCGAGTTTCAGTCCCGAGACGCATTGAATATGATTTGAGGTGATGAAGTAGTGATGTCCTGGTTCCTTGAAGGTTATGACATCGTATCCTGTGTTGTAAACAACTTTAGGAGAAGAAGAATCGCATGCCTCATACTCTAAAGCACTGGAGACTTGAGCGACGTCGTTGACGTTCTGATCGTATTCCAAGACCAGAGAATCTCCGACGTGGAATTCTTTATGTTCAGCCCAAGAGTCGTCCTTCACAGTCCAGCCATAATTGGAACCTCCGACTTTGTAAATTTTCGCAGAGCAGGAACCCAAGAGAATCGTGATCGCGAGCACAAAGCCAAAGAGCTTCGTCTTTGTGACCATGATTCGATCGTATGGATAGGAAGAAGACGAAAGATGATGAGATCTCTAAACTCGCTGGATGAGAGAGAGAGAGAGAGAGAGAGAGAGAGAGAGAGAGTATTTGGTGTAGTGTTGATGAATGTGTTTGTGAAAAAAAAAGTACGTGTAGTGCCCTATTTATAGAGATTTACGATCCCTACATAATCCTTGCCTTTTTAGGATTTTGTTTAGTTTATTTCCTTTTCTCTAGATGAATCGAAGTTCTAAACTTCTTAGTGTTTACATAATATATTGTTCCTTCTTGGAATTAGATTCACCTTTTTGCAATCCTTTTCTGATTAGGGTTTTTTTAGTATTTCTAATTTAATGGGAAATCTTATCTTATTTTATACAACTACGTAAATTATATACTTTAAATTAATTTAAAACTTTATTGATAATAGGATTTATATATTGAATGAGTAATAGGATTTTTATAAAATGATGCGTTTGATCATATTATACATTTTTATAGTTTCGTTATATATATAATCTAAAATAATCATACACTTGTGTAAAGTTTTTTTTTAATGTTATGTATGTTTAATGTATAATTACTGTATTTGATCGCTCGTGTAGCCCATATGCATATTCAACCACCATGAACTACAAAGAATGGATAACTAAAATGAAGAAAGAACAATGAGTTCTTGATCAATGGAAACAAATACATTTTCAATATCAGATTTTCCGATTAACAAAACAAGCAATACACATCTACATAACTAGGTCTGGGTAAAATATCCGAACCGAAAGAATCAAACCAGACCCGATTCCAAATTTGGAGGTATCGAACCGAAGCGGAATCGGTCTAAATATCTTAATGGATTTGAAACTCTATATCTGAAGAACCGGAACCGAACCCATACCAAATTCCATATCCAATAGGTATCCGAAAGTATTATAAATATAAATATATACGTTAAAATATTAGTTATATCTATACTTCTAATAATTCAAAATATCCAAAATTATAATTATAAACCCAAATATATTAGCTATTTTTGGGTAATTCAGATAAATTTGGATATATGTGGATAAAAAAATAACCAATGTTTTAGTTTTTTGGAAGTATTTCAGGTATTATTGGATAAATTCGGGTAAAAAGTAACCAATGTTTTAGTTTTTTACTGGCATTTCAGGTATTATCGGGTAATTCAGGTAGATTTAAGTATATTTTGGTAAAAAGTAACCAACTCGAACCGTATCCGATAAATATTCGGTTCTTGACAAGTTTTCCAATCAATTATCCGAACTGACTCAAACCCAAAAAATACCGAACCGAATCCGAACTGAATTTTTATAATATCTGAATAGTTCCTAAACTTTTACAACCGAAAAATCTGAAACCTAAAATATCCGAACCGAACCCGAACCAATATCTGAATGTCCATGGCTACACAGAACTCTATACTAATTAAGTTCTTGTCATCATAACATATTGAGATATCACATTGCTGTTTTAACGGAGTCTAGGAGATCCAAAAGTCAATAATTCTATAATAGTAAGTATTCTTCATTCATAACATAGACCAAATTGCATTATTAGAATAATCCAAAATCAGCCGGTCCTCCATCACTTCCTTAGAAACCAAGCAGCAAAAACTTTTCGTTAATAAAAAGAAAAAAACTCATATATCTCAGTTATTTTCTCCTAAATAACTAATCAATATTTCCAGTGCCGGAGTAACGTTTTACATTACCCTAACCCAATATAAAAATTATGCCTCTTTATAAATTTTATACAAGATCGCAAAATAATAATAAAAAAATACATTAAAATTTTATATAAAAAAACCCAAACTCCATAAATTGTTTATAAAAAAATAAAAACAGTAAGAATAAAAACAATTATTGTTGAAATATGGCTTTTTTTGCATTTTTTCCAATAAAATCATTCATTAAACTCATGAAGTCAAGTCTTTCAACCATAGTTGTCTCAACTGATAACAAAGCCAGCCCATTTAATTCATCTTGTGACATGGTAGAACGCAAATAATTCTTTATCAGCTTCAACTTTGAAAAACTTCTTTTAGTTGTGGCGACAGATACTGAAATGGTCAACAATATGCGATAAGTAATTTATGTGTTTTGATAACAATCCTCCATTTTCATCAAAAAATCAAGCACTTCAATAGGCTTCCGAACTTCCGCTGGTATTGATTCTCGGATAATTTTTAATTTCATAAACAAATCATCACCAACTATGTTTGAATGCATACCACTCTTTAAAGAAGCTTCCAGGTTCAAACATGATGTCTTCAAACTATCTTCACTTGCTGCTGTTAGTTTTTTTAAATCAAACAAAAACCTAAAAGTTTGTTCATACTTTTGGAATTGTTCAAATCTGGACTCAAGAGAAAGTAGAGGTTGATCCATGAGTGTGTTGAAATATTCAATCCCAACAAACTATTACTCTAATTAAAAAAGCATAACAAATATTATTCTAATTAAAAAACTCATCAAACTTAATTTATTATCTATGTTATTAGAATATATATATATAATTTTTAAAAATCTGCTTTTGCCCTAATCGACGGCTCCACTTGCTTGGGCTCTAAGCCGGGCATGAATTATGTTTCAAAGGGGTTTTTTATCCCGATTTTTTTTTATTGACCAATAAATATTTGTTTTTCAAATGTTAATTATGATTGGTTATTCTTTTCTAAAATCTCTACAATATTTAATGATATAACACTAACTATTTTAGAAAATTGTTTATGCTATTGCTAACGATATCAAAAATCGTTTTAGCAACTAATTATATAACGTTATCCTTTTTTTGGAATAAAAAAAAATTATATTGCTGAGAAAAATTATAGTGCGAACGCATCAAAAAAAAAAGTTTCTAATGTTTTTCTTTGAAATCTAGACAAGAGGACATGAACTCACATTAATTAGGCCCTCATATGTTCCGAGTACTGAAAGCTACAACATCATCGAGCATTGTGAAACATTAGTTATAGTATTTGCAAAAAAACAGATCAAACTCGTTTGTGACTAATAAAGATTATAACACACAGAGGACTCCTTACCAGCGGGATGAGTGATACATTCTGTATGCTTTGCATATGATGGTTCAAATGCCGGGCACAGAGTAGTGCTAGGACACTATTCATCACAATCTTCCGAGACTCAACTATTTCGGTTGTGTCTGAGAATCTGAGCGATCCACTGTAAATAGATATGGATTGTGGTATCTCAGTTTTGGGAGAAATTTTTTTTGGTATATAATTGTGTTGTAGGGAGAAGAGTTTGGTTTGCTTAAGATAAGAATTGAGAAGCACCTTTTTTCATTTGATTGTTATGTTTCTAATTAGGTTTTGGTCTTAAGAAGAATCTATTCATTAGCACTTGATTGGCCTGTTGATTCTTTCATGCAAATGAGCCGTTACATTCATAAAACAACATCAAGATTAATAATTTAGGCTCTCTTTGATTTTTATTTTTTTCAGTCCTAAATTCGAGTTTCATTTGGCATCTTCAATTGATAGAAAGAAAAAACAGTTTCTGAATTTCATATTTAATCGTTGTGGTTCTAGACTTCTAGTGGTGTGGTGAAATTCACAATATAATTATAGAAAAAGTTAGAACGAGAATATTAAGATCATATATAGTAAGCAAGATATTCCTTTGTGATAAACAGTGAGTTAATCCAAATATTGAGGTATCCCTGATTAAGGCTTTCCGTTGCTGCTCAGAATCTAACACATGGTCACATGGACATGTGACATGTTCATGTTCATGTTCATGTGACGTGTTTATTCTCATGATCAAACTAAATAGAAACATTGAAAATTTAAGGAAAACATATGACAAAATCTAAACGAAACAATGTATTTCAACCACTAAACGACTAACAAAAAGAAAACCAAAAACCAAAAACTATTAATAATTAACACCAAAACAAAAACCCTTAAACTAATCCCAATGGTTGATTAGTTAGTTGATCCGGATGCTTAGTGATGAGGTCTGAAAATGTGTGACCACCACCTGTTGAGGCGGTCGATAGGTGAAAACTTCATCTTCTTCTTGGGAACATTCGGCAAAGTAACGTCTTCGGTTGATGGTTGCACCGTGACTCGAAGCTTAATCCCAGCCTGACAAAGACCGGTCTTTAAGCTTACAAAATAATGCACTCCTGGTTTGGTGAGCTTAACGAGATCGTGTCCCGACTTGTACACGGCTACGGTTGAAGTTGGTTCGCAGGATCTGAACTCAAGATCATCGCTGATTTCTCTAACGTCGTTGAGGTACTTGTTGTATTCGAAAAAGAGAGTATCTCCAACATGAAACTGTTTCCCCTCACTCCACCTATAATAGTAGTAACTGTTATAAACGCTCCATCCTTTGGAATCACCGACCTTGTAAATCTTTCCACTAGGAAGGATCTTGCTCGGTGGTGGTGGTGGTGGAGAAATCGGACGTGACGGGCCATGGATCTTGCTCGGTGGTGGTGGAGGAATTGGACGTGACGGTTCATGGGTCTTGCTCGGTGGTGGTGGTGGAGGAATCGGACGTGACGGGTCATGGACGACAAGAACGTCGAGTTTCAGTCCCGAGACGCATTGAATATGATTTGAGGTGATGAAGTAGTGATGTCCTGGTTCCTTGAAGGTTATGACATCGTATCCTGTGTTGTAAACAACTTTAGGAGAAGAAGAATCGCATGCCTCATACTCTAAAGCACTGGAGACTTGAGCGACGTCGTTGACGTTCTGATCGTATTCCAAGACCAGAGAATCTCCGACGTGGAATTCTTTATGTTCAGCCCAAGAGTCGTCCTTCACAGTCCAGCCATAATTGGAACCTCCGACTTTGTAAATTTTCGCAGAGCAGGAACCCAAGAGAATCGTGATCGCGAGCACAAAGCCAAAGAGCTTCGTCTTTGTGACCATGATTCGATCGTATGGATAGGAAGAAGAAGAAGAAGAAGATGAAATACCTAAACTCAGCTCGCTGAATCAGAGAGAGTATTTGGAGTAGTATCGATGAATGTGTGTTTGTGAAAAAGAAGTACGTATAGTGCCCTGTTTATATAGATTTACGATCCCTATTCATAATCCTTGTCTGTTTAGGATTTTGTTTAATTTATTTCCTTTTTCTCAAGATAAATTTCGAAACTTTTTGCAATTCTTTTCTGATTAGGTTTTAGTTTGTAGTGTTTCTAATGTAAGGAAAATCAATTTTTTTTTTTTTTTTTGACATCATCTTATTTTATATAATTATAAATTGATATAATTAACCTTAAAATTCTCTTTTAGTTCATTCGTATATTCGATGGGCTATATCTGGGCATTAGGTTTGAAGTTTGAAGGCCCATATTAGATCAAAATTACTTTGTTTTTATGGGCTTTATTAGGCTTCAACGAGATCAAGGCGTCGATGTCTTTCGTCTCCAGCAATTCGTACCGATACCATTTGGTTCAAATTGGCTGAAGTGTTTTAATTTGGTTAAACCGGTACGGACTAGATCGAACCGAAAAATCCAAATTTTCTAACTCAAAAACCCTCAGATTTCTGAAAGAGGGGGAACAAATCGAATCGACTCTCTTTATTCAAATTTCATCTTCTTCCTCAATCTCTGGGATCTTTGAGCGAACTTAACATTTCTGCATTTTGAATCTCTGTTCAATGGAAGACAACGAGACCAAGAAAAGCGAGGTTGAGGTCGATGGCCTTGGTCTGATTGATGTCGCTTCTGAGGACGATAGCCTTCTCTTCTCCTCGTTTCCCGATCCCACCAGCTACGAGTTTTCCGGTAAATTACAATTTGGAGTTCGTTCTCGCTTAGATGGGTTCTTGGGTTTTGTTAATTTTTCCGAACAAGGTTCGATTGTGGGGTTTATTGAGTTCTTTTACTGTTCATTGTGCTTTACTTAATTGACCGATAAGTTCTTGAATTTTCAGTTCAGTGTTTGATGTGGGAATTAGACTCAGAACTTAGATCCATTTCTCGACATTAAAAGGCAATTGTTACTATTGTAGCGAGCTGGCATTGGTTTTGAATTTAAAGTTTGCAAATTTTTGCCTTCTGCTTACGTTTCAGAGACGGATAAGGATGAGAAATGTTTGAAGGATGAAAAAGATCTAAATTTCATGAGGGATACACAGTACTGTGATGAAGAGATACTGGTATCTTCTGTAGAAGAGAAGGAAGAGGTTCTTCAACCTCACGAGTCTCCTGAACCTGAGAAAGTTATGAAGAAAGGAAAGTATAATCTGCGCAAAAGTCTTGCCTGGGACAATGCGTTCTTCACGAGTGAAGGTAAGTGCATTTCAAATTAGGTACCCTTTGATTAGCTTCCAGGTTTTCAGTGGTTTGTATGTATCGATTACTTTTGCTGGGATATATTTTTGACATCAGGTGTGTTGGAACCCGAAGAAATATCCAGCATGATGGAAAGCAATCATAAGAGTGGAAAGAAAGCTTTACCGACCATTCAAGAGGATATTAATAGATCAACAGAATCCATTTCTACATTTCAAAGTGACTGCACTGTGGAAAACAGTCAGGAGTTTGTTTTGTTTGAAGATGTAAGAGCGTCTATTCAAAGGTCTGCTAAAGCATCTGATGCTGCAACACCTGGAAAAAGTAATGAACTGGGAGCAACAGGAGTAGCAATTAGCCCAAGTAAGTCTTCTTTAGTCTTTATCTGAAGTAGAGGGAGTGGAACTAGCTTTGCCTGTTTAAGCGGTTATATGTCTTTACCACACATTGGCATGTGTCTCTTTAAATCTAATCTATTTCTATGGTCTAGCTTGAGCTTTAGCCTATTAATGGCTCCTCTATAAGGAGAAGGATCTACTTTTTTAGTTTTGTTTTTGTGCTTTTCTTTACCATTTGGATCTTTACAGTAATGAAGCTGTTCCTTTGCATTTTTCTCTTTATGGCTTCTCGGAAGAGCTAGTATCTAATGTGAACTATAATCTTAGATGGAAGTTTTCCATCATATTTCGAGAAGACTGACCCGCTACTGTGTTTTAATTTGTGGCATGGGAAGAACTATTTTGTGCTGTTTACGCTAGACCATACACATTTGTAGCAATAGTTAATTCATGTTGTTTCCAATTTGACCAACTTTTGCATTCTTTGTCTGAAATTCCAGCTACGGGGGACATCCTTGCCTCTCAGGAAAAGGTAAATCTGCTAACAACTGCACCTTGTGGATTTCTCTTTTTACTCCCTTCTCAGCTAACTTTTCCTTTAATTTATATATTTCTCAGACTAAACCCAAAGCCGGTCTTAGAAATCAGAGTATAAGAGCACAACGACTGGGGAAGGCAACAAAACAGGTATATTATCTTCATTCAGTTTCTCAGGTGCATACTAAATTACTAACTAAAGGATTTATTTCTTAGTCTTAAACTTCATTTCATAGCTCGAGAACAATGGTGTTCTCCTAGGTTTCCACTTTCCAGTGGCAATGAGCTGGACTAATAAACTTGAATTGGCTCTGTTGAATCTATGAATCAGAAGTGTGTCATCACTTGTTATAGCTTATGAACCATATAATGAATATATAGGATACTGTGATAAATGATACATTTTCTGCAGCCTGTTGCTCCAAGAGGTCTCAGTCCAGCCATTTCCAAGCCACCCAACGGATTAAGCAAAGGCAGGCCCTTGTCAACAGCATCAACGAATAGGGCATCATTGGAAATAAGCAAAACCAAGCAAGAAAAGAATTCCAAGTTACCTGCAGGTTAGTCAGAATTTTTTCTTAAAGAGGTTTACACTTGTTTTTTAAAGATATTTTATGACCTTGAATAGTACAGGTAAAGAGCCTCCAGGTACCAGAATACCCATTTCACGACGTGCTAAACCTGTCTTGCCAAAACCTGGTGTGTCCGTTAAATCTTCTTTACGTTCTTCAGTTGCCTCAAAGAATGAAATGACCTCTTCATGCTCTTCTCTAGAGAGCTGTGCCAGTGCATCATCTAGCGTTTCTCACAAGTCTTCTCTAGATTCGATAAAGAAGAAGAATGAGTCAAGTTCCAGATTAGCTTCCCAGTCATTGGCAAATCGATCTACATCTAGAGGTATTATGGGCCAACCGAGAATCTCGTCCCACCCAACCAATAAGACAACCAAGTCCAAGCTTTCCTATAGTGTACCATCTGTTGGTTCCATCAGTGACTGTTCATCAGAGTCATCACGAGCTTCTGCTTCTAGTGAAATAGCTAATGGTAACCAGAAAACGGTCTCTGGTGACAAGGGTCCTCCTGCAAATGATAGTTCAGTACAAACTGTGAAGCCTCTGAAGAACTCTAAAGATGTATCTGTTGCCCAAGCTGATGCTAAAGAAGGCACGAAACGAGTTTCAGCTATCAACGGTGGTTCGATTCCTCCAACTTCCATGAAACCATCAGGTCTTCGTGTGCCATCACCAAATATCGGATTCTTTGATGGAGTAAGTCTCCAAAACGAAAAAATTAGAGACCAATTTTGCAATCGTTTGTTCCTTGAGATTGGACCCAACTGGACAAGATCTATATCAATTTTGCAATCTGAGTATGTTAACTGATGTCGCTCTCTATCTCTCTTTGTAAATATAGGCCAGACATGGATCTGCATCTGCCAGTAAGAAGAAGTCTGGAAAGTCTCAACCCGCAAGGTCTCCAATACAAGAATCGTCAAATTCAAAAAGTAAGGCAAGTTCAAGGCTTGTCTCTGTCTCGTCTCCTAAACTGCCAAACAAATTGTATTCCAAAATCAATGCAGAAGATCAACTTGAGGGATGATGAGAATGAGATGCATGAAGGAATCAATAGTTCTTCATACAATGAAGCTCTGTATTTGATCTTATCTTTTAAAATAGGAATTTCGCTGTATGTTAGATTCTTATGTAGCCCCCATCCCCCAAAAGGCACAAAGAACAGTGATATATCAGATTGTGCGTAAAGAAACTTAAGCTAACGAGTTCTAGTATTGTTCACGAATTAGTCTGGCTTATAAGATATTCTACCTACTTACTGCATATACCAAAAGTTAAGCCTTGACGCATTAATTTCTCTTTTTGTTAAAGGACACACAAACTCCAAATAAACTACCCTTAATTCTCATAGCTTGTACCATCAAATATAACACATTCTTTTTTTTTTTTTTTTTTTTTTTTACAACCAGACACGCAAACACTTTGGTATTCAGCTTTTCATTATTACTCTCATTTTCTATTTTAGAAATATTAATTCATCATTCATGCATTTTCTGTGCCAATGAAAATCATTTTTTATTGCATTCATGAGTCCCTAATATAGGACACAACAGAAAATAAAATAAAGAAAATATTGAGTTTTGTTTAGATTTTAAAAGAAGATGAAAACTGGGAAAAACAGAGGAAAATAGCGTCTCTGATGGGGTATGTACTATGTACTGAGAATGAAAACAAGTTTCAAAAGACTAAACACAAGTTGGGTAGCAGCTTCTGTTTCCTTTGACTATAATTTATTACAAGTTATGGGGGCCAAACTGTAAATTGAAGATAATATTTTGAGATATGAATTAGTACAACTCTGTTTTTCAAAAGACAAAAGCTTCAATACACAGGTTTCGTTTGACTCATTTCTCTTCACTCTCTCTATCTCTCTCTGCTATAAAGACTATCTCTCAGATCTGTGAATCATCAACGTTTTCTCCTTCTCACTAGCTAAGAAACCCATTTCGACTCTCTCTCTCTCGCTTCCTACATCCCCATGGCTGACAATGAAGATGACATTTTGCTTCCTCGTTTCTTCAAGGTGTTCCTCTCAGAAACAGCCTTTGAATCGTTTGTAAGGATTCTCTCTCTCTCTCTCTCTCTCTCTCTCTCTCTCTCTCTCTCTCTTTCTTCTTTCTTCTCTCTTCCATAAACGTAGTAGCAAAAGTCTCAAACTTTTAGAAAAGTCAAATATCAGTGAGTGAGTTATGGTTTATGGGTTTGAATCTTTTAGTTTTAGCAGTTATCGTTTTCACAAAAGCATATGTTAAAACTGTAAACTAGTGAATTTGTTTTGTGTTCATCATTTTTGTGCCTTTGTTTATAAATCATCTTTGATTGCTTATTGGGTTTGGCTCATACGCTTGTTGAAATTAAGCCACTGTGGTTTCTGTTTGATTTAAGTTATAACAAGTTTACATTTGTGTCTTGAATCATCAGGCGATTCCTTTGTCTTTCATGGAGCATCTTGCTGATCCATTGCCCAACTCAGCCAAGCTCCAAGGCACTGGAGGAAGGGATTGGACAGTGAGCATGACGAAAATACGTGACACTGCGTATTTTACAGCTGGATGGCCAAAGTTTGCAGAGGACCATGAACTTGTGGACGGAGAGTTCTTGACATTTGTGTACGATGGTCACCGCACCTTTGAAGTTAGTGTGTTCGGTCGTTTGGGTTGTAAAGAGACCAGAGCTGAAGCAGAAACAATTGAGCTTTCTGGTTCTAGTTCTGATTCTGAAGAAGACGAAGAACCTTCATTGGATGTTGATGATGACACTAGCTTAGGTGAAGATGAAGAAATCAGCCAGAGTCTTTATCCATTTGAGGACGAAGAGACTGAATCTGATGCTGCAGGTGTGATAGTCTTTTTCAAAGTACTTAAACATTGTTAATCCAAAAACTAGTACTGTTAAGCTTGTTTTGCTTCAGTTTTTGCAGGGAACTTAGACATTGAAGCTCTAACTAATCCACACTTTCCAACTGCCCTCAAGAACAGGATTTATGAACTGGTAAAATTGACAAACGACTTTAGATTCAGTTACTCTGTCTCTCTTTACTTTCAATATGGTTTTTTTACATGTTGTGATGGTTTTGTTTTGTGCAGTTGATTCCAGCCAATGTCGTGAGAGAAAATAACCTTACGTTTGGTGATTCCGTCAAGTACATTGATGGAGAAGGAACCTTGGTAGGGCTAAGAGGGAAATGGGCTGATAATAGGATTTGTTTCAAAGGATGGGACAGGGTTTGCAGAAGGAACAGACTTAAAAAACATGAGGATACTGTTATATGCGAGCTTCTTCATGACCAAAAAAAAGTTCATTCCATCAGAGTCCATGTCATGCGTGGAACTGCTTGATCCTCTCATCACCATCATCATTATCATCAGTACTTTGACATGGGCTTACTATGGCTTTTTTTTTGTTTAGGAGTGTTCTTATGTTTCTTCTCAGGTTTTATTTTAGTAGTAACTTCTTCATCCCCTAGAAACTTTATGAACTTATTACTGTTTCTTGTTATGTTTTGAATGCTAGTTATTACGCGCATCTATATATGGCTTTTTATAGTATGCTTTCGATGGTGACAAAAAAAACTCAATAAAATTAGATATCATATAACACAAATGAGCGTGTGTCTCTGAAATCTGAAACTCTTTGAACAATTCAGTCTTCCCATTATTCACTTCCCTGAGCAGAGTCAGTCTCAACTAGACGATTACAGGTCAGGATTATAGTGCTTATTGTCTTTTAATGGTCACGATATACTTAACTTCCGCGTCACAGAGAATATTCGCCCTCTAGAGTCTTTTTGATGAAAACGCTGCCGTTTCTTTGGAAAAGACCACTTCAATTAAATTTTTGAAAGACAGATATTTGAAACCTGAATTAACATTAGTTTTATTGAGGATAGAAACATTATAAAACCTGGATATATATATATACTAATTTCACAATATTATAAAAGAGGCAAACATACAAATCTTGATCTTATTTATTATCACATTAATTTGTTCACGAGTGATGATGGAATAGTTGGTATGAGCTCAAGATTCTTGTTGAAAGCTCCGTCTTCTTCCATATCAATGTCTTCAATGGCCACTCCATTGGGCAAACTCCAATCAAAGAAGTAAAGAATGTTAAGAAGGCCTAGTCAAGAATGGTGATTCCCAAGTTCATACCGGGACAGCTTCTACGGCCTGCTCCAAAGGGCAAGAGCTCGTAATGCTGACCTTTGTAGTTGATAGAGGTATTGGAAAACCTCTCAGGATTGAATTCTTCAGGGTTAGTCCAAACTTTGGGATCACGTCCTATTGTGTAAGTGTTGATCTTGATATGGGTGTTCTTTGGAATGTGGTAGCCTTGAATCTCAATGTCCGACATTGTTTCTCTTGCGAGCAAGAGAGGAGATGGTGGATGTAATCTGAATGTTTCTTTGATAACCAGATTTAAGTACTCGACCTTTTGTAGATCTTCTTCTGTGATCCTCTCTTTGTTGGATCCGAGTGTTGCTCGAATCTCTTCTTGGAGTTTTTGCATCACCCTTGGATGTCTGGTTAGTTCTGTCATCATCCATATCAATGTGACTGTTCCCGCGTTAAAAAATGTTTGCTGAGTTAAACCAATATCTTTGAAGTTGCGAGAAAACAACCCATTTGCGACCAGCTTAGGTCGGGTGCAAGTCTCTAGGTCATGTGTTTTGAGAACTTCTTTAGATGCTTCCTTGGAAGAGAACACGACCATAGGGACGACTCCGAAACGGAGAAGCATCACTGGTCCATGTTCTAAAGAGAGCTTGTGTAAAACACTGTGAAGTGATCTTCCAAGCTGGTGCAAGTTTCCTATGATCGGAAGACCTGTAAGTCCCGGAGGAAGCTTCCTTTCCGAAGGTAAAAGCTTTTTAAAGAGGATCAAAAAGAGAGGGAAAAGGAAGAGGAAACCTAGGAAGATAGACATTATTGTTGTCTTTTGTTTTGGCTAACTCGTTTTGTTTTTCTTTGTATTTGGAGTGAAGAGCATTTTGTTCTCGTAGAGGCAATATATAAGCAATGCATGTCGCAGTGCATGTGGTTAGGCTTTGTAGTAAATCAAAGCTTTTGCAGAGGAATTGAATTAACTAAGGTGTTTAATGGGTAGATAAGGAGAAGCCTTAAATAACATAACTAATTTTAAGCCCCAAAAAATTAATTAAGATTTAAAGCTCTCTCTGTAACCAAACCGACAACATAATGTGATTAACTACAAATCTAAACATTTTTGTGGAACTGATTCGTGCAACCATAACTAATTTGGTAATCTACAAATCTAAACATTTTTTTTGGAACTAATTCATATTAACATAAAAGCTAAAAAGTACCATAACTAATTTGGTTTGATGATTTTTTTGATATTTTTGTTATTATATGGGGAATATGAAATACCCGAAGGGAAAAGAATTCATATGAAATATATATATACATATATATATATATATATAATCATCATACATCTTGATAAAGTCTAAATATGAAAAATCCATTGATCCATTCTTCTCTAGAGATTTTAGAAGAGGAGGAATGTTTTTATACTAAAGATTTAAGTTCGTTTCTTCCTCGTGTGAAGTGTTTCTGCTTTTGATGCGAACAGGGCTAGAGCAGAGACAAGTGGACGATGACAGATTGACAGGCCAAGACTATAAGAGCAACTCTCTCACAAGAAGTCTCTAAAATTTAAAATATTATAAAAAGAAAGAGAGTGAAATGAGTCTCTCATTACTTTGAAAAACTCTTAACAAACTCTAATAACACTTATCTCAAGTGTGGTTCAATTCCTTTTTCAGATTCAAAATTAATTATATAACAAAATTATATTAAAAATATTAATATTATATTATTAAGAACCTTAGAATCTTTAACGCAGACATTTTATATGCGTTTTAAAACTAATAAAATAATGAAGTTTTAGCGTAATAATTGAAGAAACGGGCCTATAGGTAAAACTTATTGAAACGGTTCTTCGGGACACGTTGCAGATTTTTATTTGTTGAAGCGTTTTTCCCTTCTTCTCTCTGGCGACGCTTCTGGTCTCTCTCTCTCTCTCTCTCTCTCTCTCTCTCTCTCTCTCTCTCTCTCGCGACGCTTCTTCTCTCTGTCTCTCGCATAGCGTCTTCTCTCTGTCTCTCGCGACGGTTCTTCTCTCTCTCTCGCGACGCTTCTTCTCTCTCGCGACGCTTCTTGTCTCTCGCGACGCTTCTTCTCTTGCGACGCTTCTTCTCTCTCTCCCTCTTCGTCCTTATCTCGATCTAAGTTGATTCGATCTCTGTTCCGAAATTAAGGTTTTTGTTTTCTGTGGATGACGACTGCATCACGATTTACCTGGGCTCCAGCTAAGGGAGGTAACGAGCAGGGTGGATCTTGGATCTTTGGTCCGTCTCAGAAGTATTCGTCCGTCGCTGCTCACACAATTTTAAAGCGAAGGTGAGATTTTGAAACTGGTTTATCTTCTTTGATTCGATGCGAATTAGATTACATGTGAATTCAATCGAAATTTTAGCTTTGATTTGGATGAGATTGTCCACAAATCTAGGGTTTATTGCAATTGTCGACGAGGAATTTTGACTTACGGTCTTTTATATGGAAAAAGCTTATCTAGTTTGTCTTTTGGTTACCGAGATCATTAGTATCATGGCCTGTTTGTTGTAGTTTTGAAAATCAAGAGTTATAGATTATGCTGCTGTGTACGAGATGGCATATTTCTAAGGGTTTTTGTGCTTCACATCTGAAAGATACTGGTTTCTTTATGGGATATATCATAACGTTTTCTGTCTTTATTTATTTTGTTTGGCCGGAGGGAAGGACAACACACTCAAGAGGAACTTCAGTAGAAAAATCTTCGCGATGAGCTTGAAGAGCGTGAGACATTTCTCAACCAAAGACAAATCATATAGTGGTAAGATACTATAATTCAAGCTTTTTCATTATGATTTTGCTAAGCTTCTACCTTTCTTAGATAGTTTGATCATATGTTGTCTAACCTGGATGCCCTCTGTTTAGGATCTAAAAGGGATCCTGAAGAACGGATTATTCCTCGCAGTGTAGATGCTGATGATTCTGATGTTGATATCAAAAGTGACGACGAAAGGTACCTATTCTTCATCTCTTCCACTCTTGTCTTCTTCTTTGCAGTTATTTATCAGTTTGACTTTTGTGGATGATAGATTTATTTGTATTATGTTGTGTCTCTAATAAAATTATTAGAAGACTGTGGTCTTGGATGTAAAACTCAATTACCTTAAATTATACAATTATAATTTCAGATTAGTCAATTACCCTAAATTAGTCAATTAACTCGGTTCCATTACCCTAAATTAGTCTTGGGATTGTTCATATTAGTCAATTACCATAAATTATGAAATGAAAGCTAACTCAACAGTAGGTTAGCTTTCATTTCATAAAAACTTTTTCTTGTCACATATGGCCTGCTATAATAACACGATTATGGATCGAAATTTGAATATGAAAACACACCAAAACTTAGTTAATTATCAGAACAAACCAAAACTAAATAACCAGAAAGGAAGAAACGTGTTGATTTACTTAAGTTGTGATGGAGACATAAGTCATTAACTGACATAGTTGATGGTGGATGACTTTAATTCTGTAAACCTAACCCAACTTAATAAAAATTAGGTGTCTCCTTTGATGACTTTTGTTGTTCATAATAACACAAGTCTCTCTCTTACATAACACATAACCTCTTTCATAAAACATTTAGCTCCGCCTTTCAGATCTAGTAAAATGGATCTGGATTTTACAAATTCTTTTACCTCATCTCAAAGCTATGTTGATCTCTTGAGTAGCCAGCAAGAGATTAACACTCCAGAATCCTTGTCCCAACAAACACATTCACCATTAAACCAAATACCTTCAACAGACAATAGAGAACCTAGGCAGAGATGGAAAGTCGTTGAAGAACAAGTTGTTGTAAGTGCTTGGTTAAACACAAGCAAATATGTTATAGTGGGAAATGAACAGAAATCAGGGACATTTTGGCAAAGAGTGACTGACTATTACGCTGCAAGTCCTCATGTGGCTGGTCTACCACATAGGGAGGCCAATACTTGTAAGCATAAATAGAGGAAAACCAGTGAGAGTGTTAGCAAGTTCGCTGACTGCTATGAGTATGCCACCCGTAACAAGAAGAGTGGTCAAAATGAAGACAATATTATGGAGATGGCTTACCAGTTGTACACCTCTGATCACAAGGTGAAGTTCACCTTGGAACACACTTGGAGAATGCTAAAGAATGATCAGAAATGGTGTACATTTGTTGCTGAAAAAAATAAACCAAATACCAATAAACAGAGGACAGGAGAGTGTGCTGGTCATTCCTCCAGCTCCACCATGGCCTGTCAAGTGGAGGACGAAACAAAAGAGAGGCCATTGGGTGTGAAAGCTTCAAAGGCAAAGGGGAAGAAGAGAGTTCGGGGGCAGAATGAAGATGCAGATGTGAGTTTTTTGAAGGTGCTTCAGGAGATGTGGGTGATAAAAAAGAGGACTTGGCTGCTAAAGAAAGACTGTCTAAACAAAAAATCCTTGATAGCCTCCTTGCCAAACCCGAACCACTATCAGAGATAGAACTCACACTTAAGAACAAGCTTATGACTGAGATGTGTAATCTTCTAGGTAAGTTTTTCATTGTGTTCTTTTTTGTTGAATACTTGTTCTTCTCTGTTCTAGCCTCTTTGTTTATGTCTCAAGTTTCTCTCTTTCTAGCGATTGTGTTTCACTTTTATTTATTCTTCTCTGTTCTAGCGATTTGGTGTTTTATCAAGTTTGTTCGTTTCTTTTTATTCATCATTATTGATTTTTTGTTGATATTTGACCACTTGATTATTGATTTACCTGTTGGTTCTTGTTTGTTATTCACAGTTTCTTTGTATTTTCATTATTGATACTCACTGTATTTGTCTTCATGTTTATTGATTTTGCAGGAAGAGAAAGTCAGTGACCAAGGAAGAGAAGACAATGGCGTTTGTTGTTTTCACTTTATTTGTCTTCTTTGCATTTTCATTATTGGTACTCATTTTGGTTGTATTGTCCTTCTTTTTTTTTCTTCTGTTTATTAGATGTTAAAACAATGGTCGGATATTTTCTCTTTATAAGATGACTTTCTATAATATGACTCTTCAAACATATATATCTCTCTCTATCTTTCCCTCTTTCTTTGAATCGGACCACAATTTCTAAGATCTCATCTCATCTATTTTAAATTTTCTATTTTTCATTGCCAAACATAGAAACATATCTCTCTCTCTCTTTTTCTGTTGTTACCAAACATATCTCTCTCTCTCTTTTTCTGTTGTTACCAAACATATATCTCTCTCTCTTTGTGTTGTTACCAAACAAATAAGTCATGAGTTCTCTTCCTCAAAGTTCTACATATGATGAAATTTTTTATCAAATTTTTGATGAGAACTTCGATCAAATATTTGAGAAAGCTTTTGAAGATTGTGTAGATGGAGTAAGTGAACGTCGGCTGGCAAGAAAGAAAAAAAAAATCGGGCATACATAGAAAGAGGACGCGAGGAATGACATATTCGGCTATGGAACGATTACTTTAGTGATCAACTGGTTTACCCAGATGATATATTTCGACGGCGTTTTAGAATGAACAAACCATTGTTCATGCGTATTGTTCACAGACTCTCTGATGAAGTACCATTCTTTGGACAGAGACTAGATGCTACTGGAAGGGCCGACCTCTCAGCCCTACAAAAATGTACTGCCGCAATTCGGATGATGGCATATGGTGTTGCAGCTGATGCGATGGATGAATACCTCAGGCTCGGTGAAACCACTGCGAGCAGATGCTTAGAACATATTGTGGATGGAGTTATACATTTATTCGATGATGTTTACCTGAGAAGGCCTACACCAGAAGATCTCCAACGATTACTAAATACTGGAGAGTTTCGGGGGTTTCCCGGGATGATAGGAAGCATTGATTGTATGCACTGGGAGTGGAAGAATTGTCCCACGGCTTAGACAGGACAATATTCACGTGGACATGGAAAACCCACAATCGTTTTAGAGGCTGTGGTTTCACAAGATCTATGGATTTGGCACGCATTTTTTGGACCTCCAGGTACTTTTAATGATATCAATGTTCTGGACCGGTCACCCGTTTTTGATGATATATTAGAAGGCCGAGCTCCGAATGTCAAATACGTGGCCAATGGACGCCAATACCATATGGCTTACTATCAAACGAATGGTACATATCCAAAATGGGCAACTTTCATCCAATCAATTTCTCAGCCGCAAGGTCCGAAAGCATCATTATTTGCTAATTTTCAAGAAGCTGTTAGAAAAGATGTCGAACGTGCTTTTGGAGTGTTGCAAGCTCGATTTGCTATTGTCAGAAACCCAGCTCTTAGTTGGGATAAGACAAAAATAGGAAAAATAATGAGAGCATCTATCATATTGCACAATATGATAGTAGAAGACGAACGAGACCAATGCACTCAATGTAATTTATCAGAATTCTTACAAGGAGAAGGAAGCGCGACTTCACAAGTGGATTACACGTTCTCTACAGATACACCTACAAATGTGAATAATATGATGGCCAATCGAGCTCTAGTTCGTGAGAAAAAAATGCATGAACAATTGAAAGCTGATTTGGTTGAAAACATTTGGCAACAATTTGGCACAACTGAAGACTAGAGCCGAGGTAGTTGTGTTAATCACAATGATTTAAATTATTTTATTTTATTTTACGTTTTAACGGATTGTAATATACGTTCAAATTTTTATGCAACCTATTATATTACTTTGTTTTATTTAAATTTCAATATTTATATATAATTATTTTATTTTCTTTTATTTTACAAACATTAAAATAAATAAAAAAATTCTCAATTCTTTAGAACCCCATTCGAGTGTCATCATTGAACACATATATATTTACATGAATCTAATTGAGTGTCAAACTGTTTTTTAATATTAAATTTAATATACAAAATAAATGAAAACACTATGAAAGTGTCACCATTAAGAATGCTCTTACTTAAGAGATTCAATTGATGGAAATGCTCTAATATACTACTTAGTACTTCGCGATTTCATCCGTCCGATCACAGTGTATATTCCTTTTTAAGGGTCACGATCTCTTGCAGTTGACTTCTACGTCACAGAGGATTATCGTCCTCCAAAGTCTGACGAAACGTTACCGTTTTAATTGATAAAAACGACTTCAATGAAAATTTAAAGACAAATTTTTGCAATCTTGATTAACATAAGTCTTATTGAAGATTGATTGAAACATCATAAAACATGGATGTATATTAATCATAATACAAGCCAACCAAGATGAACGTAAGATAGAAACGAAATCAAAACCAAACGGATCACAAAAGAGGCAAACATACAAATCTTAATCTTATTTTTCAATATTTGTTCACGAGTGATGAAGAGTTGGTACGAGCACAAGAGGGACTTTCTTGGAAATGTTTAAAGCACCGTCTTCTTCCATGTCAATATCTTCTATATTCATTCCATTGGTCAAGCTCCAATCAAAGAAGTAAAGAAATAAAACTCACTAAGGTCTCATTTTTTATTCCGTTGACTATAAACCATTGTACTTTGTATGTTATGTCAACTTGAAACATGGTTTAATTTATTTAAAGACCACTTCAATGAAGAAGAACAAAAGATAACATAATTTCAAATTGTAGATTAATATATATAAGTTCTATTGAAGATAAAAACATCATGAACATGAATATTTATTTGATTCACAATACATAAGCCAGCCAGGATAAAAGTAAGGCAAAAACGTAATGAAAAACCAACCGATTACAAAAAGAGGCAAACCTACAAGTCTTGATCTTATATATTAATGCATTTGTTCACGAGTGATGGCGAGTTGGTACGAGCCTAAGAGGAACTTTCTTGGCGATGTTTAAAGCTCCAACTTCTTCCATGTCAATGTCTGCAATGGTCATTCCATCGGGCAAACTCCAATTGAAGAAATAAAGAAGGTTAAGAAGGCCGAGCTCAAGAATGGTGATTCCCAAGGCCATACCGGGACAGCTCCTACGACCAGCTCCAAAGGGCAAGAGCTCGAAATGCTGACCCTTGTAGTTTATAGTGGTATTGGAAAACCTCTCAGGATTGAATTCTTCAGGGTTAGTCCAACATTTGGGATCACGTCCTATCGTGTAAGTGTTGATCTCAATCATGGTGTTTTTGGGAATGTTGTAGCCTTGAATCGTGATGTCGGATATTGTTAATCTTGGAAGCAAGAGAGGAGCAGGTGGGTGTAATCTGAATGTTTCCTCGATCACTATCTTTAGGTATAGAACTTTCTCTAGATCTTCTTCTGTGATTCTCTCTTTGTTGGAGCCGAGTGTTGCTCGAATCTCTTCTTGAATTGTCTTCATCACTCTCGGATGTATGGTAAGCTCTGTCATCGTCCATATCATCGTGATTACTGCAGCGTTCACTCCCGCTAAAAACACATCCTGAATAAATAACATGCATACGAATTCATGATTTTGATATGAAAATAGAATTTAGAAGCTAAATTTGTAAGTTGCTCCCCAAGCTATAACATCGCTTTTCAAATTACCTCCAATATAAACTTTAAAGATTGGTACTAGTTAAGAAATCATTTACACTCACCGACATGACTCCTTTGAGATGATCGGAAGTGGTCTTGAAAGAGCCTACACTGGTGGGTTTATTGATCATATCCAACATGGCACTGATGAGGTCTAAGTGATCTTGGTGGTGTTCAGTCTTTAAATGATCATCAATCACATGTTGAAACAAATTGGTGAGTTTAGAAAAGACTTTGTTCATCCTCGAATGCTGACCAGAGAGCCGGTCTATAAGCCATCCGGGACCCGTGGGGAAGAAGTCAGTGAATGCCAAGGTTCCTACGTTGGTCTCTGACTCTATCATCAACTCTTCGACTCTCTCCATATCGATGAAATCGCACTCACGGAAGTTCTTCCCAAAGGCAAGTCTAAATATAATACTTGCGGTGAAGGAGAAAAGGGCTTTTCCCAAATCCAGTAGGGTTTGTGTTTGAGAAGATTTTAAAATTTTCTTGACCAGCAAGTCACTCTCCTCCTCTCTGATATACTGAAAAGACTTTTGCTTTTTTGGACTAAAGAGCTCGAGCCCCACAAGCTTTTTCATCTCTCGCCAGTCCTCGCCATACTGAGTGAAACCAATGTCTTTGAAGTTGTAAGAAAATAAACCGGTCGCGAACATCTTAGGTCGGGTACAAGTCTCTAGGTCATGAGTCTTGAGAACTTCTTTAGCTGCTTCCTTGGAGGAAATTACGACCACAGGGATTACCCCGAAACGGAGAAGCATCACTGGTCCATGTTTTAAAGAGAGCTTGTGAAGAGAACTGTGAAGCAATCTTCCAAGCTGGTGCAAGTTTCCTATGACTGGAAGACCCGTAGGTCCCGGAGGAAGCTTCCTTTTCGAGGATAAAAGCTTTTTAAAGAGGATCAAAAAGAGAGGGAAAAGGAAGAGGAAACATAGGAAGATAGACATTATTCTTGTCTTTTGTTTTGGCTAAGTAACTCAAAGAGGCATTATATGGAGCAATGCATGTGGTTAGGTTTTTGTACTCTCTCGAGGCATATAATGATCTTGTGTTTAATGAGTGGAGAAGGAAAAGCCCCCGAAAACAAAGGTTAGATATAAAGCTCTCTCTAACCAAACCGACAACAATAACGTGGCAATCAACAGATCTAAACTTCTTCTTTTTTGTGTGGAACTGATTCGTGTAATCACCAAACTAATTAGGTTTAATAATTATATTGTTTTATGGGAAATATCCGAGGTAAGAAAATAATTGACTAATATAAACACAGATTTTGCAATAATTAAAAAATTCAGTGAACTGATCTTCGGTCGGGTTTAAGTTTTATAAAACACAAGGAGTCTTTGACCGAAGAAGAAAACCTAAGACTCTGTCGAAAAGCCTTTGAACTCAAGGATTCAAACGAACTAATTGAGCCAAGTCGATTAAGTTTCTTAACTTAATGCAATTTTAAAACCTCTGAAAAGACCCCTTCAATTTATCAGGGTCTTCCATATCTTCACTAAATTTTATTATTTTTCAACAAATTTTTTTTTGGTCGTCTAATGATGATAAATAAAGAGAAAAGAGTATCGAAACAGAGAAAAAGAGAGAGAACTGGAAGAAAAGAAAGCTCAAAAACAGAGTAAAAAGCAAAGGATTAGTGACGTCGTTCATCTTCAGCTAAGGCCGTGTTTTTATAAAATTAATAACAAAATTCCATATTTTATTTATTTATATCTCCAAGTTCTTAAATAACAGAGTATGAAAAGTTACAATTTTTTTTTTTTGTATACTTGTATTTATTGCTCCAATAACTATTTGTTTTAGTTATATATAAAAAACTACATGCAAACCTAATGAAAGGATAACATTAACATTGTTCTTCTGTTTTTTTTGTATTTTATGAAAAAGAAGTACAATTTTTAAAATGTTCAATCATATGTTTTAATAAAAAAACTGTTTTGGGTCCATCTAATTAACCAATTAATAACTCGGGTCAATCATTGAAGAGCATTAGTGCAGTTTTGACTCCATAGTTTTGGTCTTTGGGAATGTTCTACAAGTAACTAAAAGAAGACTTCATACTTTTGGAAACCAATTATTTATCATAAACCCTAAGTTGTGACTAAGTTGTACAAAATAAGCATTTTTTGGGTTTAAGGTGTTCTGTCCTTAAATCTTGCGGAATCAATTACTTTAATGTTATGTCAACTTAAAACCAGATTTTTATTTAAAAGACCATCTCAATAAAAATTGAAAGATAAAATGTTATATACATTATTGAAACATTATTATAAACATGAAACATGCCGATTACAGGACAAAAACGTAAAACAAAGAACAAAGCAAAATCCAAACCGGTAGTAAAATAGACAAACATATAGAAATCTTGTTGTTATTTAGATTAGTTACACATTCTTCACCAGCGATGCAGAGTTGGTACGAGCTCAAGAGAGACTTTTTTGGCGATAACAAAAGCTCCGTCTTCTTCCATGTCAATGTCTTTAATGGTCATTCCATTGGGCAAACTCCAATCAAAGAAGTAAAGAAGATTAAGAAGGCCAAGCTCGACGATGGTGATCCCCGTGGCCATCCCGGGACAGATCCTACGTCCGGCTCCAAACGGCAATAGCTCAAAATGTTGACCCTTGTATTCGATAGGGTTATCGACAAACCTCTCGGGGATGAACTCGTCGGGTTTGGTCCAGTATTTTGGATCACGTCCAATCGTGTAAGTGTTGATTTGGATCATGGTGTTCTTGGGAATGTTGAAGCCTTGAACCTTGATGTCGGACATTGTTAGTCTTGGGAGCAAGAGAGGAGCTGGTGGGTGTAATCTGAATGCTTCCTCGACCACCATCTTCAAGTACTCAACTTTCTCTAGGTCTTCTTCTGTGATTTTCTCTTTGTTGGGTCCGAGCGTTGCTCGAATCTCTTCTTGAAGTTTCTTCATCACTCTCGGATGTCTGCTTAGCTCTGTCATCGTCCATATCATCGTGATGGATCCCGCATTCACTCCAGCCAAAAACACATCCTGATCAAATGGCATATAAAGTAACTCATGATTCTGGTTTTTGAAGAAGACATCAAAATAAAATTAGGGAGCAATATGAATCAAGTCAGGAAAAAAAAAATGGATCTATGAACAAAACGAGATATTTGGTTATATCATAAGTTAACTTGCTCCCCAAGCTATAATATTTTTCCTTAAGTTACCTCTAATGTAAATCTTTGAAGATTTTACTAAAGGATTATTTGTACTCACCGACATGACTCCTTTGAGATGGTCGCCGGTGACTTTGAAAGAACCGAATTTAGTGGGGTTATTGATCATATCCAACATGACACTGATGATATCTGAGTGATCTTGGATTTTTCCACTCTTCAAATGATCATCAATCACAAGTTCAAAGAAATTGGTGAGTTTGGAAAAGGCTTTTTTCACCGTGGAATGCTGACCAGAGATTCGATCTATGATCCACCCTGCAGGTAAGAAGTCAGCAAACGCCAAGGAGCCGAGGTTGGTCTCCGACTCAAGCACCAACTCTTCCACTGTCTCCATATCGACAAAATCACAGAAATTTTGTCCAAAAGAAAGTCTACAAATGATGCTTGCCGCGAAGGTGAAAATGACTTTCCTCAAATTAACTGATGAAGTGGGTCTCTCATGAACAGAATTTGATACCTTCTTGACCAACAATGCGCTTTCGTCCTCTCTAATATACCTGAAAGATTTGAGCTTTTTCGGGCTAAAGAGCTCGAGCACCGCGATTTTCCTCATCTCTCTCCAGTTCTCACCAAAAGGAGCGAAACCAATATCTTTAAAGTTGTAAGTAAACAACCCGCTCCCCACCGTCTTAGGTCGGCTACAAGTCTCAAGATCATAAGTCTTGAGCACTTCCTCAGCTCCTTCTTTGGAAGAGACAATGATCACAGGGACTACCCCGAAACGAAGAAACATCACCGGTCCATATTCTTGGGAGAATTTGTGAAGAGATTTGTGAAGAAATCTTCCAAGCTGGTGCAAGTTTCCGATGATCGGGAGACCCTTAGGTCCGGGAGGAAGCTTCCCTTTCGACGGTAAGAGCTTTTTAAAGAAGATTAAAGAGAGAGGAAGGAGTAAGAGGAAACAAAGGAAAATAGACATTTTCTTGTTTGTTTTCTTTTGGCTAACTTTCTTCTTGTCTTTGATTGAAGTGAAGAGTACTTAATGAGTTCTCAAAGACGCAAATATATAGAGGCAATGCATGTGGGTGGATTTTGACTAAATCAAAGTTTCCCTACCCAAGTTTCTATATATTTTACTCTCTTCTTTCACCAACAAAGTTTACTCTACTATTATTGGAATAATATCGGATATATGTTAATATTAGAGATAATTCCTAGGAGAATGGGGAAGAATAATAAGTTGTCCATATCTAAAGCTTTTTAGCCGACAGCAAATAGTCTTCTGTTTGTTTCGAACTTTCAATAAAGTGCAGCGCCATTTTATTCTGTTACTTGTTAGAGTAACTCTGGCGGGACGACTAAAATCACTCGACAAGTTTAAACCTTAAGCAAAACATACTTCTTAGCCAAAAAATCATATTTTAATCATTTGTGTTGACGTTATTGTTATGTTGCTATCTGAATTTCAATCTAAACGAATTTTTATCATGGGTTTTTTTTCAAGCACGTATATATAGTAGTTATCCGTAAATATAGTATTTGCTGCCAGTTATGTGCTACCCAATTAAACACTAAAAACTATAACACTTTGGAGGTTCCTCCACAAATTAAACACAAAAAAATAAAAATCTATCCAAATATAATACTCCACAAATACAGGTCTACATGATGAACCATATACATATACACCATGGCTGTATACTTGTATGTAAATGGCTGAATCCTCTAATCACATTAATTCGTTGAAAAGAAAATATTTATAGTGATATATAAATGACATGAACTTTTTCATTAATTACCAAACTAAAGGGTGTTATTGGTCTTGTGATTTTCAAAAAGTTATAACTTTTGAAACTATTGTTATTCAATCTTGAATTATAAAGACTTTAATATTTATAAAAAGTTGTTTACATTCATTAAAAATCATGTGTTATTGGATTGATGATTTTAGAAACTCATTCAAAATCATGCATTGTTGGATTAAGAAATATTTTAACTAATTTTCAGATTATATTAAAATTTAGTGTTATTAGTTTATTGATTTTCAAAAAATTTGTTCATTTGAAACAATTTTTCAAGACTTTCAAAATAATATATGGTAAGGTGATATTCTTCATAAAATCTTTTTGAATCTGTAAAAAAAAATTTGAAGTTCTCTAAATTTTTTTAAAATTCTGCAATCATTATAATCATGATAATTCTACATTAATTTTAGTTTTGAATTGAAAAATTGAAACCAGTAATTTTGTTACATTCTACTTATAGACCGTTTATAAGTTGTGCAACAGTCATTTAACAAAAAAAAGTTATGCAACGGTAATATATTCGATCGTTAACAGAAATTGATGGATGAGAGAATTAAGCTCCAAAAAGCCATTACAAGACTCATTCTATTATTGCTATCTATACTCCATTAAAGGAAGCTCAACTACCACTCGCAACTTTTGGCAGTCCTCTTAAATTTTTAATTGATCCAATTAATCAGTCTTTTGTAAAGTACGGTTAACTTTTTCAATACAATTAATTACCATAAATGGTACTAAGGTGTACGGTAAGTAAGATGTTTACCGAATACGGAGTCGTTGGTCAAACAACTTCGTACGTGACGAATATATATGGAAGTTTAGAATTGTTTTTACTTTCAATTCAACAATTCTATACTGACTTTTAAACGATTATCGATTTCTTTTTCTCAGAAAGTCACAAGTTCTTTCTTTGCAACGTGTAGCATTTCTGAGCGACAACTTGCAACGTGTAGTTGTCTCAAAAGTCACAACGTGTATATAGTTTTTTTTGTTTGTTTTTGGTTAACTCGTTTTTGAATCTTTGGGATGAAAATTGATAAGATATTGGACAAGTTCTTGACCTGTTCTAGCTTAATACATTTTGTTCGTTTTTATGTTGAATGTATTCCGTAGAATACATAGATAGATGGATGACAAAACCAAATGTTGAACAAAAGTTAAAAAATTATGCTCTTGTGTTTTTGTGAGAATTATTTTAGAGTATGCGTTGGGAATTTTTAAACAAACCCAAAATTAGGAATACGGATTAATTATATCTTCTTCTTTTTTGTCATTACGTGTAAATTATGAGATTTTAATTTTATTTATTTATTTTATAACAGTTTAGAGAGTAAGAGCATCTCCAATGGTAAGAACCCCATGAGAGTTCTTACCAATATTTTAAATATAAATTTTAGATAACTAAAAGTTAAGAACTTCATTAAGAGCTCTAAATTTTTTCCTCCTCCAATGGTAGAACTTCATTAGAGGTTCTTAAAAACAAATAATTAATATTTTGAAAATTAGTTTATTTTTTGCATAATCTTGGTTTGTGCCATAAAATGTAATCTCAATGCTAGTCTTTATACATTTCTGTAAGAGAGAACAAAACAACACAACATTTCATATATTGCTTGAAAATGGTTCAAGTATATGCTACTTTGTTGTCCAAACATAGACCTGTCTTCCAGTTGTGGCTCCTGCAAGCGTCCCAACATTATAAGGATGACAATGGATTCTGGAGCTTCTTCACTTCCTTCTTAGCTCTCAAGAACTTACCGAACAAGAACAGCAAAAACCTTACCAGGAGACAGTTACAATGCATACACAATCCTGCATAAAAGGACTTACAAGAAGAGGCTTGTTAATCATCAAGGTAATAAGATAGAAGTATGGAAATGACAAAAACTGAACTAAAATCCTTTGTTTCACTCTGTAAAATCAGTGAAACAGAAACTTTATAGTAGACTGCATACCAAAAACAAACATCCAACGAAACTCAACCTCTCAATAACTTCCAACGAAACTTAAACTCTCACTAACTTGCCTTAACTATCATTGGCAAAACTATTACCCTAGCAAGCGGCAAAACTAAACCATAAACTCTAGCAAAACTATTACCATAAACTCTCCAATAAAACCAAATGGTAATCATCACAAGTCAAAAACTTTAAACTAAACGTTTCTCTCCACAAAATGATCAAGCACAAGAATTCGATCAAGCACAAAATGAATAAGCACAAGATTTCGATCAATACATAAGATGAATAAGCACAAGAATAAAATAACAGACAAATGATAATTGAGAAAATCATCTTACCAGTTTTGGGTTTAGGATCGCTTCCTTCTCCAGATTCCAAATCTCTCCAGAATCCTCGATTTGATTCCGTCTAATCATCGATTTCTTCGGCCTAGTCAACACCAATTTCGGATTATAACTTTGATTTCTTCGGCCTAGCCTAGTCAACCGAACCGCCTTCGAATCAGTTGCTTTGCGGCGAATCGGAACAAGAGAGGGCTGAAGACGGAGATCGACAACGGCGGAGAGGATTTTACTCGATTGCGGCTGTTACGGAGTCTGCTGAGAAGCCGGGTCATTTGGTGGTCATGGTTAACGGAATCGTTGCCAACTCGCGAAGCTCTCTTCTCTTTTACCATCACCGTCTCAAACAAGAGAGAAAGAGACGACCAGGGTGGAAACAAATCGAAGACGACAAAGGGAGAAAACGAAGGGTTTTAATTTTGTTTTTTTTTAATTAAACCAATCTCATCTTGACACGTAAGGGGTTCTTACATATTCTAAAAGCTCTATATTAAGAACCGGTTCTTACATTTTTTTTCTTTTTTGATTAATTTTTTGATCATTTTCTCTAAGAACCCCTCCTTAAAAACCTCTATTGGAGGTGGTCTAAAAGCTGGAGACTGATAATTTTTGCTACTTCTTTATTTTTTTAAGAAGTCAAATTTTTTTACCAAATTCTATTTGACAGCTTTTTAACATACTTTTTGTCTACTCATACTCACTTACAAAAATTTATGTAAATAGTATTGTACTTCATTTTAAATATAAGAAAAATATTTTTGATTTTTATCATTTTTTTCTATCTTTGTTTTGTATTGTTCTTGATTTCCTATGCATACCGCAAAGGTCAAAATATTCTCTAGTTTGATTGGCAAGATCGAAAACTATAATTACAAGAGAGGAAGGATCTAATTAATTGAAAAAAGCAAACATAATTTACTGGCTTAAGAAAATTACCATTATAGAAAAAACAAAAGAAATAGACTTGGTAAAAGTATGTAAATATGTTTTTGGGAGATTGTGTTAAATAGACTTTTCCCTAGACTTTTCTTCAAAAAATAATTGTCAACTTAACCAACTTGCAAGGCCGTGCTTACGGGATTACTACAAATGAGTCATGAGCCTCAGGTCCCAAGATATAATCTTCTCGGGGTCCCCATTTTTTTTTTTTTTAAACCTTAAATTTATAATAGATTTCTCAAATAATTGAACCAAGTTTTGAAAATTTACAAAAATCTAACAGTTACAAAACGGAAACTAAGGAAATTACTGCTGTCATCGAAATGAAATATCAGTTCTGCTAATGATTGGAAGCAGAAACTCGAAGCAATAGCACCAGCGGATGCGAGACCCATAACTTCGCGGCGGAGACACTGTATTGAAACCATCAACATAAGCATCCGAATTTCATCTCCAGCGAATCCACTATACCCGTTACAGATGTTCCGGAATACTCAAATTTTCGACAACTCGATTTTATGAAACCAGATCCCGTGTCTAATAACCTAACAACCTCAGATCTAACACGTTTTTTTTAGATCCAGCGATCTTCTAAGTCTCTGAACAAAAAACTTTTCAGATTCGGTCCCATGAAAAACAAAAAAGTTACTTTAATAATAGTAGTCGTTATTAAGAGATTCTGAGACTATTCTTTATAGATTACTTGAAAATAACAGAGATTCTGATGTTTTGTCTTGTGATTACCATTATTAACTTTGACACTTTGGTCTCTAAGATTAGACACTTTGGTCTCTAAGATTGGTTTGTTACATTTGCTAGTATCCATTTTCTAGCAGACTTTCATAATACTCCTAAAGGGTAACATTTAAACTCATATTGCTTGTGATCCATTCTCAATTCATTTTGTTTTTTCTCACTTGAGCATTTATTTTATCTGCTTTGATTGATGCGCAAAATTTTAAAGAGAATTTAATTTTTTCCAATTCATGATTTTGTGTAACCCTTTTGACCGGGTCCGTTAAGTATAGTGGATACTATTAACTGTTACGTCACCATCATGAATGTGACTCCTGTATTTCTCAAAGTCATTCTCAAGATAGTAAATGCTAACTTGCAGACTAATCAATTTATATAAAAGTAGATCTAGACAAAATATTCGAACCAAAATAACCGAATTAGAATCGATCCCAAATTTGAAAGTATCGAACCAAATCGAAACTGACCTAAATATTCTAATGGATTATAAACTTTTATACTCAAAGAATCAGAATCGAACCGGAACTGAATCCCTTATTAAACTTCTAGTGGACCCTGCTTTATTTGTTGTTTTGAATCTCGACCTGCCCGCCGATACGACAGAGGGTAACGAGATTGCTCTCAGTCGTCACCCTCCTCGCTTCGATCCACTCTTTCTCTAGCCCTCTACTCAACCACTTTAGCTGGCTCGCTTCTGAATGATCAGAAGTAGCAGATTCAATCTGTGAATCATATCCAATAGGTACCCAAAAGTATTACAAATACAAGTATATACCTAAAATTATTAGTTATATTTATACTTGTAATAATTTAAAATATCCAAAATTGCAATTATAAACCCGAATATATTAGGTATTTTCGGGTAAGTCAAGTAAATATGGGTAGATGTGGATTAAAAAAACAAATGTTTTAGTTTTTTTCGGGTATTATCAGGTAAATTCGGGTAAAAATTAACCAATGTTTTAGTTTTTTGGGGTATTTCGAGTATTATCGGGTAATTCGGATAGATTTGGGTACATTTGGGTAAAAAGTAACCAACCTGAACCGTATCCGATAAATATTCGGTTCTTGACCGGTTCTCCAAACCAATTATCCGAACCGATCCAAACCCGAAAAATATCGAACTGAATTCAAACCGAATTTCTATAATATCCGAATGTTTCCTAAACCTCTAATACCGAACGATCCGAAACTCAAAATATCCGAATCGAACCCGAATCTATACCCGAATGTCCAAGCCTATATAAAAGTATACAAAAATATCTTGAAAATGATTTTGAGAAATCTTATATACTCTCTCCGTTTCACAAAAATGTCATTTTAAAGTTTTATTTTTCGTTCACTAATAGTGTCGTTTTGTACTTTTAATGTATATTTTTAAATCATTTTAATTTTATCTCTGTTTTTCAGCTTATTAACTAAAAAGGAAAAAAATATTTTAGTAAATCAACAGAAGGTAAAAAAAAATTTATATGATTTTCTTAATTTATGTGAAAAATGGTAAAATGATATTCTTTGTGAAACAAAAAGAATATAATTTATTGTAAAAATAGCTCTTCAATTTAGGTTTATTTTCATAAAAAAAAAAACTATAAATGAAATCTGTTATTTAACCAAAATAAACTGAAACTACCGTAATGAAGTTAAATCACCAATCTATATTAACATTTTTGAATTACATTTGGGAAAAACGTTTAGTTTTCGAAACTATTTACAAAAATTGCCACTGTTGGGTCGGGTCAATTTTAAAATCAGGTCACAAAATATCCGAAAATCTTAAATGAATATTGACATCAACAATTACCATAACAAATTTGAGCAAATTTCCTAAAATATATCTACCTTATTCAAACATAAATATATGATTTTCCTTTCACTTTTATTTAATCTTATATTTAAATTATTTTGAATTATTATATAATACATTTAGTTAATAAAATCTGAAATTTTTTTTGCATAAGATGTGACTAAATTTTTTTAAAACGGACATATATTACTCAATAAATGAATAAAAAAAATATGTGTACAATGTCCCATATCGCCTAAAAAATTGGACAATGGTTCAGAGTCATACTATAAAATAGACCAAAATGATTCCGAATACAAATGAGCAGGAACCTTGACTTATCATGCATCCAAATTTAAAAATTTTATTCGGTTTATTCCGGTTCTTTATTTCAAAGAATTTAAACTTTTAAAAAGTTTTAAAATATTATAAATATTTAAACTTTATTAAAATTTAAATAGTTCAAAAAATTTAAATTTTTAATAAGCTAAACTTTATAAAAAATTGAAAATATTTATAATCTTAAAACTTTTATGAAGTTTCAAATATTATAAATAATTTAACTTTATAAGAAATTTAAATATTATAAATATATAAACTTTGTAATAAGTTTAAACATTATAAATATTTAAACTTTATAAAACGTTTAAAGTATAATATTTAAACTTTTAGAAAAATTAAAATATCACGAGTCGGAGTTATATGACAGGACATGTTTTGGATCGATATTAATACGGGATGGTATACCGCGGGTGAAATCTTAGAATTAACAATCAAAATACAATTATACAATCTTAAACACTAAACAAAACAAACAATATTAACAAAAAAAAAATACAACTTAAAATTTAAATTTTTTAATTATAAAAAAATCGACCCACGGTGTACCGCGGGATAAATCTAGTATTATACAATAACAGAACTAAGCAAGATTCTAAAAACCCGAACCGAATGTTAATTTTGGTATCCACTAGCAAACCGAACTTAACCAAATTGTCTACTGCCCGAACCAACCGAACCGAACCGAAATTATTTTGGTTTGAATTCAGAGTTTTTCCTCTTAAAATTGAATAAACTGAATACCTAGAAAAATTAAAGGTGTGAATTTGTTTGTGGATCGATAAATGTTTGTGTTGATTCTCATGCAAGATAGACTAGAGCAAGGATTTTGTTTTTTTTTTTTTTTTTAACATTTTAGTTTTTAGCTTTTAACAAAAAAGAAACGATTTATACTTTTAGCGTGGTCTAGCTGAAGAACAAAAGGTGGGCTTTAGAAGATTGGGCCGAGTCCATATGCTGAAAAGGTGCTTCTAAATATAAAAAAATCCCCGACTGATGATGTTTCTCGCTTCACCTTTCTTCGCTTCTTCTCTTTCCGGGTTCTCCGGGAGTGTACCGTTACATAAATCTGGTTCGATTCAAGGTAACCGAACAAGTTTTCTACTTTAACTTTAGTTCCGGTGATCGTTGTCGTGTCTGTGTAAATCATTTTATTTTGCATAGGTTTTGTTCTTTCATGTACGGGATAATCAATTTGGGATTTTGTTTTCACCCTTCTTCTTATAAATCCCTGTTTCGATGCGAGAGAGCTTAAAAGAAACACCTATTCTCTGAAATCTTTCGACATTTAGGGATTTTGTTCATTAAATCTGCCTGATCTGGGTTCAAAAATTCAATCTTTGTCGTCGGGTCATTATGAGTAATTGGAGAAGACAAAAACCCAGAAACAACAACAATAATAACGATAGTTATAATCATCAACGAGGGTCGACGATGACGCAATCATCATCAAAGCCGCCTCTTTGTATGATCTCTCTGTTCTCTTCTCTGTGTTTTTTTTCCTTCATCTTTAATTTCTTGGGACTATTGATTGTGTTCTTCAATTATGTTAACCTTTCGTTGATTTCGAATTCCTTGATGAGTTTCTCATAAACGAAACTGGGGTTTCCTCGGATTTCTGTGTCTGGCTGTACTGTTGTGTTCTTAATTTGGGTTTTGTGTTTGTTCATCAATGTCGTCTTTTATATACTTTAGGTAAGTGGAATTGGAGAATTAGTAATACTGATTGACTTAATCTTTGTTAGGTTTGTCAGGTATTTGTCTTAATTAATTCCTAATTCCTGCATGTACATTGAAGAGGGATGAACAAGTTACATACGAAATCTTTGTGTTCCTCCAATTCTCTTACTTTCTTTTTGTGTATGTCAGGGATGAATCTTTCTCCGTTCAAGAATGATATAGATGAGCTCATAGGCGAGTTTGTGGAGGTACTTATATTCTTTTTTCAATCTTTGTTATAGCTTGCGGAAAATTTTGAATTTCACTTCTTTTCCAGTTTCCAGTTTGTTGAACCTCTTCTGGTTTTAATTTTAGGGCGATTTGACAACATTCGCTGATATGAAGAGAGTGTGGCTATCTCGAAAGTTTTCATATATATATGAAGCTAGTCCTAACAGCAACTTAGCCTTTTTCATGCAGTCACTATATGCGCATACCATCGGTACGTTGTGGTCTTATTCCTGGAATTTTAGAACACTTAAAATTAATTTTCTGTTGCTGTTTGCATTTACCTTGTGCTATTTTCTTAGCTAAGCTCACAAGCCAACCTTATATCTACAGGTCACATGGTTAGTATTGATTCTTTTTCACGGAGACTTGGAGGTCTTTACTGTCTCTATTGCCTTCATGAGATCCAACCCTTTAAACCCAAGTTCAGAATTTATATCTCACTTCGTAAGTGTCTACCTTTTGTCACTCTTGCTGTAAGCTTTTATAATGTGTACATAACAATTTGATCTACTATCTATCATTTTTCACTAGTTTCTTTTTTTAACCATAAAACGTGAAAGCTGCTGTGATGTGAATCATTTGACTTATTCATTGGGCTTTGTTGATTTGAACATTCTTTTTGCAATTCTTTCAAAGTTCTCCTTATCTTTAGTATCATACTAAACTTGTACGGTTATCATCTTGCAGAAGAGCTTGGGAAATTTAGGGATCTTGTAGTTGAGGCAAAAGATAAAGGTGTAGAGATAGCTGCTGCTGTGGCAAAACAAATGCTTGATAAGAACATGTTTATATATGGAGCGATGAATGACGTTTCTGCAACCAAGAAACTTAATCAATTAACAGAGCTACAGAACGCACGTGTGCTGTTTGCCTATGATAAGTATGTCATTTTGTCCCTTAGTTTTTTTTTCATAGGACTAACAAATCGTAATCTTGAATAACCTTTTTAGTGATATTATTCTCATCTTGACTTGAACAGATTAATCTTTGAAACCGAGATTGAGCAATTTATTCATTTGGATATGGTGAGTACGAAATACTTAATCTTTGAAGTGGTTGAAGTGTTTACATTTCTCTATTGCTCTTAAAAATAGAGGACAAAAGCATATGTCAAACAGTTATCTAAAGTTTTCTATATTGTACCATTCTTGCCGCTTTTGTTCTTATCAGGGTAAAGAAGTTGATCTGAGTTCCCTACATAAAATATCTTTGGAATATGCAGAGGCCAAGAAGCGCGCAATCAAAGGTATGCTACTTCATATGAACTGTTTTGTGCGCAATTTTTTTTCATTTCTCTAAGTTTTACCATTGATGCTATTTCCCTCCCATCCCATTTCTGAAAAAGCAAAATTGTAAAGTTTATTTGATTTCGATCTCTGTGAGATTTTAAGCATGTGTGTAGTAATGTTTTGTGTGGTACCATCTTGATTCATTATGTTTATATCCCTTGTTTTCGCAATCTAAAGGTGCAGGAGAAATAGTTGAGATTGAGGACATAAAGCACATATCAGAAGAGAAAGAGTTGGTGGGAGAGAGAGTGGAGAGATTGAAAGAGGAATGGGATTCACAAAGACTTTCATTTTATGAACAAACCAAGCTTGATGGTCTTACTACGACACAGAAACAATTGAAAGGTGTGGAACATGATGAAGATGATGGGTTTGATGAGCTTGATCGCTTACTTTTTCAGAGCTGATTTTGCCATTGCAATCACCGTTCAAAGTTTAGGATGCCTGCAAATGAAAAGCTCTCTATAGATTTGGCATTTACTGGTGGATCTGATGAATCTTGCCATTACTCTTTCTCAAATGTTTATCTTCTTCTTATGACAATGAATTTTTGATCAGGTAATATCAAGAATCAGGTTGTGTCAGAGAACTAGAATACAATCTCATAAAATCAAGAGAGCAACATGATATGATTAGAGGTGATTAAGAATGTTAATCCCGGTCTGCAATTTCTAGTTACTTGAAATGAGGCAATAATCTGTTTCTTTTCTCCAACGGTTTATCGAGTATATCCATCATCAACAGTTGTAGTGAGTTTTATGAGCTTATATATTATTTTATAAGGCAACAATTGCTGAATTTTATCGAGTTGAGTAAAACATAAAATACTCTTTTGTTTGGTTAGAAGCTTAACCCAAAGGATATCATAAGATTATAATTGTGGACACAAAAAATATCATAAGATGTTGTAGTATATATAGTAAGGAGTTAAGTACATACTTATGAGTCACGACAAGAATCTAAAATTGCTTATTTTGTTTTTTAATAAGAGTCACGTCGTAAGGCTGTCTGAGGTGTGCATTCATCAATATTAGAAAAACATAAATGAAAGTTATGTGGCTGATTTGGACAAATGACTTTGGTGATTCTATGTTTTGAGATAATGTGGGACCTTGAAATGGGATGCTGAAGGGGGTTGGTGAGACGAGTGGTGTCTGATGGATCTGCAACTGTTGTTGTTGCCTTGGTGACCCACACAGGGCTCACGTAATTTCATTTATTCATTTGTATTCGAGTGTTTTCGTCTTCTTCTTTTTTTTTTGGCTTAGTCAGGATTTTAGGTCGACAAGGCTTATGAGTGGGATAACAAATATTATAAAGAACAATCAGAATGAAGAAGTTGAAAAGATAACTGAAACAATATCTTCTAAGATTATTCTATATTAAATTTTATATATCAATGTTAAACCCAACTAATCTGATCGAGTTCAACCTTTAAACAAAAGAAAGAAAAAAATTCACTAGCTAATATAGAGTTTGATATGTGACTTTTTGATTCATATTTTGCAACACGAAACGTATCCCACTCGCATTTTCATTTTGTTTTTTGAATGAAAAATTAATCAATTAATTTGAGAGCATTTTTCATTAAAACAATACATTATCAAAGGCTATAGTTATTCTTATATAAACACTTTTAATCATCAATTTACAGTTTTTATTATTATTTTTAAGATTTATACGTTGGCAAAAATAGTTAAGAGTAATTAATAAAAGTAAGTTAGCCCGTCGTGTTTTTAGATTTTTTTTTTAAATCGTCAAAAGTATATTAAACTTAAATGGTGATGTTGAAAAGAAAATTAGTAGTTGATTGGTTTATAATCTGTCTGCTGATACATGGTGTTATTACATCCAAATGGTGTCTTAGTTATACTTTAATGTAAAAATTCCGAAAAAATTATGGGGTCCGGTAAACAAAATATAGATCTTTCAACAAACCCAAATGAAAAAAAAATTACTGACAAGTCAAATATCCTTGGACAGAAAAAAATGTAAAGTGTTAAGAAGACAAGATGTGGTGAAGAGCATGCACACATGCAAGTGGTTGAATCAATCCATCTTACCAACTCACTACTTCTTTGAGCCATTACTAAGATTTAATTGCGATACACTTGAGGACAATTTTTGTTTCACACGATTTTAATTAAATCAACATGATTTATTAATTAAATCAACATGATTTAATATGTCTAATATATTATTATTAGTGGTGTTAACAAAATAATAAAATAAGGATTTAACCGTGTTTTAGCGATATTAATGTTAATGATATTTTAAATTTATATTAATGTCAATCTAAACCCGTCTTGTGGTATGTTACACTTTTTATAAGTTAAAATATTCATAATAATTAAACTTTTTATTAAGTTTAAATATATCAATAATAATAATTAAAACTTTTTAAAAGTTTAAAATTTATTATATCCAGTATAATTAAACGATTCAAATAAAAAACATAATTAAACCGGATACAAACTTTTAAATTTGGATGCTTGTTAAGTTAAGATTTTTGCTCATTCAGATTTTGATTCATTTTTTTCTTATTTATAATATGAATTGAATCATTATCTAAAATTTTTTACTAATATGGGACGTTGAATACATATTTTCCATTAATTGAGTAATATATGTCCGTTTTTAAAAATTTGAATCACAATATATGCATGAAAAAAATTTAAATTTTTATTAGCTTTATTTATTATATGATAATTCAAAACAATTAAAAAAAAGTTGAAACAAAGATAACCGGAGAATCATAATTCTAAATCTTAACAAAATCTTATAAATATTTATATTATTATTTGGGAAACATTATATGGATATTTTTAATTTATAATTAATGTTAAAATCTTTTAATTGTGTTTGATTGTATAGATAGTAGATAATTAATTATAAAGGTTGTTTGGATACATGAATAGAATTATTTTTTGTTCTAAATTTATTTTTAATGAACTTTCTAATTTGTTCTTTAAATAATAGCATTTTATGTAATAACTTACATAATAATGTTTTTTTAAAATGTATTTCAAAAATACTAGTAAAGATTTGGAGACTCTTATATCTTCGTTTCCAATTGATTTACATTAGCTTTATATATTTATGTATTAATTTTTTTGCTATATAGGTAGCGATGATCAAGCTAAAGAGTAGTTCGATATCACCATCAAATCCTCAACTAGGTTTTTTTTTATGATAAAACAAAAATGGTCCAATCATTTGATAAGTCTTTTTCTTTGTTTAATAGAATTTAATTTTACAAAGGGAATTTTTTTTATGTTAGGAAGAGGACAATATGATCATCTGATAAGTTTCTAAGACGATTTCACGAAAACGTTATGTATACTATATAAAAATTATATCGAATCTTTCAACCTAATACAAATCTAGCTTATAAATAACTCAGTTTGATTGTCTATTATCTTCCTGTTTTTTTTTATTCATTCGAAAGTAAAAAGAAATTACAAAAAATAACTCACTCATGTTCTTTGTGATTAGTTGATTGCTTTTTTACATAGTTGTATAGGTGTTTTGATTTAGTGTTAATGAAAGAAAGTACTACATAGCTAGTTAGAGAAATTATAAAGTAATATATAAAGGGTAATAACCAATCCACTCATTGCTAATTAGTTTTAAGTGAAAACTCATAATAAATTCAAATTTAATATGATATCAAAACCATCCGATTGTTGGACCATCCTATGAATGATGTTCATGTCTAAACGTGAGAATCGTGTTAATGAAAGAAAATCTCACATCGCTAGTCCCACCTCACCAATTTACTTATTATCAATTAGTTTTTTTTTCTTTTCTATTTTATATTAAGAACTTTCAAACCGAAACCATATGTCTAGGTATGAGACCAGCCTTTAATATTATTACTCGTAACTATTTTACTCTTTTGTTATAGATTTATTCTTTTAAGTTTAGGATTTGACCACATCGGGGTAAGTTAATAGCTTATGTTTGCATAAATATATCATTTATGTTGTCGGCTTAGTCAGAGAAAACTGGAAATTTTTTGTAATTAAGGACAACATATCATTTGATACCACCTTTTTATCTCTTCTCTCCCTTGATATAACTCTTCATCAAGTTCTCACAGTTTGTCTCTGTAAAGTCAAACTTTTCTATGTAAAGTTCTTTTTTTTTTTTTTTTTTTTTCTTGGCAGTAGATTTAGCTATTTAGGCTTTTAGCCATTAAAAATAAAAGCTCGGAATCCTTTCAAAAAGAAGTCTATCTAATATAAGTATAACTAAAACTAAACCAATGTTATTCAAAACAGTAACATGTTCAATAGGTAATTATTTCATGACAAAGCGAATTTGCAAAATAGCTCGGGCGCATTCGTTTCATAATGAATAAACTAGCTATATACAACTTGAAACACTTTAATTTCCGTTCTATAATCTATAATGGTATCGGTTAAAAGAAAAACAACAATGGTATATTTTCTAAAATATGTCTTCATCCATATAACCATTTTTCTATGTCCTTCCTCAATACATTTATTTTCTTAAATTTTCTGATGTACTAAATTATTATGAAAAATGACTTACACTTGACAAATAATCATATTTGGAAACGTATATAATTTGTTTAACCGGAGTGAAATGTTCGCCTTGTACAAATCTAGCAATATCATTAACTTAATAACAAACTACTTAAATAATTGTTTTGAGGTCAAACGTTTGGTTTAGTGTTGAAACTGAACAAAAAATTATTGGTGAAATAAAAAAGGATACGCCTTTCTTACCAAAACAAATTTCAAGTAGTCTAACCCATAAAGAAAGATATAATAAATATTAAAAAAACAATTCATGCTGGTTTGGTTCGATTTCAACTAGTTGATTGTATAAGAATATTTGTTTATATGTCTAAAATTTATAAATGAGACCCAAACTACAAATAGCTACTAATAAAATATTTTTCCCGTTTCAAAATATAAGATGTTTTACTTTAAAGCACGCATATTAAGAAGTATCTACTTTTAAAAAGTTTAACCAATTATAAAAAAACTGCATAATAAAAATAATCATAAAATAATAAATTAATCTATAATTTACATAGAAACTTGAAAACATCTTATATTATGAAACAAATTTTTTTTTCTAAAACATCCTATATTATAAAAGGAAAGAAGTATATTTTTAGAACGAATGAAAATATTAGTAGGGACAACCTTTGAATTGACCGAACTACGTTCTTAAAATCCACAACTACTCCCATTTCATTCACAAACCATAATCACTCATAAATACATTTGTCTCCAAAAGTCTCACCAACCGCAAAACGCTATTTTCCTCAAATTCCTCAGCCACCAGCCACGACCACCTTTTCTACGCTTGAGGGTTGAGTTGATATTGATCGAACACACAAATGTAACCAACCCAAACCGCGTTATAAATAAAAATAAAATAAAAAACACTTTTTGCGACTCAAACCAAATTCACGTTTTCCATTCTCCACCATTAGATATATAATCTTCATCCAACGGTCATTATTAATCTCTCACCCACCCCTCATTCTTCATTTTTTCTTCTCTCTAAAAAATCAACTCTTTTGTTCTCTTCTCTTGTGCTTACCTAACAACAACACTAACATTGGCCTTCTTATTTAAACGACTCTTCTCTCTTCTTCTTCCTCAGAAACCAAAATCCAAGTCCTTCACCAACAATTCAAATCTCTCTCTCTCTCTCTCTCTCTCCCTTCACCAAACAATCAAGAGATCTGATCCCATTTACAAAACACAACTTTGAAACCAATGGATCAGATTGAGGCAATGTTATGCAACGGAGGAGAGAAGACGGCCAAAGCGGCGGTGATGAAAAAGACGGTGGCGGATCCGTTGAATTGGGGTTTAGCCGCGGATCAAATGAAAGGAAGTCATCTAGATGAAGTGAAGAAGATGGTTGAGGAGTATCGTAGACCAGTTGTGAATCTTGGCGGAGAAACACTGACGATCGGACAAGTCGCGGCCATCTCCACTGTAGGAGGCGACGTTAAGGTTGAGCTAGCTGAGGCTTCAAGAGCCGGTGTGAAAGCTAGCAGTGATTGGGTTATGGAGAGTATGAACAAAGGTACTGACAGTTACGGTGTCACCACCGGCTTTGGTGCTACTTCTCACCGGAGAACCAAAAACGGCACCGCACTACAAACAGAGCTCATTAGGTAAATTAATTAAATTCAAAATCATGCATTATAAGGAATGTGATCAAATATTATTTAATTCTTTTTTCAAATTTGATCAGAGAAATATTTTAAATTAGTAGCTTAAGTGGATAATTGGCAGAGATTTTATTTGTTGTTGTATACATTTGTCACTGAATATACTCACGAGTAAATTGCATGGGAAACACGAGGGGTCGGTTACTCGGGTCGGGTCGGTTTTGGTTAATTTAATTTAATATATAATTTTGTTGATTCTGTTTCAGATTTTTGAACGCCGGAATATTCGGGAACACGAAGGAGACATGCCACACGCTGCCGCAATCCGCCACGAGAGCCGCCATGCTCGTACGAGTGAACACTCTTCTCCAAGGATACTCAGGGATCCGATTCGAGATCCTCGAAGCGATTACAAGTCTCCTCAATCACAACATCTCTCCTTCACTTCCTCTCCGTGGAACCATAACCGCTTCCGGCGATCTCGTTCCTCTCTCCTACATCGCCGGACTCCTCACCGGCCGTCCCAATTCCAAAGCCACCGGTCCAGACGGCGAATTGTTAACCGCGAAAGAAGCTTTCGAGAAAGCCGGAATCAGTACCGGATTCTTCGATCTGCAGCCTAAGGAAGGTTTGGCTCTCGTTAACGGCACGGCGGTTGGATCTGGCATGGCGTCGATGGTTCTATTCGAAGCTAATGTTCAAGCGGTGTTAGCGGAGGTTTTATCGGCGATTTTCGCGGAGGTGATGAGCGGGAAACCTGAATTCACCGATCATCTGACTCACCGATTGAAGCATCATCCAGGACAAATCGAAGCGGCGGCGATAATGGAGCACATCCTCGACGGAAGCTCATACATGAAATTAGCTCAGAAGCTTCACGAGATGGATCCATTGCAGAAACCTAAACAAGATCGTTACGCTCTCCGTACATCTCCTCAATGGCTAGGACCTCAGATTGAAGTAATCCGTCAAGCTACGAAGTCGATTGAGCGTGAAATCAACTCCGTTAACGATAATCCGTTGATCGATGTTTCGAGGAACAAGGCGATTCACGGCGGTAACTTCCAGGGAACACCGATCGGAGTTTCTATGGATAACACGAGATTGGCTATTGCTGCGATTGGGAAGCTTATGTTTGCTCAATTCTCTGAGCTTGTTAATGATTTCTACAACAATGGACTTCCTTCGAATCTAACAGCTTCGAGTAATCCAAGTTTGGATTATGGATTCAAAGGAGCTGAGATTGCTATGGCTTCTTATTGTTCTGAGCTTCAGTACTTGGCTAATCCAGTCACTAGCCATGTTCAATCAGCTGAACAACATAATCAAGATGTGAATTCTCTTGGATTGATCTCCTCTCGTAAAACTTCTGAAGCTGTTGACATTCTCAAGCTTATGTCAACAACGTTCCTTGTGGGGATATGTCAAGCTGTGGATTTGAGACATTTGGAAGAGAATCTGAGACAAACGGTGAAGAACACAGTTTCTCAAGTGGCTAAGAAAGTGTTAACCACTGGAGTCAATGGTGAGCTTCATCCGTCACGGTTCTGTGAGAAAGACTTGCTTAAGGTCGTTGACCGTGAACAAGTGTTCACATACGTCGATGATCCGTGTAGCGCTACGTACCCATTGATGCAGAGGCTAAGACAAGTCATTGTCGATCACGCTTTATCCAACGGTGAGACCGAGAAAAATGCAGGGACTTCAATCTTTCAAAAGATTGGAGCTTTCGAGGAGGAGCTCAAGGCTGTGCTTCCAAAGGAAGTGGAAGCGACTAGAGCGGCTTACGGGAATGGAACTGCAGCGATTCCGAACCGGATTAAGGAGTGTAGGTCGTATCCGTTGTATAGGTTCGTGAGGGAAGAGCTCGGAACGAAGTTGTTGACCGGAGAAAAGGTTGTGTCTCCGGGAGAAGAGTTTGACAAGGTTTTCACTGCAATGTGTGAAGGTAAAATTATTGATCCGTTGATGGATTGTCTCAAGGAATGGAACGGAGCTCCGATTCCGATCTGCTAAGAGGGCATTCCTCTGTTCTGTTCTGTTTTCTTTTGTTCTGTTTCGATTTAAATTTTGTTGTTTTTTACTGTTTTATGTTTGAATTGAGTTTTTAATTGTAATGTGAATGGCGTCACTTTGTATGATATATATAATATATATGATATAAAATTACGTGTAAAACTCGTTGTTAATTTTGCTAGTTTTATGTTGCCATTTGTGGATTCGACACAGTTGACAAAAGAGATGGATCAAGGACTTGTGGATTATTTGTGTTTGGCTTCAAATGTACTTGTTTCTGGCCTTTTTTTCTAAACATTATGAATCCTTTTATGTGAGTTTCTCCTTTTAGGTACCAAATTAATGTCTATGCTCTGCATCTCATGGCCATTTATTGGAGCCTCTCCTGCAAACAATTTACTCTCATTTACAAGTAACACAAATCTTACTTCTTGAAATTTTTCCATTCTACTAATGATAGAATAATATAGCAGCAATTGATAGAAACTGGAAGTTGTTTCTATTCTCTGACAATATATGCATCAGACAAGAGTTCAAGCCTGCTCTATGACACACACAGTTTTATTTAATTTCTGGCTCTTTTTGTCTAAACATTGTGAATCCCTTTTACGTGAATTTCTCCTGTTGGATGCTGCATCATATTGTCAATGCTTTCTTTGCATAAAATAGAGGCAGCATGGAATATTTTGTTCAAAACTTTATCGTATGCATCTCATGGCCAATTTAAGAAGGCCTGAGCTTCCAAGCCGTATTAGTTTATTCAGTTATGTCTTTGTCATAATCTCACGGTCAGCTGATTAATTGGGTTCTGCTAACACTTTTTATTACTTTTTGGCATTGATAATGATTAGAATAATAGAGCTGCAAGCTCATTCCCATTGGCTAGACAAGACAATTGCTAGAAACTGAAAGTGGTTTGATTCTCTGACAATATCTGCATCAGAGAGGAGTTCAAGTCTTTTTCTATGACACAGAACAGAAGCATGATCAGGTTGTGTTAGAAGTTTTGCTATTTGTCTTCAGATCTTTGTCGGAGTCTTCATGTTTCAGTTTAATTGGAAACATTTGAAAATGTAGCAAAACAGTGAACACTGACTATAATACGATAGATGATACTTCTATTACGAAAACTCTTACTTAATTAGTGTACAACATTATCTAAACCAATAATAATCAACATTAATTCTCTCAGGAGATGATGAATCAAAATCAAATGAATATGTCTTTTGAGTCCTCCCTTCTTACATTACATGCCAATGCAGTTTCTCTGATGCTGAGGAGCGCCACTGCAACGAACAACGTCGAGGAAAGTGTTCTCATCACATGGAATCCATAGTCTTGATGAGTTATAAGCATCTTGAGCTTGATCAAGCAATGCTTTAAAGATTGGATGTGTAAGCAAACTCATCTTTATCACAAACCTCTTGTAATCATCACCCACATACACTACCAAATGTCCTCTCGGAACATCTTTAGGTATGACTTCATTTTCCTTCTTGAATCCCCAAGAAACCTTGTCGCAGCAACTCTCGCATGAAGATGTACAACAAGGTATGACTATGGATTTGCTCTTCATGATTTTGAATTTGTTTTCGCAGGATTTTATGAACTTGTTCTTCATTTTGACTTTTGAGTATAGAACGAGAGGTTCGAATAAGAATGATGAGTAGAGATAGAGATGGTTTATTGTGATGAAAAGTACAATGGTGAAGGACATGTGTATATATAGATGATTGATTTAAAAGAGCTTAGATAGAAAAAGAATCTTAGGTCCATGGTGATATTAAATGTAATGTTTTTGAATATGATATGGGCAAGATTTTTTTATATAGTGATAAGATACATCACGAGGGCTATAAATTATGATAATTGTTTGCCATTTTGTTTCACTCGTGCGGTTCCGTTATTTTCCCTCATAAAACTGAAACTGTACGAACATGCATTGCATTATTACATTTGCAATTAAGAAATGTTTTTTTCTTCTCAATTGTAACTGATTTTCATGGGGACTAAGGCTTATAAGACCCCACATAAGAAAGAATTGAGAGAGAGAGAGAGAGAGAGAGAGAGAGAGAGAGAGAGAGAGAGAGAGAAGATAAGAGTGATGGGTTTTAAATCTTATTGGATAAAGTGTGATCTCGATTTATGATTCATGGCTTGAATGCTTCTAAATTTACTCTCTTTTTGGTGATTTGTTGAAGATTAAGACTCTAGTTGAAGTAACTTCTTGAATTAGCCTAAACTATCTATACAAATCCAATATTCATTTGATAAGATATAATCTCAAGGGTGATCAGCATCTGCAGATTGATTAGGATCAGTCTTATCAAATGATTCTATGAATGGATATGTGATAGTAATCTATCTATATAGGTCTGTTTTGTTTTCTCTCTCTAGGGATTGGGTAAAACGGTTATTATGCATGGATTGCAAGTGTAGACTGATAAAGAACTGTCAGTTTTTGCAGGGTCCAATATGATTGGTAAGCAGAACAGAGCAGAGCAACTATTCGTTAGAATTCAGATTCATCCCCCCCCCCAAATAGCTGAGTATGAGAAGAGCAATCATTCTTTCTTACACATCACTTATGCAGATGAGCCTATTGTATGTTCTTTTTTTTCTTTAACCCCAATAGGTGTCAACTAGGACCGAATCTAAAATTAAGTTTTGTTTGATGTAGAACAAAATAAAGTTTGAGCTGGTTTTAGTTCAAATATAATATTGAGTTTTTTTGGGTAATGTCGGAATTGATATCAGATATTTTTTGGAGACATGTTCTATTTTGTTTAAATTTATATGGAATTAAATTTGGATGATGATATAGATCAACGACATTAGTACAAACCACTATGATACACGTTGTGCGCATGGTCATTTAGTTTCAGATTTATCCTCTTAAGTTTTCTTACCAAAATATTATTTTCTTTGTGTGTAAATCATTTAATTTCTAGTATTTTATCATGATTTTGATTTCGAAACAATTTCAATCAATATTTGAGCCGGACAAACCAAACATATCATCATCAAGCTCTTTATAAGTTATAACTAAATATCAATATTTTTGATTATTATTTTTCCGTAGTTTTTATGATTTTAAAATTTAGAATCTATTTAAACGAGTCTTTGGACCAGACAGAACTGATGTATCATCAGAGCCGGGACGGTTCAAGCTGGTTTGAGATAAGAAGGAGGGCCATTCTAGAAGACTAAACTAGGCTGGCTTCGTCTGCATGAAATTTATTGTGGGAACGTGAGGCTTTTATGATGTTTGTCTTTTGAGTCTCATAATTCTTACGAACAAACTCATTCGATGAGCAGGAACGATTCAAAATTACCAACCTTTGATTTGGGTTCAAGAATACACTAAATTTTGATGGAGAAGTGAATTTTATAGCCCATCAGATTAGCTTTTCTTTGGTAAACGTTAAACATAACAAAGACATGACATGAGACACTTTATATGAAGTTACATACATAGATGAAATTGGAAATTTTTATATTTTTTCTTTTGTATTTGATACAAATCATTAGTGCTGCTAATCATTATATTGAATACAATTTTATTTTATATTATGGAAACGATTTTGTGTTCTTACATGTCAAAAATATAACTAATTTCGTATTTTCTGTAGATCATAAAATATTGATGTTGTAGTGAATATCTCTACTTACATCATCATTGGACCGAGTCAAGTTGGAGTCTATATGTAGTATTCTTGTATCATATACTCGGATCATCCAGTTTCTGTCAATCGATTAGCGACTCAACTGGTTAATAAAAGAATTCTTAAACTCTAATAGTAATTTGATATTTTGACGTTTATTATTTTGGAAGAAAAAAAAAAGGCATAGATGAGGGAGCCATACCTTGTTACACCCACTATTATTTGATTTGACTTTCCCATGTGTCTTTCCACAGTTACCAGCTGTCATTCTTTTTCCATTATTGTATCACTATTGAGTACCAAAAAAATGGAAGCTCATTTTTGTATAATAAATTAAAATACCATGACTAATAAATAAATATACTCTTTTTTGTGAAGATTTGAACTATAAATAGTGAAACATTTAGGTTTGAATTTGATAAGGATAACAGGACAATTTGTAATAGATAATCACTGGACTAAAAAGGTCTAAGACGTTCGGTAATTTTAAAATGTAAAATGTAAAGGGTCTAAATGATATTTTAGTTTAATATCATACAACATTCCATTTTTCCAACCAACTATTTAAGTCTCTCCCATGCTTCATTTTGGGAGGCAGTAGCTATATTCTTCTCATGTTCTTTTATTATTTTTCATAATATTTTATTTTAGAATCATACTACAAACCATTCTCCAATTTAATCTGTGTGTTCACACAAACTCAAATATTTGTGTTAATTTGAAACAAATTCGTGTCTGAATTACTATTATATCAATTCTTGTCATCGTTCTTCCTATTATAGGTTTCTACAAATATATTTATATCTAAAGCTTTTGCAGAGAGTAACAAACAACACATAAAATTGTTTTCACAACGGCTTTTGTTATGGCGTTGGAATAGCAAATTGAAATGGATGGCTTTAATACCTCCCCCGCTCATAAAAGATGCATACAACAATCATATAACTCGTATCATCTTTGAAGAAATGTTAATCTCAAGGAAAAGTATTTTATGATTAGAAAAAAGTTCATCAAATATTTGCAAGATTCAACAATATATAACTTCTCGAACCCTCTCTAGATAATTCCGAGTACATCTTTTACGCGGTCAATAAAAGTATCAACAAGGCAGAACCATGCTCGGCGCCACGGAGAATCAAAGCACAGGAACACCAAAAACCCCATCAAAACTGTTACATAGGTCGCCCCGAGGCTCCACCACAAAACCACAATATCGACTAATCCGCTTTCATCTTCATCTTCTTGGCTGATTGTGGTACCACAGCTTCTGTTGGTGGGTGATCCACAGAGAAGAACATTGCCTAAGTAACTCTTCTCACCAAAGGTGTTGAACTGTTTTCCTTGCGGAATCACACCTGAGAGATCGTTGTAAGACACGTTAAAGACGACAAGAGATTGCAACATTGTGAGTTGTGAGGGAATGGTTCCATGCAACTTGTTGAAAGATAGATCCAAGCTTTCTATGCTTCTTAGATTGGAGAAGCTTCCTGGTATAGAACCCGATAATGAATTCCGTGAGAGATTCAGCGAGCGTACTCTCTTAAGATCTCCTAGCTCTTCTGGGATTTTACCACTTAACTTATTGCTCGACAGATCCAAGCCAAACATCTGGTTAAGAGTTCCTCTCATGTACAAGTCATATCTCTGTTTCACCGCAAATTCAACTTGGACATTAAAATCTACTGAGTAGTCTAGAGAAAACCGATCTGACACAATTAAGGACTTGTAATATACTTCAGTGTATATCTCCATAAAGTTTGAGAGCATGCTCGCCGGATACCAATCTGAATCGGTATGATTATGTCCTCCTGAGCCAAATGACAGATTGGTGAGACACGAAGGTATGGACTCATTCAATCGGTTGTGAGCAAAATCCAACATCCTTACGTTGCTTAAACTGCACAGCTCGACATGAATCTTTCCTGTGAAGTTATTCCCCCTCAACAGAACAACACTGATGCTGGGGGTGCTCCTGAACAGTGGTATGTTTCCAGACAGTTTGTTGTTTCTCAGATCAAGCAATCGGAGCCCGTCCCACAACGTGTCTGGAATAGATCCAGTGAGATCATTGTTGTGCAAGTCCAGTATATAACCGTAATCCGAGCTGGACCGCGGGGGTAAGCTACCCGATAAGAAGTTTCCAGAAAGGTCCAAGAGCCAGAGGTATGGAATGTTGAACAAAGAAGGTGGTATTGCACCTTGTAGACGGTTGTTTGAGATCCTCAGAACTTCCAAAAAGAAATTGCCCAACCATCTTGGAATCGTACCTGTGAGGAAGTTGTTGGATAAGTCGATCACACTCAACATCCTTAAGTTGAGTAAATTGTGAGGGATCTCCCCTGTAAACATGTTATTGTCCATGATCAGCGTAATCAAAGAGGTCTCATCACTCGATTTCCGAACAATTGGGCCACTGAATCTGTTGTGCGAGAGCTTAAGCCATCTCAATGAATAGCAACCTATGAAAAGGTTTCTTGGCAATTTCCCTGAGAAGTTATTGTATGATAGGTCCATAAATTCAATATTTTCCATCCTGGCCATAGAGGAGGGCATGCTCCCTAGAAACTCATTTTTTGAGAGATTCAAATGTCTCAAGCTCCCAAGTATCAAACCGACATCCTTAGGGAGTTGATTGTTGAAATTGTTCGTCGAAAGATCCAAAAACTGTAACTTCCGCATTGTTCTTGGAAGTGTAAGGGTTTTGAATGAGTTGTTCTGTAACAATAGGGCCTGAAGCTCTGTGTTATTTTCCAGCAGCCAAGTGGGGAACACTCCGGATAACATGTTGTTGGAGAGATCGATGACCCGCATTACCTTCTGATACCGAAGAAAACCGGGGATATTTTCCAGGTTGCAGTGTGACAATATAATACTACTTAGCTGCGGTTGTAAGGTAGTGGAAACGTTGGTCTCTACTACTCGCAACATATTAGACCTTGATGAGAGTTTTAAAACCTTGAGCTCTGTTAACTCCACGATCAAATCCAACGAGAACAACCCTTCGAAGTTGTTATCTTGTAGCGATAGGTATTCCAAGGATTTGAGATTACTTATGAAAGATGGAATCTTCCCACTTAGGTGATTTGATGATAAATCAAGAACTCGGAGTTGGAAAAAACTCGAAAAACAGAATGGGATTTCACCTTCAAATCTGTTTCGAATAAGACGAAGCTCTTGCAACTGCACCAATCTGCAAATTCCTGCACTAGTGAGTGCGTAAAGAAACATTAAGGCATATATATAGATAAAATACTTTATAAGCTGAGATGAGTTTGCTACTTAAAAGGAAGGAACATTTGTCACTACTTGCCTAGCATTTGCAGTGAACCAGTGAATTGATTCTCACTTAGATCCAGAGCTTTGAGCTTTTGCAGATTGTTGAGCTCTGCAATGAAGCAAAATATGCAAGATGGTTTATAAATCATATGTACAATCAGTAAGTGCAGAAGGAGTATTACTATCAAGGTACATAGCCTATCAAGATAGAAATGGTGACACTAAAAGTGAAAGAAAATGTAGAATATTTTACGATTAATTTGATTGTATACCTTAAATCTTTTAAGAAATTTGAAATCTACACTAAAAAATTTATGTATTTGAAATATACTTTTTATGTTGCCCAAAATTACATTTTTTACCTTAATTAATAATTAAATATTTAAAAAACAAAAGTTTGATAATTTAATTAATTAGTTTTATAAATATTTTTTAAAAAATTAAAATTAAACTGTTTATATTATAAAAATGAGATACTTGTAAATTATATAATTACAGAAAAATAAACAGAAATAAATTATGAATTTTAATTATATAATAAAAATTATCTAGATTTATGTTGATTTGATAATATTTTAAATAATCATAATTTTTTAATTAATTACGAACTTTAACTATATATAATTCATAAAAAAAATTAAATTTACGAATATGAGTTAAATAATATATTTTTTGAAAATAATTTATGAATTTAAATAAATATCTAAAAATAATTAGCTCGATTTAAAAGAAAATAAAGCAATAGTTCAAAAAAGTAGACAATGCAAAAAATTAATTAACCAAAATATAAGTCGATTGTTTTAGTATAAGTCAACAAAGAAAAAAAATTAAGTCGACAAATATAAATATAAGTCGACAGTTCAAAAAATCAATCTTATTAATAAGTCAACGTAACATTAAATAAGTCTACCATGAATAAACAAATCTACAGATAAAAAATATAAATCAACAAACAAAAAAAATAAGTCAGAAGTTTCAAAAAGTCGACTATGTAAAAAACCAATCAAACAAAATATAAGTCGACTATTTTAAAATAAGTTGGTAGAAAATAAATTAAGTCAACGAAAAGAAAGTAAATTAAGTCGACAGTTCAATTCGACATTATTAATAAGTCAACGTATTATAAAATAAGTTTATCATGAATAAACAAGTCGACAGAAAAAATTATAAACCGATGAACAAAAAAATAAGTCAACAGTTCAGAAAATCGACTATGTTATAAATCTACGAACCATAATATAAGTCGATTGTTTTAAAATAAGTCGATGGAGACGAAAATTAAGCCAACGGAAGTGAAAAATAAATCGATAGTTCTAAAAAATCGACTTTATTAATAAATCAGCATATAATAAAATAAGTTTACCAAAAAAATCAAATACTTATATATTATAAATTATATAATTTTGAATTACTTTTTTTAATAAATTAAAATTTAAATAATATTAACAACAATAATATTTAATAAATATTTTTCCTTAAATTTTTATAATAAAATAATTAATTATGAATTTTAGATATTAATTGTTTTAAAATTAATTAAAATTTTAATTTATATTATTTTAATTTATATATTTAAATAAATAAAAAGGGTATTATAGTCAATTTTCATTTTAAAAAGTGTAGTTTTCAAATAGCTGTAAAATTGAGTGTAATTTTTAATTTTATTATAAAATTTAGTGTATTTTTAAAAATGTCCTAATATTTTATAAGAGTAAATCGATCAGATCACAGAGCGCTTATAAAGGATCACAGTTTAAAAACCACCTTTTCCTGGTAGATGGCCGCTAATATCGTTGCGTTTTAGATCTAGGACTTCCAAACTTGTCAGATTTATCAGCTCTGTACCAAACGTAAGAAATATTAGAATCAAAGTGAAAAAAAAATTCAATGTCATATTGATTTGTTTTACAGTACTTAACTCTTCAGAGGAAAGGTACCCTCGAAATTGTTGAAAGCAAGAATCAGAGTTTTGAGCGATGCAACCTCATTTACGAATGGCAAGACACTACTGTTGAAACTATTGAAACTGAGATCCAGAACCTCAAGATGTCTGAATCTTCCCAGGCTCTTATAACCTGTAGAAACAGTAAGGATTTTTTACACTAGTAGAGTAAGAATTGGCAACAAGAGGGAATGAGAATCTATATACATACAGACCTTGTTTTTGGTCGAAAAAGTTTTCGAAGTTGTTCCACGACAAGTTGAGACTCTGAAGCTTCCCAAAAGGATACAACAAGGTTAGGTTCAGAAGATTTTGAGTATCAGTAAAACGTAAGGAACCTAAGAATCCAAGGGAGATTCCAGTCACGTGTTTGCTGGTGATGTTGCACTTGATTCTTTCCCAACGGCAACAAGAAGGATCACCATTCCTCCATCCTTGAAGAATCTCAGAGCCTGTATCAGAACTGAGTGAAACCAAATATGCCTTGAGATCTAACAAACCCCGCCTTTCACTGTTGATGCAGCTTCTACATCCCTGCATTATAATCATCATTATCATCCATGTTAGGCCACAGACCATTGACTTTGAGGAAGACATTGAATGCAAAGTTCCAATAAGGAAACACAGAGAATCTAAAGACGGTTCAAATTCATTTTAAAGTTAGACTGGACATTGCGATACTCAAGCTTAAGGCATGTGATACAATGTGCAACGAAGATGAAGAAGTCAAAATAGTGTCACAGCAGTAGAATTAAGCAACTCGTAATTAATCAATGTTATCCATTTAAATATAAACCTAAACATATAAAACTCTGCAAAATATGCATAAAAATATTCAGTGAGACGAAGAAACTCACATGGCTATCCAACTTGAAAGTTGAATAGTCTTCTTCTCCAATGGCAACAAGAACGATCAGTACCCATCCATCCTCGACGAATGTCTAAATGTGGATCAGTAATGACCGAGATCATATAGGCCTTGAGCTCTAACAAACCCCGCCTTTCACTTTCAACGCAGCTTCTACATCCCTGCAACATCATCATCATCATCATCGTTATCATCTATGTTAGGCCAAAGATCATCGACATTGAATGCAAAGATCAAATGAGGAAACAAAGCGAATGTAAAGATGATTCAAAGTCATTTATATGACATTGTGGAACTCGAGCTCAAGGCATGTGATGCAATGTGCTTAGAAGAAGATGAAGTCAAAAGAGTGTCACAGCAGTAGAATTAGATGACTTGTGATTAATCACTTGTTATCAATTTAAATATAAACATAAACATAAAAAACTCTGCAAACTATGCATAAAAAGTATTGAGATAGACGAAGAAACTCACATGGTTATCCTCAAATTAAGGAGTTGAAAGATACATTCATTCCATCTAAAATTTCCTCATGGAGCTTAATTAAGCCGTTTCCAATATAAAATTAAGCCCCATGAGCAATTAGCAGCCCAACAAAGACCCAATGCATGATTGTTGCTTTCTCTGAATGATTTGGCTCTACCAAATCTTTTGATGTTATATATTAGCAGCGTAAATTATTTGTAACTGATCATTTAGCCATAGCAAATCCTGGACCCATCTGTAGGACTATGATTCAGATGGTTGCTTTGAGGGTGTAGATAATTCTGTGGGAGAGACACTTGTCATCAACTTGTTCGGCCATCATCGCATGCTATTAGAAAGAACAATGAAATCATTGAGTAAATTGGTTGAAAATTTACTTTTTGTAAGTTGTTACCATCCCATTGACTTTTAATCACACAAACAAATATAAATTTATGAAAAAGGTGATCCACTATAAAAATGGTGGAAGTTTCCTATTCGGGCAACTAACCAATTCTTCTCATTGATTCTTATGTCTTCTTCACCACTTTTAACGGTGGAACTTTCCTATTTGGACGAGTGATTATTATTCTTTTGATTTTTGTATCAATCGTCACAAGTCACACAACAATAACAAACAAACACAGCAATTAAAGGCTAATCAATCAATCTTTTGTTTTGTCTTTTCCTAGTGGAACACACAGAAAACAGTTGTAAGAATTCCCATACCTAAACCTTACATCTCAATTCTATAAAAAGGACAAGACACTGCAAGAAGCAAAACAAAACAAAAATGCAAATTCAGACAAGGCATGTCTTGGTGGTGGTGGTGGTAGTAATAATGGTGGTTATGAGCTCTTTCATTGTGGAGGGTGGAGGGAGAGGGATATACACAAAAGATCAGAGGCTTTACCATGTTCAGAAGGACAAATCTGTCATTCCATCAGCAAGAGGAGTAGACAACCACCATAACATTCCAAGACAAAACTATGACAATTGGGGTGGCAACGGAGGAGGAGGTGGTGGCGGTGGTGGTGACGACGGAACAGGTTAGAATAAGCAACACAAAAGACAAGACAAGACTGAGAGAAGGAAGCTCCTAAGACGTGTGTGTGTCTATGTATATGTAAATACTGTGATGTAATGAAGTGATTATTGGCCTATGTTTTATGATTTTTGGGATGTATCCTAAGTATATATATATATATATATATATATATATATATATATATATGCTTTTGATAAGACTGCTTTGGTTCTATGCATATGTGATGAATTGAATGAGTTTATAAGCAGAAAATATCGGTTAGGTGTAGTTGAAAATAGTACCTAATTTCGCCAAATTCTGGTGGAGTAGCTGCTTTTGGATTATCAGTAAAGCTTCTTCCTTTAAGGGCTTCTGCTTCTAAATGAATTTATGAGTAACACAGAAAGGACTTTTTGATCCAATTGATAAAAGCATCAACAAAACGAAACCATGCTCGGCACCACGGAGAATCAAAGTAGAGAAACACAAAACCCTCCCCATCAAAACCGTGACATAGGTCGCAACTAGGCTCCACCATATCGATACTTCGCCTGCATCATCTTCATCTTCTTCTCTTTCTCCTGAGGTGATTGTATTACCACAGCTTCTGTTGGTGTGTGATCCACAGAGAAGCGAATAACCTAAGTAACCCATCTCAAGTCTCGGTTTTTATTCGAGGAGAGAGATAGTTCATGGAGCGCTATTTCACATGGATCATCTCTTTTCTCTTTGTTGCTGAATAATAGTTTATGGAAGCAAGACTGATGAACTGGCATTCGAGTTTCTCTTCACCTAATGTACGCACAAGAAGGGTTTCAATTTCTAGGCAGTCCCATAAACACAAGCTGGGAGACCAAAATCTGATGCGTTTCACTTCCATTACAAAAAACCTAAGTTCATTCCACAAAATTCAATTGGTCAAGTGGAGTAACCCCAAAAATGCACACAAGAAACCTTTTGAATTAAAAGCAAGTTAATTTTACGTGGTAGTATTGTTCCCAACATTATAGCAGCTTCAAAACACCAATATTTTCTTTAGTTTTCGCAATGTAATAATCCTTCAATATTAGTGGTTTCCCCTGAACTAAACCAAGCAAAGTCATTCCTTTTGGTAAAAAAATAAACATTCTTTTACCAGAGTGTTTTCCACTAACTATTAGATCATTTGGGGATTCAAACTAGCGTCTAGGTACATGTGAGTCAAAAGCTAAAGCCAGTCGACAAGTAAACCAATGGCTCCAAGAATACCAGACAACAACTTACAAAGCAATTATGCAAATGCAGCAATAAGGAATTATGCAAGTAAACCAATCGTCGTGGTCGCGGACTCAGTCTCCATAGACGCAGTCTGAATCTTTTATCTCTCAGGCCCACAGATACTTCCAACTCGAATCGCTTCTCCACCGAAGGATCAGTTGTCACATCCCGAAGATAATGTGTTTCGATGGCGGAGAACTGAAGAAGGCAATGGAGAGGTTTTGCTTCTTGCCACCCATTGCCTATGAGTAGTTTTTTTGAGTTTTTGAGATTTGGGGAGAATCTGACCGAAATTAATTTAAACCGGGTCCTTTCATACCAACAACAAGGCAACAAATTAAATAACATTAATTTGCAATTTAGTTCTACAACAACATACAAATTTTGTCGTATAAATTATTATTATTATTATTGTTATTTAATATATATTTTGATTACACAACTCACGAAAGTGAGTGATCGGAAAAGCATTAAATCAACATATATATCTTTCTTTCTTTCTTTTTTCTGGTCAAAAGCATTCTAATGTATATTACATTCCTTCCACCTACTAAAATTAGATTAATTTCATATTTCGTTCTACCTAAATTCCACACTCCACTAATACTTTTTTTTTCTTTCCAAAATCGCTAATTCTTTCGTCCATTTTGTTTTTATTATAACAGAATCAGATATACGGTTGCCGATATTTCAAAATCGAACTTAAGGGCTAATGTTGAAGATGAAAACTCGGTTTGATTATTGTTTTGGTTTACTAAAATTGATTATTGGTTTTATTTAATTTGATGATGAAGTTGCGTGGTCAAAGAGACTGGCGTAAAATGAGGAACGTTTCACAAAATCCGTGATGTTTATATTGTTTCTTGTTATAATAATAATAATAATAATTAATTATATCAACGAATTAAAATATGGACGAAAACTTTATATCCGTAGAATAAAAGGATATTGAGAAACAAGAGACGGAGGGAGAGAGTTATTTTTTTAAAGTTTTGTAATGTTTTTATGCTCTCGAATGAATGATTCTCTCAATTACAAATGTTCGTATATATAGAGAAATAAAAGTAGTTTACTGTGCATGCATAGTGACGGTGGACTCCACACAAAATATTAATTGTAAACTTTGTCTGCGTTGCCTCATTTGATTTTTCTATTCTTCTCGAAACCCTCTTTTGTTTACTTTTACTTTTGTAACACTCTCCTTGGAGACCAGTGTCACTATGTGTCTTGCGTAATGTCTTCTGTTGCCTCGTTAAAAACTTTTTCCAGGAAAACCCAATGGGAAAAACCATGGTAAGGTAAAAAGAGTACAACCTCGCAAACTCCCCCTCGAATGATCAGGATCACATCTTACAAGTCCTTTTGATGACGCATTCCAATATTATGGACATGCTTCCTGAACATAGTGGTGGGCAATGATTTTGTGAAGAGATCTGCAGAATTCTCGGATGATTGAACATATCTGACTTCAATGTCTTTATTCTTCACGAGCTCTTGAGTGTATGAAAACAACTTCGGAGGTATATGTTTAGTTCTGTCACTTTTGATATATCTTTCCTTCGTTTGAGCAACACATGCAGCGTTGTCTTCATATAAGATTGTTGGCTCCGTATTTTCATGAATCCCACTGCTTGACCGGATGTGTCGGCTTATTGACCTTAGCCATACACATTCCCTACTTGCTTCATGGAGTGCAATGAGTTCGGCATGATTTGAAGAAGTTGCCACAAGTGTCTGTTTCTGAGAACGCCATGATATAGCGGTGCCTCCGATTGTGAACACGTATCCTGTTTGTGATCGAGCTTTATGTGGATCTGATAAATATCTTGCATCTGCAAAACCAATCAATTGACCATTTAAATTCTTAGGATAAAATAACCCTAAATCAATAGTCCCTTGAAGATAACGAAAGATATGTTTAATTCCATTCCAATGCCTTCGTGGAGGGGACGAGCTAAATCTGGCCAAAAGATTAACAGAAAATGAAATGTCAGGTCGAGTGCAATTTGCAAGATACATAAGGGCTCCAATTGCGCTTAGATACGGTACTTCAGGACCAAGTATCTCTTCATACTCCTCAGGTGGTCGGAATGGATCACTTTCAACATTGAGTGATCTAACGACCATTGGAGTACTTAAAGGAGTTGCCTTATCCATATTAAAACGTTTTAACACTCTTTTAGTGTATGTGGATTGATGTACAAATATACCCTTTTGAGTATGCTCAATTTGTAGGCCAAGACAAAACTTTGTTTGTCCGAGATCTTTCATCTCAAATTCCCCTTGTAAATAGTTTGCCGCTTTCTGTATTTCAGCTTGAGTCCCGATTATGTTTAGATCATCAACATATACCGCGATTATCACGAATCCGGATATTGTTTTCTTAATGAAAACACATGGGCATATAAGATCATTTACATATCCTTCTTTAATTAAATGCTCACTGAGACGATTATACCACATTCGTCCAGATTGCTTTAACCCATATAATGATCTTTGCAATTTTATTGCACATAACTCTTTGGATTTAGATTTTAATGCGTCCGGCATTTTAAACCCATCGGAAATTCTCATATAGATATCAGTATCTAATGATCCATATAAATATGCTATAACGACATCCATGAGACGCATCTCAAGATTTTCGCCAGCTGCTAGACTCATTAGAAATGTAAATGTTATAGCATCCATAACTGGAGAATATGTTTCCTCATAATCAATCCCGGGTCTTTGAAAAAATCCTTGAGCTACAAGACGAGCCTTATATCTCGTAATTTCATTTTTCTCATTTCGTTTTCTAACGAAAACCCATTTGTATCCAACTGGTCTCACATCTTTAGGTGTGAGTACAATTGGTCCGAATACATTTCGTTTATTTAACGAATCAAGTTCGATTTGTATAGCATCTTTCCATTTTAACCAGTCATGTCTCTTTTGACATTCATATACAGACTTCGGTTCCGGATCCTCGTTTTCCTCATCTATTTCCCTTGACATAAGGTATGAGAAAACATCATCAACTTCATCGATTTCATTTCGATTCCATATCTTTCCATTATGGATATAGTTGATGGAAATTTCATGATTTCTTTCTGGATCAAGATGCTCAATATTATCATTAGACTCATGATTTACTTCTTCCAAAATACTTTGAATATCATGCTTTTCAACTTCCTTTCGTTTTCTAGGATTTTTTATCCTTAGAGCCAGCTGGTCTACCACGCTTCAAGCGTGTTCTAGACTCACGTGTATCATCTGCTCTTCCACTTTCTTGTGGTATTTCAATTCGAGCAGGAACATTTGCAGCTGGTATATATGACTTAGTTACCGTTTTAGTATCGGCAAATGCATACGGAAGTTGATTTGCTATACTTTGCAAATGCATAATTCTTCGAACTTCTATTTCGGACTGTTTTGTAAGAGGGTCAAGGTGTAACAAAGTTGGTACACACCATTTGATATCCTTTCCTACTTGATTATTTTCTCCCCCTAGAACCGAGAATACTTTCTCATCAAAATGACAATCGGCAAAACGTACCGTAAAGACATCACCAGTCATTGGTTCTAGGTATCTTATAATTGATGGAGAATCACAGCCAATATATATACCCAACCTTCTTTGTGGTCCCATTTTTGTACGTTGTGGTGGTGCTATAGGCACATACACTGCACAACCAAAAATCCTTAGATGGGATATATTTGGTTCTCGACTAAATGCTAATTATAATGGAGAATATTTATGATATGCACTTGGTCTTATCCGAATGAGTGCTTCTGCATGCAATATAGCATGTCCCCATACAGAGGTTGGAAGTTTTGATCTCATGATCAATTGTCTTGCAATCAATTGCAGACGTTTAATTAATGATTCCGCCAAACCATTTTGAGTATGAACATGGGCTACAGGATGTTCAACTTCAATTCCCATTACCATGCAATAATCATTAAATGCTTGGGATGTGAATTCACCAGCGTTGTCTAGTCTAACTCTCTTAATAGGATAATCAGAGAACTGAGCTCTTAATTTGATTATCTGAGTTAGAAATCTCGCAAATGCCAAATTTCGAGATGACAATAAACAAACATGTGACCATCTGCTAGATGCATTAATCAACACCATAAAATAGTGGAATGGTCCACATGGTGGATGTATTGGTCCACAAATATCGCCTTGAATCCGTTCAAGGAACTTTGGTGATTCTTTATCGATTTTGGTTGGCGATGGCCGTATAATCAATTTTCCAAGAGAACATGCTGCACATGTCATTTTATTTCCCTCATATATCTCATGAACTTTCAGAGAATGACCATGTGAGCTCTCTATAATTTTTTGCATCATTGTGGTGCCTGGGTGACCAAGGCGATCATGCCACAATGTGAAATCTTCTGGATTTCTTTTGATCACAAGATGTGATTCAATTGCATCTATATAAGTATGATGCAAACCAGAAGGAAGTTCTGGAAATTTTTTTAGTATATGCCTTTTTCCGGCTTTATTAGAAGTCATATATATGTACTTCTTTCCTTCCTCAGTAGCAGACTGAGTTTCATACCCTTGACGGTATATATCTTTAAAGCTCAACAAATTCCTTTTAGAATTTGGAGAATATAAGACATTTTTTATGGAAAACTTTGTTCCATTAGGCAATATAAAATTTGCTTTGCCACTTCCTTTAATTACGTCCGTTGGACCCGATATTGTATTAACAATAATTCTTTTCGGGTTTAGCTCAGAGAAAAATCTCTTATGCCTCAGAATAGTGTGTGTTGTTCCACTATCTGGTATACAAATTTTTTTGATATTTTTCCTTGCTATTGAATCCTCATCCATTTCTGTAATCAACATAAATGTTAATACATATAAGCAAATCTTTATTCATGTAGAAAAACATGCAATAATTATACAACGGTTTATTTCAAGAAACAACATTATTTGAAAATAACTGAAATAAGTAATACTTATATGATGGCATTACTGGAGACTAATAGTCTCACTACAAGCATTTCAGTTATCCGCATAAGCGGTCATGTCGAAATCATTCACAAAGTCTGAACCATCAAGATATGATGTTCCCTCAAAGTGTTCATTGAGGTTGACTTCTTTCCCTTTGCCCTTTTGGGACTCTTTGTATAATTTACAAAGATGTTCGGGAGCACGACATACATGAGCCCAATGACCCTTTGATCCACATCTGTAACAGATGTTTTCACGCTTTTGAGCGTTATTCCCGTGGGATTTTTTTCTTGTAGGATCTTGTTCAGGTCGAACCCATTTATAAGACTTTCTGCTATGAGGGTTAAAGAATCTCCCACGTCCACGGGTGAATCGTCGACCACGACCTCGATAGGTTTGACTTCTCCTCTCCGGATTTTTCACATCCGTTGCATTGATCTCAGGAAATGCTTTCGTTCCTGTTCGCCGAGAGTTGTGGTTTTTAATGAGAAGTTCATTATTCTTCTCTGCCAGTATTAGTGTCACGATTAAATCAGAAGACCTTTTGTATCCGCAATTTCGGTACATTTCTTGCAGAACACGATGCTCTTTGTGAAAAGTAAGATAAGTCTTTTCGAGCATTTCTGCTTCTGTAACAGGTTTTCCACAATACTTTAATTGTGACACTATCCTCAGCATAGCAGAGTTATAATCCTCTACTTTCTCGAAGTCCTGGAACCTTAGGTTTTTCCAGTCCTCTAATGCATGAGGGAGAGTTATTTTCTCTCTGGTTGTCAAACCGAGCTTTTAAAGCTTGCCACATCTTGGCAGGATCTTTTATATTCCCATAATCATGCGTCAAACTCTCATCGAGATGTTTTCTTAAAAATATTATCGTCTTTGCCTTATCTTTGGCAAGCGATGAATTTTCCGCTTTTATGGTCTCGGACAATTCTTGCGACTCAAGATAGAGTTCTACATCCGTGGTCCATGCTATGTAGTTTGCTCCAGTAATTTTGAGAGCCGGGAACTTAAGCTTCTCAATATTTGCCATTATTTATCTATACACAAAAACCGAAATAAATATTATTAGTCGGATAATTTTATTTATTATTAAAATACATCATTTATATTAATAATGCATGCGATTGCAAATAAACATTATTAGCGATTTAATTTAAAACATGGGAGGTGCGTTTATAAGTAACGCAATTACAAGAAACACGATTACATAAAAGAGTAAAATAACAACCATTAAAAATTCTTCGGGAGAGAAATCTCCAAAGATTAAACCGTAAATTGCAACAAATATAAATCCGTATGCAAAAGCTAAGAATTGATAAGCCATTTTTTTTTTCTTAGAAAAACAAATTATATTTTTTAGAGAAAACTTTTTGAGAAAGATGAAATGTTTGAATGAAATGAATGAATGAGAATGAGCGTATTTATAGATTGAAAAATACTGTTCATAGCCGTTTGAAAAAGTTAAAAAAATTTTGAAAATTTTCTTCATGACCGTTGGAAATAAATATTGAACGAAAAATCAATCGTAAAAATTATAACAAGCAATCAGATCAATTTTACCGATTTCAGATAAACAATTTATATTCAGATGATTTAGCATGCTCATATAATAACCAAAATATTAATATATTTAAACAGCAATATTATGGTGACAGAGTCATCCACTTTAGAATAATAAATTGTTCAGCGGCTTACCCGTCCAAGAACATTAAATAAATAATTAAGGCGGCTTAGCCGTCCGTTAACAGTAAATAAATAATTATGTGGCGGCTTAGCCGACCAGTATAATAATCTTTTCTAGGCGGCTCAGCCGACCAATAGAATTTTCTTTTTCTAGGCGGCTTTGCCGACCAATATAAATTTTTTTTTTCTTCATCTCCCTTTTTTTTTTTTTTTTTTTCTTGGGAGGCATAACACCCGATATAACAGGGTATATATTATCAACATAAAAAGTTTCCGATCATAGAGTGATCGTGCTGATAACGTGTTATAATAATAATAATAATTAATTATATAAACGAATTAAAATATGGACGAAAACTTTATACCCGTAGAATAAAAGGATATTGAGAAACAAGAGACGGAGGGAGAGAGTTATTCTCTTAAGGTTTTGTAATGTTTTTATGCTCTCGAATGAATGATTCTCTCAATTACAAATGTTCGTATATATAGAGAAATAAAAGTAGTTTACTGTACATGCATAGTGACGGTGGGCTCCATACAAAATATTAATCGTAAACTTTGTCTGCGTTGCCTCATATGATTTTTCTGTTCTTCTCGAAACCCTCTTTTGTTTAGTTTTACTTTTGTAACATTTCTTTATTTTGTAGAAATACGCATAAGAGAAGAACGTAGAGATCGTTGTTGATCAATCTATATATGTACATGTAAATTATTGTTTATGAATCTAAAAAAAACCTTTAGCCTCTGTTTTTTTTTATGGTATCAGAGTCCGGTTAACTAAAACCAATTATCAATTTTAGTAAACCAGAACAATAACTAAACCGAGTCTTTATCTCCAACAGGTAACGCTGATTACTTTTAACCTTTTTAAAGATGAACATGCATGTCTTCAACAGGTAACGCTGATTACTTTTAACCTTTTTAAGGATGAACATGTATGTCTCCAACAGCTAACGCTGATTACTTTTAACTTTTTTAAAGATGAATAGGCTTGTCTCCAACCGCTAACGCTGATTACTTTTAAATTTTTTAAGGATAGAACATGCATATCTCCAACAGGTAACGCTGATTACTTTTAACTTTTTTAAGGATGAACATGCATATCTTTTAGTAGGAATTTCCCGCAAACCTACCATATGTTAAGTACTCATGAATCCAAAAAAAAAAAAAAAAAATCCAAAGCAAAGCAATTTTAGTTCCTCGACACCCTTCGTCCATTTGTTATAACATGGTTATTGATCTGTGCGTTGAATAAATCACCGGAAAATACGATATCAATGTTCCTAAAACTAAACCAACCTCTAAGTTTATTTGTTTATTTTCGTTTTCAGAATTGAGCTATCCACTTACGAAGATCAAGCCCACACAATTACTTCCCGGCAACACACCGACCAAAAAATTAAATCTTCTTTCACGTGTGTGTATTTTTTTTTTTTAAAGCACAGATATCTTTTAATTAATTTGCTCTTCTTTATTATTGACTCAAATTATTATACTGCACAACACATAAATTTCTTTTAAACCGCATAATTATAAATCTTTGATCTGTTCATCCTTTTCAACTAGCTAGTGATCAAGACAATATTTTCATCGAAATAACCAAATAAAGCATTTGGATTCAGACGTGGTCACGTGGGATTTAAAACCTCTCGATTACGGTTAACATAATAACAACACAAAGAAAATGATGGAACAAGAATTCTAAGTCTTGTTACTTCAATAGGGTCATGTATGAAGGAAGAAGGGTACAATCAATTTTGATACGTAAACTTCAAAAAAGTGTGGTTTATGTGGTACGAACCTAATGAGCTGCCACCACGACCGGAGTTACCGTATGTGGGGTTCGGTCAACGCAGACCGACCATTCACATTTCAGATGTTCACCAAAGATCTACCAATAAGTACATCAAAATTAAATTAAATGTTTGACTAAGAATAAGGAAAACATTTAATACAGAACATCGGGTCCTAGTCCACGCTGTATGTGGTCATATCTCTTCAAATTACACACATGCAAGTTTGTAGTATGACTCCAATTGAATATGCTATGTTTACAGCTCAAACTTTTGTTATCATGTCCAGCAATTTGTTTCTTAAAGATATAGTCAGAAATTTTAGCCTTATCCAATTCACATATTTTTGTTTGTTAATCGCAAATTAAATATGTTGTTTTTCTAAATCCAAATCCAGTTTTTGATATCATCACAATTTTAAATGGTATAAATCATCATTCTTTGACAGAAAAATAAAAATGAATATAATGTCTGTAGTGTTTTTGTCATCCGATTTCGATAATATTCTAGTCATTTTTAAATTTGGATCAATATTGTGTCAATGATTAATTCGCTATTTTGTGTATTTTCTAAAATTCATCAATTCGTTATGTATTTCAACATATATGTTTTTCACCTGTTTAAACAGCATTTACACTGGACTTTAGAATTCTTAAGAAAATATTTCAAATTTAAATAAAAATAACCATTACTGAAATAGCCAAATAGGTGATCAAGTTCTTAAACATACCCACAGTCCCACACTACTCTTATATACAATTGTTATTACATATTTCCAGATAACAAATATACATACACTATTTTAATATTCTACATCTTAACCCAATCTAGAGATCTCTTGAAAAAACTTAAAACAGTACTTCACCCAAAACAAAACCACACAAACATATATCACATTAATGTTATTATTTTCTAGTCTTCTAGAATGCATAATATTACATATATTAGTGTTACGTATTCTTAGAAAACAAAAATATTTCGCATATCAATCATTTATTGTACCAAAGCAAGTGACCCTCTTTCTAATTCATAGGCTTAGCTCTCTCCATATATTGACTCAACTCTCCCTCTTTCTCCCTCTTCTCACATTTCTACTACAAAATTTCAGAAGCAGAAACCAAAACAAAGCTCTCTCCATTTTTCGACAGAGTATTACAAAATTTTGTCCTTGTAGTGTTGGAAACATCAAGTAATGGGAGAAGAGAACAGCACGAGCGGGACATGCAAGCCTTCTAAGACCTTCAAGGCGAAGTGTAGCCACATGGTGAAGAAACAGCGAGCCAAGTTTTACATCCTTGGCCGTTGTCTCGCCATGTTAGTCTGCGTGCGTGACCGTGACCGCGACCGCGACCGCGACCGCGACCGTATTTTGATTTAGATCTTTACCTTATGTTTTTTTCTTTCTCTTCTTTGTATTTTGTTAATTTTTTTTGGTTGCGTTGCCCTTTTCATTTTTCCCTCTAGTATCAACATTTGAACTAGGGTTGATATTTAAGTTATATATACAGATCATTATAAGAAACTGATGTGAATGCATTCATGGAATGCTTAATTAATTTGAGATTGATGTCTCTCGTTTGAAAGTTTCGAATGGTATATCTTCTTAATAAGTTTTAGTTGTTCAAGTAATAACCTTTTTTTGGGTAAGCCTTTGGGCCTGGAAAGATCTTCAATTTATATAGTTTATATGAAACTTCATTGTATTTTCATTGTATTTCAGAAATACTCAGACATGCATTTAGCCTTCAAATGCTAGTTGTCGTTAATCATCTGAATAATAGAACAGCAAAACATCTCATAGGCCCATAGAGATTTAAAGAATAATCACAAAAACTTTGAAATAATTTGTTTATTATATTGGTAAACAAATGTTGTGTGTATATATATATATATATAGGTAAACAAATGTTGTACCAAAACATTGTAGATATTGAGGTCAGAGATCGAATCACTGTACTATATATCATGTTAGGCACTGCAGAGTTTTAAGTGACCAGAAAAAACTTCAGCTTGCTATAAACCTTAATTAGTATTAGTTTAATTTGGATGTCAAATTATAAACATAAAAACATGATAGATGTCAATGCACAAATGAATCGTTTTTGAGGGTGAAATTATTAATTAATTAGTGTAACGATACCAGCGAAAAAATGAGAGAAAAAGGTGGAGAAGATAGAATGTAATTATGACAAAGTCTACGTACGGCCTGAGAGTCCATGTGACTTGAGTCTAATTCATACTAATAATGCAAATCGAAACTATGCTCTATTTTCTTTTCTATTTTGTCGGTTTAGGGATGGCGAGATGTTTGATTGTGTGGTTTTTCATTTCAATAAGAAGTGAATAACCAACATCATTTTCCAAAATGCATATATTAAAACGAAAAGCAAAAGAATAATAGATTGTGGAATTCATGATTCGCACTATACAACAAACAAGTGAAAATAATAGTAACTCTCCATCTTATGACTTACGTGCTCATTGTAAAGCTTTTTCTTATTCATAAAAGATATATTTTTATTTATTTTTAAAAAAGAAATAAGATATTACTATTCTTTTTGTAAATAACATGTATTCATGTATTATGCATATTTGAACAATGACACAAACAACTATATCACAAGACATGGTCAATGATTATCTATTACTATTTATGATTGTAATTATCAATATGTAAAAGTTGTTGCTATATATTTCTGATAAATCTACATGTTATTTAATTAACTGATCAAATTTTATTTTACGTTTATAGACGTATACATTTAGATTGAATTATAAGCACTACAATGCATGATATATATTTCCATTTGATACTATTGCCTTGCTTTTTTCCCTATTAATTAGACACCTATAACATTGAACATAAATAAGTTGTCAGATCTTTTGATAATTCACTGTAAAATATAGATAAGAAATTGTAAAATGGGTACAATTTATTATATTGTAATGAATATAATAGGATTTTACGTAGAAAAATTTCTAACGTACAACTATGTTTTGACCAATGCAGTCAGTGTTACCACTATCTTATTAATATCTTAATCAAAAGACGACCCAACACTATTATACTATGTAAAAAGGAATCCGAAGCCAAAAAACAAACAAACTAAAATGTCCAACATCACGTGCATGCTCTTGTTCCAAGTCTCGAACATTTCCGACACGCCGCAACCGCTGATTTAAAATAGGTTATTATTTTTCTAAACATTTAAATCATTAGACTAATTAGTGATAGATACTTGTCTGATACTCTATGAAACGAAAAACGTATCTGACTGTTCGTATTTGAGGAGCGTTATACTGAATCTTAAAATTTATGTCCGATTTGAGTATTTGGATCGAGAATAGTACATATGTTGAAAACCAAATGTAGGTGAAAAACTGTGAGCCGACAATGGGAATCCTCGAGGCGAAAAAGGTGTGCAAATGCACTCGTGCGGTCCCTCCTCCTTACTATTTTTCATCGTTTTCCCACTACTGTTTGATTTATTTCCACAGACTCAAAACATTATTTTCTCATACTCTTTTTTACGTAAAAAGATCAATTTTTGTTTCTATTCTTTATCATGATGGGATAATTAAGAAACGTGACTCTCAACCTTTTTTCATAAAGGAAACTTGATCTGTATAAATAAAAGTCAGCATCATTGACGAAAGAGATGGGAAAAAACATCGTTGGCCTCATAATTTTGTCCCGATAATATTTGAGGTAGTTTTAAAATTATACTATTTTACAAATCTTCTACTGTGTTGTCTTCCACTAACTGTGAATCGGTGGAGAGTTTGTTTTGCACTTTTCCTTCTTATTCTTTTGGACGTTACTACAGAAATGGGGAGAAGAGGGAAGATATAAACGTCAGAGTTATGGTGTTTTGCAATATATATATCACATTACTACATACTTAGGGAGAAAGGGAAAGATTCAAGGATCTATAAGTTAGAGTGTCTATTATTAGTTTGTAGTAATATAGATTGTGGAAAAGAAAATTATTAGATCGGATCTTTACATCGATAGTCAAGGTAACAACATTTAAAGTACTAGCTACATTCCTTCTACGACGTATTATTATATTTTTAAGTCCATAGCCAGTCCTGAAATTTTGGTGGCTATAAATAAGAAAAAAAATTTGGGCTACTTTTTTTTTGTTTGAAAAAAAAAACAATTTCTTATGTATGATTTGAATCTGTGACAATTTTCCTAAATTTGTAATATGTTTTCACTAGAACTAATAATTTTTTTAATAAAAAAACCTATTAAATATATATTATTATGACGGTCTAAACACCAGTTTAGCTTGCTTGTATCTATGGTCGGCTCTGCTCAAGTCTTGCTTATTTGAAGTATGTAATTTACACTGGTTTTGCTATATTCCGAAAACATCATCTCGTACACTTCTTTTATTCGAAATAATGTCAAAAGATAAACACAAAGTAAGAATTTTTAATCCGATTCTTCTTTCTTCTAAGTTGGAGATTGGTCACATCGGTAATGTTTGGGATTAGTTTAGACTTCTAGCCTTAATAGAAGTAAGATCGTTAGATTGCAAAAAGCCGATTGGACACAAGAAAAGATAAGAGGTATTGGGACCCCATTGGGGTTGGAAAAGAAGAGAGAACACGTGCATCTCTCTGACACACGTTGAAAGCCAAACAATTGCCTCCATTTCTTCTTTCCAATTTTTGTTTTTGTAACCTCGGAACTGTATCAATTTATCATATTCAACACGGTGTTACACCAATATCTTCACCAGTTATCATCATATATACTAAAATAACCAAAACAACATTGTTTTATCTACTAAATAACCAATATATTATCTGTTGTACTAAAAAAATTTCTATCAATATAATAAGATCACATAAATATAGGTTTTCTAACAATTTTTTTAGAAAAATATCTAATCATTATAAAGAAACATAAAGGTTTGTGCCATCGTGTAAGTTTCTCAGCTAGACCCCCCACGTGGCAGTGTCTTTTTGTAGCAGTCTTTGTAGACTTCCCACGTGCGGGCGTGTACGTAGATTCTCGAAGAGAGCGGGCCAACCCCGAGACCCGTCACCTCTTCGTCTTTACGCTACACATGCATATTTCATCTAGAAATATTATAAATTTACAAGAAGAATAAAAAGTTTCGATTTTGATAAAATTTAAATTTGCCATGTTACCAGTCGAAAGTTCAAAACCAATATTAATATGTCAATATATGAGCATGCCAACTAACTTGACTATAATTTAATTTGCATATAAAATAAGATTTGGGATCGCCGTGACGTCATATTTTGTAGAAGAGTAGAAAATGCGATGGATGAGCCACCGATTAGTTCGCCGCATAGGAGTCACTGAAGGTCACTTGAGCGTTTAGAACAATGGTTATAGATGAATAAATTTTATAGTTGATAATTTATTGTGTCGATTTTGGTCTAGTTAGTTCCGTACAAAGATATGACAATTTTAGACGCTATGAGCCTATGATGGTCCTTCTGACAACGATCGTGATTGTGCGATCGTCTCACTAAGAAATTGTTTTCTTGTGTAATGCATATATGTTTTACTTATATTGTGATGATGACTTAGGTTGCGGTAAAGAATCTGCACAAAGATCACATGATCAATTAGACAAGTCCAGGGGAAGATCGTAATATTTCAAAATATATAGTTTAAGAAAATTAACCTGATTTAGTTAAAATGGTGCATTTTTTAAAACTTTTATAATAATAAATTAGTAATATGGTTGATAGAAGCATAGAGCATATAAAAAGGTCTAAATAGGCGAATCTGGGCCGGTCCGGAGCATAAGCAGGAGAAGCCATCGCTTAGGATCTTATATTGTCAAACACTATTTTTTGTGTAAATTTTTTTTTTATATTAACTAAAAGACCCCATTTTTTAGTTGTGCTTAGGGCATTAAATAAAATTTGGACACTTTGGACCGGCCACTTGGCTCTAATCTTCTATATAGACCAAAACATCAATCTTTAAAAAAAAAAAGTGTGTGTGTGTTCGTATTGATTATAATAAAATTATGTATAAATTAGCATTTGTACTGCAGAATGACCAGTTTCATTTTATATTTTACAAAAACAGAACAGTTGTTTTTACGCTGAAACCATTGTTCTAAATATTTAGAACATGTTATAAACAGTTTTACAAACTTTTGTGAAGCTACGTTGTACAAAATGCATAAGATTTATCATGAAGACATTAAATTAATATTTGAAATCATCAAAAGAGCTCAAATCTCATTCAATCATGGGGAAAAAACGAGATGGGTTCGAGAGATGAGTACAAACTCGTGCTGTCGTCTGCTAAATGGACCAGCCTGACAAAAAAATTGCCGAGACGGTAAGGCCTGCTCGTTTTCACATTCTAATTACCCACTACGACACAAAAATAAAATAAAAAACAAAATTAAAGTTTTACCCCTTTTTTCCTTTGTGAAAAGAGTTAATCTATTAAATGCAAAAAGATACTAGCAGCTTTACAGAGGGGTTTTAACTTGCATAAGTAAATGATTTAAAAGGAGGAACAAATTTGAGGAATTTTAATTGGGTTTGACTCTTCTCCACAAAATTTTTACATTTTCTCCATTTTTCTTAAAATCTGGAATTCTGGATACATAACCGATACAGGCCTCGAGTCCATATAGGCCCAACTAAATATACAACCATGATTATTAGCGTCTTCCCAAATTTATAGTGTCACTCTTGTAGAATTTTGTGTGTCAATGAAAGTAAGAAATTTGCAGCTTTGTGCTGGAACGGATTACAGTTACAGCTACAATTTTAAATGTCCGTAGCTTATGCCAACGTCTTTTAACTTTAAAACCCCACTTCTCTAGTTTTATTTCATTATGACACCACCATATAATGTAAGAGTCTCAACGATTATATACAAAACACTAAATAAAACACGACAAAGACCAGCGAAAGGTTCCCAAGCAGAACAAAGTAAAGACTAAATATAGAGTAGTCACAGGGATCTGATCAGATCTTTCAACTGTAGAGATCATCATCGTCAGCTGCTCCTCCGGATGTGGCAAACGGGTCGACTCCCCCGACTGTGGCAGCAGCTCCAGTCCCTGTCGGCGCATCTGGAAACCTGAACTCGCTTCCAAACCCACGTGACTGCTGGAGTGTCTGAGCAAAAGCCTGATACTTGCGAATATCTGCATCACTTACTGATCTCCTTGCATATTTCATGGATTCCTCAAAGTGACCAGCTTTGATCTCTGCAATCTCCTCCTCGTCCTCTTCCATTGCTTCTGGCGACTCTGCTCTCTTCCTCTCCTTCTCAATATCCTAACAAAACACCAAATCAAAGATCATAAGTTTCGATAACATAAGGAAAACAAAGGAACTGTGATTCTAGTTTCAGATTCAGATACCTTCTCTATGTTTTCTCTGATCGCATACTTGCAAGAACGCTGGCAAATCTCAGTGATGTCCGCACCACTGAAGCCTTGCGTGTACTTAGCAAGAGCTCTCAGGTCAACATCTTTAGCCACTGGCGATTTCCTCAAGCAAGACTTAAAGATCTGGTAACGAGACTCCTCATCAGGAAGAGGAATGTAGATGAGCTGATCAAGACGACCTGGACGCAAAAGTGCAGGGTCGATGATGTCTGGTCTGTTTGTAGCTCCGATGATGAAGACAGTCTTCTTAGCATTCATTCCATCCATCTCCGTAAGAAGCTGGTTCAATACTCTGTCTGCTGCACCACCAGCATCTCCAACACTGTTCCCTCTCTGTTATTACATTGAAGTTTTTCAGATAAAGGGTAAAGCGCATAAGTTGCCTATGTAGAGAGATTAAGAAACCAAGCACAATACCTGAGTGGCGATGGAGTCGAGCTCATCAAAGAAAAGAACACAAGGAGCAGATTGGCGTGCCTTGTCAAATATCTCTCTCACATTGGCTTCACTCTCTCCAAACCACATTGTGAGGAGCTCAGGACCTTTGATACTAATGAAGTTGGCTTGACACTCGTTCGCGATAGCCTTAGCCAAGAGGGTCTTTCCACAACCAGGGGGACCATAGAATAGGACTCCCTTAGACGGTGACATCCCAAACTTCTCGAATTTCTCAGGATGCTCCACTGGATATTGAACAGTCTAAAACAACCCAAAATTCTAAAAGATTAGTTCATATTCACGGGTCAATAGTCTAGAAATAGATGTCAAATTGCTGACAATCTTAATTTACCTCTTGGAGCTCCCTCTTGACATTCTCAAGACCACCAATGTCCTCCCAAGAAACATTAGGCACTTCAACGACCTGGTTAAAAGAGAGAATAACAGTTTAATAATATGCGTTTAATAATAATGATCAAAATAGACTCAGAAACCGCAAACCAAAAAATTGATCTCTTGAACTCACCGTCTCACGTAGAGCAGAAGGATTGCTATTACCAAGGGCAGTCTGAAAATGCTCATTAGTCACAGCCATAGAATTGAGGATTTCAGCATCTATCTCGTCGTCTTCTAGGTCAATTACATCCATCTTCTCCCTGATGCATTGGAGAGCAGCTTCAGTGCACAATGCTGCAAGATCAGAACCAACATACCCATGGGTGTCTTTGGATACTCTTTCCAAATCAACCTGATTAAGAGCAAATCATGTCAGGTCTGACAAATAGAAAAAGGCAAAAGAAAAGAAGAAAATAATTATATGCAACAGTCAACAGAACATTACATCTTCTGCAAGCTTCATGTTCTTGGTGTGAATCCTGAGAACTTCAAGACGGCCAATCTCATCAGGAACACCAATATCAATTTCTCTGTCAAATCGTCCAAACCTTCTCAAAGCAGGGTCAATGCTGTTGGGACGGTTGGTCGCTCCCATAACAATCACATGAGCTCGGGATTTAAGCCCATCCATAAGTGTTAAGAGCTGGGATACAATCCGTCTTTCAACTTCCCCGTGTGTCTTTTCTCTTTTTGGAGCAATCGAATCGATCTCATCAATAAAGATGATTGAGGGGGCATTCTTCTCAGCTTCCTCAAACGCTTTCCTGAGGTTGCTTTCACTCTCACCAGCTAGCTTGGACATGATCTCGGGACCATTGATACAGAAGAAAAATGCACCCGTCTCATTAGCAACAGCACGGGCAATAAGTGTCTTCCCAGAACCAGGGGGACCATAGAGCAAGATTCCTTTGGGAGGTTTGACACCAATGGACTTGAAGAGCTGTGGATGCCTCAATGGGAGCTCAACAAGTTCCCGAATCTGAGCCATTTGTTTCCTGACACCACCAACATCATCATACCCAACTTCATCCAACCTCTCCTCATCCTCTCTCTTTATCGGTTCACCCTCACAGAAAATTTCTGTATCTGGAGCAACCACACAATACTCAGCAGGATCGGTCTCAATAATCTTAAACTCAATACTTCTCATCCCTCCTCTAACCAGGAAAAGATCACCCTTCCTCACCGGGCGGTATGCCTCCAAGAAATAAGCTGGCAAGATACAAAAACCAACAGACAGATACTAACATGAAACTGCTGTGTAGTGTTAACATGGAACACATCAAGAAACATATAAGCAGAACACAACTTAAATAGACATGCACCGACTCTTAAAACAATAAAAACAAGGATAAAACAAACGAATAAATTAAAAACAGGAAGAGAAAAAAACACTCACGTTTAAGGTATGCATCAAATATATTTCCACTAACTCCTTCAATGGTATCATCGATGGGCAAGATGTGGACACGCTTCCCATACTTGACATCAGGGCACTGGTGAACAGAGATAACATCTCCAAGCCTAACCCTCAAGTTCGACCTAACAACTTTGTTCATCCTAATTTTTGGTTCATCACATGTCTCATCAGCTAAAGCAATACACACAGTATCCTTCCTCTTCTTTCCCTGCAAGACAAAAAAACAAAAAGGAGAGAAAACGAAGATGTCAATACACACAACTAAAGAATCATACTCAAGAGAAAAAGCACAAAATTGAGAGACCCAAGAATCATCCCAACTCTAGAAACCCAATCAAAATCAAGCCTTTTGTGAAACCCTAGAATCTCTGTAACACCCTTATCTCGCATAACCACAACCCAGAAGCAGCAAAACACTTGATAAAGTTTAAACACGCACCCGAAAGACAAAACCCTTATAACCCCTGAATTACGCGAATTCAGCAAAGGAAACAACACAAGAAGAGCAAAAACAAAATCAGACCTTGATTAAGACTGTATCACCACGAAAGAGCTGTAGCTTCTCCATGGTCTCAGGGTGTAGAGAAACGACGGAGTTATCATCGTTAATCGCCTCATCCACAACCAAACGATTCGCCGCCTTCTTTCGCTCCAAAATTGCGGTGCTAAAATCCCTCTTCGCCCCCTTACTGAAATAATCAGAGGGAAAGAAAAAAAGATGAAATTAGAAAAACCCCAACACGAAGAACTAACCAAATCTTAAAGAGTTATAGATGAAAAAAAACGAAGAAGCTACTTAATAATCAACAAAGTACTTACGAATCAGATGATTCAGCTTGATTCGCCATGTTTGATTTCGAGTGTAGAGAGCTTCGCAAAGAGAAAAAGAAGAAGAAGAAGAAGAAGAAGAAGAAGAAGGAGAAGGTTCGAGAAGAGTAATCGGTTCGGTTTCCTCCTGTGTGCTGTTTGTTTATATAAGAAGATGATAAATCCGTTTCTTGTTATCAAAGAAAGATATTTTTTTTTTTTTTTTTTATTATTTCCTTTTTTTTTTTTTGGCGTTATTTTTATAGTTGCCTTTTCTTAGCTTCTTTTCATAAGGGATAAAATATATTACAAATTCAACAAACGTTTTTATATAAAAACAAAATACAAAGGTCGGTCTTTAATTAATGGCTACAAATATAAAAGTCTTTGATAAAAAAGTATGGACCGTCCGATCTCCAACGTGGGCCAATTACATAAATGTAAACAAAGTCATTAACCCATAAAAACATTTCCTACTCTTTTTTTACCAACGGTTTTAGAATAATCTGTATGTGTTATAGCTCCATCCTCTGTTTTACCTTATGTTTCTCTAACCTTTCTTGGTTTTAATAATTTTGACGACAAAAAAAGAAGAAGAAGTGAAAGTGTTTACAAAAGGAATACAGATTTCATAATTTGATTTTTTAATGAAACATATTCAAGAGTGAAGCCAAAGACGATCATGGAGCCTCTCTTCACCAGCTCCATACATCTCATCGACTTTTTCACCGTCTCTGTAAAACTGAAACGTCGGTGTGTAACGGATGTAGCGAGTGGTTTCAGGGCACTCGTCGATATCTGCATAAACAAACTTGAGCCTCGAGAAGCTGTTGCTGAGCTTTTGGAATGCAGGAAGAATCTGGCTACAAACTCCACACCTGAAAGTTTCAATATTTAAACGCTTAAATCTCAGTCTAACCTGACAAAAAAAGAAAAAAAAAAAGAGTATTTGAACAAAATCGTTCTCATTGAGGCATTTCATCAAACACTTTGTAAGCATGATATGCATATTTGTAAATACAGAGATAAAAACGTACCATGAAGCTCCGTAGTTGATAACAGCCTGCAAATCACAAAACAAAAACAAGAACAGTCAGATTACGAAACAACCCAGCTTTGGTCTTAAAAACGTATACAAATGTAATAGTTGTCGCTTGTAATAACCGCCGATTTTGAAGATTTGATGTCCTCAAGAATTGTGAGAAAACTTTGGTCGTTTGTTGCGATTTTCAAATTTCCATTGTGATTCGATTTGGACTCGAAATCAAGATTTGCTTCCTCCGATTCTTGCTTTCTCATTTTTGTGTGTGTGTTTGGTTCCCGAATTGCCGATTTTGACCCTTTCGCAGATTATATATAACCTGAACCGAACCACAAGTGATTGATTTAAGCCTCAACCGATTTTAACCAAGGCTAATTTCAACATCGACAGATTTCGTTAACCGGGTCAATTACGATTTTGATGAAGAAGAAAAGTAGGAACTACCTCTTACCAAAATTTAGGAAGAAACTAATGGTTGATTAAGAGATGATCTTATTTAATTATTATGGTTGTCTTCTTCATCACCAAATTCGGATGCTGAAGAAATCATATGTTGTTCTGGTTGTTGTTGACAAAGAGCTTCTTGAGTCTCCCAACTCTTCCCCATCACAACTAAGTACAGTCCACTAATGATTAGTAAGTAGGGATGTCAAATGGCCTGACCATGTTCAAATGGGCTTGTCCACATGGACATTTTAATTTTCTGGATATTAATGGTCATAGTCCAAATAGGACCATGTCCAAATGGGAGCAAAACCAAATTGGCCCATGCCCACCTGACTGCCATGAAATCTATTATAATTATGTTTTATACAAAATGTGAAATTTATTGTTTTTTGACATTTTGACTCAAGTTTTTGTTACTTTATTAAGTAGAGTTTAAGCAGTTTATGGCTGAAATTGTTTCTAGCTATTAGTAATTACTTTAGAAACACAGCAAGCCTAGCTTAACTAAATTAGAAACCACAATATAGAGATTTTACCTGAAGAAATTATGTAGACGGTTGTGTAGAGATCCTCGAGAAACTTTCTGTGAAGAGGAACACTTTCTATTTTGAACACGGGCTGGAACAGATGAAGTATTGCCAGAAGCTGCTCTTCTATCTGCTAGTATCTGCAATGAACATAAGATAAAAGAAGAGCAATTGAGTTACAAAACACACACATTTCTCTTCAATTTTTCGTGATAAAAATGAACAAGCAATAGCTACAGAGCCTAAATGATTCTTTGGTAATACATTTTTTCTAAGACAATGTAAACTACAAAGCTAGTGTTAAAGTAGTAATATAACTTTGTTTTCAAAAGCTTAAAGAGCCAACCGAAAAGGAAGGTTTCAGAAAGAACCACAAGACCGTAAAGACAATAAACAAATCAGTGTAATCAGCATTCTTAAAGTTAACATAAACAAAACCCAGTAGACGAAATCAATAATTATGAATTTAAGTTAACAATAAACAAAGCAGTGTAATCGCCATTACGAATTGACGAAATTAAAGATGGGTATTTAATACTTTTCTTTTTACCTGAAGATTATGTAGACTGCAACAACAACACAAACACTTTCTTTATCTTCTTATACGAACTTGACCTGCAACAACAACACAAACACAAATCTTCTATTATAATTATGCTTTATAGTTATTATTGTTTTTAATTATATAACTAGGAGAACAAAACAATCGTCCCCTAAACTCTGCCTTGGAAACGAACATGAACAAAAGATGAAACAAAATCAGAAAAGAAAACGCACCGGACATGGAAGAAGCAGAAGTCATTGCTAATGAGGCAAAGCAATCGAACTAAATCGATCCACCATTTGATTGATTCGAACAAGAATTTCAAAATCTCCAGATTCCGAAATCACAGAGACGGAGATTGAGAACTCTTACGAAGAAGAGGCGAGTTGAAATTAGGATAGGGAAAAGTTCGAAAAGATAGAATAGAGAGAGAGAGAGAGAGAGAGAGAGGGAGAGAGGGAGACGCACACAGTGATGTAAAGAGGAAGAAGAAGAAGAGAGAGAGAGAGATAACCAAGTCTCCAGGTATAGCCCTCCCTGGCCACACAAATGCCGTCCGATATACAAAGCGAGAAAAAACTTCAGATATTTTTTTCTCCTTGTCTTGAGCTCAAAGATTAAATACTATATTATTCTCTCCTTTGTGTTAAATGAGTTAATTTTAAATGACCTCTTTAATTTTCTTAATTTTTTTTGACAGCTAAAATGAACCTCTTCAATTAACATGTTTTATTCAGTAATTTAAGAGATGCTTTTAAATATTTAACTGATAAGAATTTAATATGTAAGATAGTAAGAATTATTAACATTTTTACCCCAAAAAAAAGGATAATAAACATTAATTTTTTTTGAATGAGAAAATGTAAAAAAAAATTTTTAATGAATACTTAATTGTAACTTGTAAGCATAGACATTTTTTCCTATAATTGTAAAATGTAAATCATCATAAACTTTATTAATATTATTGGTGTATTAGTTGGCGAATATGTGATATCTGAAAATCAAGTTTGTGGAGAAGCGATGAATGTGTGCAAGAGAAAATGTTAGAGGATCATAGGCAACCTTAAATAATTTTAGAGTTCCACCCAAGAGACATATACTTGTCAGGAACGACGATTTCGTCATATTGAGATTGGTAATAAAGAAAGAAAATAACGGATTTAATAATATGTTATCGAGTAAGGTTTTCGTATTGAAAATATCGTGTGAGTTCACTTTTTCATCGTTGACTATTATGTTAGTTGTGTATTATGATGAAATTCGCGCTACGTTGCAGATATTTTTTTGAATGTAAGTTTGTTAATTGATATGTAGTTTTTGAATGTTCTTTGTCATTATCTATAGCTAGAATAAATTAATTCAATAGAAATAGTTTCACGGAATACAATGCATAAAATAAATATTTTTTACTCAACTTTCATAGTCTTATAAATTCTTTAACATTTATTGGTTTATACCATATTTTGTTTAAACGAAATGTAATAAAATTATTGTAAATAAACTGAAATTAGAAGCTTAATTATTTTTTTTTTAACTTTGCATATAATATTTTTTATGCAAACCGAATGAACATTTTTTAAAATAAGTTAATGAAACCTAAGTACAATTAATCATCAATTATCATTCTACTATGTTTCGATAAACAGAAATATGTGAGCGTGAACTCTGTTTCGTGATTCCGATAAACAAAAAGAAGAGAGAAAGTGAAATTCATGAGATTAAAAAATGAAGCAGATTCGTTTACTAGGCTTATGAGGTTCACCAGGTTCGTCTCTCTTTTTACTTACATTAGGGTTGTCTTTGTTCCCCAGTTTCTATGGTTCGATTGTTTTGACGAAATTGACGTTATGGGTTTTGTAAATTTGTCTCCTTTTGAAAATTATAGAAGAGTATTGATTGTTGTGATATGAGTCTTTTTCATTTACAGTCATTTACTGAATTGTTTAGCTTACTCTATCTGAAATGAAATCTAAAAACCAAAATTAAATCAATCACAATACGGATGAACGAATCACATCTTCTTCGAGAGTATAAAGCATAATCACAGAGTTCTTCGATTCTTGACTTAGAAGTATACACCACACTTGCATACCACGAATGTTGTGTGTTGATGATTCCTTTAATCTTTCTTGCTAATTTATTTTTCTTTGCCTTTTAGATTGAAGCTAACTCAATATTTGTCAACAAAAAGAGAGCTTCAATTTAGTTTATACTCATTATTCTTGCAATTTAATCATTCTTTGAGGTTTAGTTACTCATATCTCTTTATCCATTTGATTTTTTTTAATTAATAGTGATAATATAACAAAACCTATGTTTTTTTCTCAAGTTTGGGTCTTCTTTGTTCATGATAAGAAGAATGCATGAAGAAGTCCAACAAAAAAATGAATCGATGGTGAAATCAGAGTGCGTTACATTGCTCTAAAATTGATCACTTGTATATTTTTTTATGAATTTGACTGCTAATAATAATTTTTTTGTGGGAGAAAATTCAGCTGTCTTTGGGAAAAATGCACCAAGAAGTAATGATAAAGATGATGCATATACTATCAAAAAGGGTGCAGTAGCTTTCGATTGTTCTTGGTTACCGGGAAGTGATAAATGACAGGGTTGACGTGTTAGATTATGGTAGGAGTAGGGGTTGTTCTTGCAAAATCAATTCCCAAAATACAAACAATAATTTCTCAATTTTTTTATTCCAATAGCACGCAAATGTTAGTTCTTTTTAGCCTAAATAGCAAACTCATAATTAACATAATAAAAAAAAAGCAAAATACAAATGGAGGTATTCAATTTAATCCCAAAACAAATATGAGATGATTTCAAAACGATGGAGGTATTCACGTAGAGATATTGCTATTGAGAAGCTGAATATCTTTGAGCCAAAAATGTTTCAGATGAACGGCACGGTAGCTCCGGTAACTCCGGTTACGTCTTTGGTGTTTTTCTATTCGTGGAGGAGACAAATATCATGCATGAGGTAAATATTTTTTACTTAAATTTTATATAGCATATCTTCTTTTTAGAATAAGAATAATAAATAAAAATAGTTTTAGATGAAATTATTACACGTTTTCCTTGTTCTTGGCTCAAAATTCTTCTTTGTCTTGGTTATCTTCTGTGTCTTGCTTATCTTCACCTGCAATTGTTTGATTTTGGATAAATATTTTAATAAGTTAATTGTGTTATTTTCTTCTAAATGGTAATACATGAGTCTTTGTAGTGGAGATTGTTGAAGAATTCTCTATAAACGACATTTTTGATTGCTAGCTTTTCATATTTGTTTGTCCCTTCACTCCAAATTCACAGTCTTTTTTTTAGGTGACTCTTGATAAAACAACATAGAGTTGTTTGATTTTGGATAAATATTTTAATAAGTTAATTGTGTGTTATTTTTTTCTAAATAGTAATACATGAGTCTTTGTAGTGGAGATTGTTGAAGATCTCTCTATAAATGACATTTTTGATTGCTAGCTTTTCATCTTTGTTTGTCCCTTCACTCCAAATTCGCAGTCTTTTTTTAGGTGACTCTTGGATAAAGCAACATAGAGTTGTCCGTGACTCAAAACCGGTTTTGGTAGATAAATACATACATTCTCCAAACTTTGCCCTTGACTCTTGCTTATTGTCATTGCATAACAAACTCTTATTAGAAATTGCCTCTTCATCATCTTGTATGGACAATTTGTATCTGCAGTTGTCATGTGAGGATTTTTTACCTACATTTTTGCATGTTAGTATCTCTGCTTCGAGTATCTTTTCACATAAACGCATAACCATCAGTTTAGTACCATTACACAATCTTTCTTTCTAGTTTATGTTTCTTAATAGAATGACCGGTGCGTATTGCTTCAAAAGTAGGCGATGATTTGGTACTCATGAACACTTGATTACATTTAGATACTCTGTTGTGTATAGAAGGTTGACTTTATCCACATCTCTTTTATCGTTGGATATATTATCAGTACTGAGATATTCTTTCATCTCACCTATAATTTTCGTAAAAAAAAATCATTTAACTCATCCACGGTTTCATTCTTTGGAGTAAAGACGGCACAATTTCGCAAATATACACGATCTTGAAATTGAAAACGATGAGATTACATTGAGGATCATATGATGTAGACTAAACCATAATCTTTAATATCATCGATTTTACTATCGTTTTTTTTTCAATATTCGAAATCAACAATGGGTTAGAAGTGAAATAGAAAAAAGTTTCAAATTAATAATGGTCTCAACTCTAGAGAAGTCGGAATGGAGAATGCTGTGAAAAAAATAATTAGAAGAAATATGTGCATTTTATATATAATATAATTTTGTTTTTCTTTGAACAAGTTAGAAATCCATATATCATTATCAAAAATATTAAAATGATGGTATGTATTATTTATTTTAATTTGATTGGTTGTCTTTTTAAAATGATGTGTTTTTAATGAAAAAATGATGTGGTAAGCTGGAGAGTCAACTAAAAATCTTGGTTTTCTATAAATTCTTAATTTTAGAAGAAAAAAATGTAATTTTGACATAAATCTAAAAAACTTAAACATTGAAAATGATGAGATTACATTAAGGATCGTATGATGGAGACTAAACCATAATCTTTAATATCATCGATTTTACTATAGTTTTTTTTCTTTTCAATATTCGAAATCAACAATGTGTTAGAAGTGAAATAGAAAAAAATTACAAATTAATAATGGTTTCAACTCTTGAGAAGTCAGAATGGAGAAGACTGTGAACAAAAAAATTAGAAGAAATATTTTCATTTTATATATAATATGATTTTGTTTTCTTTGAATAAATTAGAAATCCATATATCATTATCAAAAATATTAAAATGATGGTATGTGTTATTTATTTTAATTTGATTGGTTATCTTTTAAAATAATATGTTTTAATGAAAAAAATGATGTGGCAAGCTAGAGAGTTGAGGTGACAAACTGGAGAGCTGATGTGTATTAATTGAAATGTTTTAATTGGTCTTCCTTTTTAATGATATGCCATGCCCAAAATGTTCCAAAAAACTGAGGTGGCAGTTGGTGGAGAGTACTTATGACTATTAGTGTGTTGATTATCTAATTTTTTTTAATACTTAACATAGATATTTTTTCTTTTCAAATTATTATCATTGTTTTTAATTATTTTATATAATGAGAAAGTTTACTCTCTAACTTTTTGATATTTGGCACTTATAATACTTGACACATGTCATTTTTTCTCTCCAAATTGTTGTCATTGTTTTTAATTATCTTATATAATATGAGAGGATTTACTCTCTAACTTTTTGATATTTGACACTTATAATACTTGATATGTGTCACTTTTTATCTCCTAAATATTATCATTTTTTTAATTATTCACATTAATTTATCATAAAAAATATCTCCTCTTTATTGACCAAAAAAGTAAATCAGTTAATATCACAACAATAATCAAATCTTCTATCCATAAACTCAAGATCAATAAACCAAATCCATTACAAAAATCTTGGTGTTAAACATATTTTATGGGGTTTTAATATATTTATATGAAAATTTGGTTCATTATCTTTCTATATTTAAGATAGAGATTACTAAATACATATTTGTTTTAATCGTAATATATTAAATTATTAAATTATCCAATTTTTTTTTATCACAAACATGGTCTTAAATTATCAAAGTGGAGTCTTAAAAAGTGTTTTCTTACATAATATGAGATGGCTTACTCTCTAACTTTTTGAAATTTGGCACTTCTAATATTTGACATTTGTCATCTTCTCTCCTAACTATTATCATTATTTTTTAATTATTCACATTAATTTATCGTAATAATGTTCTCCATTTTATTGACCAAAAATAAATAAATTATTTACTATCACAACAACAATCACAAAAAACAACTGTAGAATATGATATGTTTTACAATAAACCCTTTAGAGTCTCAAAAACCAACTGCATGAATCTGAAACTTAATGTGCTTCATCAATGATTATAATTGCTTCCTTCATATGTCTCTTCCAAGCTTTCCATGCATGGTTGGATTAAGGATGTAGGAGTTGGGGCAGAAAATGACGTTTGATGTATTGACCATCTCCCACATAGTAAAATATGCACAGCCGAAGAGAAAGTTATAAGGGTATTAACTAGCTGAAATATATAATCAACTAATAAAATAAAGTAAAGAATCTAACTGATTGTATCACTAACCTTGGGTATGGGTTCCAAAAGTTGCAAATTCCTCTATGTCATGAGCTATAGTAATTGGATGTATGTTGAAAGTTACGAGAATATTTTTGGCCTTCAAGTAGTATGAACAACTCGGATTATCCTTATCCTGTATGAGCGACCGGCAGAAATAAAAAGAAAAAATTTTAAAGAGACAGATTCTATCAAAACAAACAAGTGGTATGATTTAAGAGAAAACTTACCAAGTTTTATCGACATCATCCATGTAACGTACGTGCAGCAGGATTATTGCAGTATCCTGATCGTAATCCCTAAAGATACAAACAGATTAGATTAGGATTTATAGATATCGTTAAAAAAATTACACCGGCAAAACAAATTACAAATTACCAATATAGACATGGTTAAGCCGTTTGGAGTCAGTTTCCTATATTCATCGACAACCTCTTTAATTTTGTGAATGTCTTCTCTTGAAAATATAACAAAGGACAGTGAACAATCAAGAAGAGATAAACACCAATTCACCAATTCATAGAGAAAATCAACTAAGAAAGAAATTAAAATTGCAAATCAACACAAACCAAATTGAAAACATAAGATGACACATGAATTCCGAAACTTTTGCAAGATTTCCAAAACACTTACATGACATAAAATATTTTACGAGGTTTGGAGTCACTTCTTTGACGGTGTGCTAGCAACCAGGCAGTAACTGAACATTGCCAGGGGTTTTCCAGTATCAGTGGGGGATTCAAGCAGAACATTGCAATAGTCGTTGCCTTCACTGGTGGAGCGATTGTGACTGAGATTGAGAGTTGAAATAACTTTTTCAATTAGCTATATCTGGGAAGGGTAAGGTTCTTCTAACGAGAATTAATACTTGTAAATTGTGGGAATTAGATTTTTTTTTTCTTTTTTGGTAAGACTACGATATATTTGATAATTCACATTTTTAAGTTAATCAACTTAGTTTTAAATTTTCATTAGTATTGTTTATACATAGATAAAAAAGAATTAAACATTAATTTACAATTTACTCTTCTGTTATTCATATGGCAAAAAAAAAAATTCCATAAAGCAATATATAATCCATCAAATTAATAAATATTAATTTATAGTAGTTTTTTACATGTCAGTTTAGTATACAGTATTAAATAAACTTCAGCTTCAAGTTTAGGAAGAAATTAATGGTTGATTAAGAGAAGATCTTGGTTTATTATTATGGTAGTCTTCTTCATGATCAAATTCGGATGCTGAAGAAATCATATGTTGTTGTTGTTGACAAAGAGCATCTTGATTCTCCCAACTCTTTCCCATCACAACTAAGTACAGTCCACTCATGATTAGTATTGCACCAATCAATCTGACAAAACAAACACAAAAAGTGTGTAAAAACTTAACTATTATAAGATATGAAAATAATACAATGTAATGAGTAAAAAACATAGATACATACCCTCCAAGGTAGAAGTGTTCACCAAGAGCAAAAGTGGCTAAAACAGCAGCAATTAAAGTTTGAAGAGGCAGATACGCTGATACAAACAGAGGTCCTCCTCTCTGCACTACATATATTTGTATAGCAAACACCATTGCTGAACCCACCAATCCCTAGAAATATATTTTCAAACTCACACCAACTTAAACAGACTATTCAAAAAAGAGTCTTGATCTAAAAAGATAAATAAACACTTACAGTGTATAGTAACGCGTATAATTCGCCTCCTGATGTTATCTTCCAGCTCTCTAGATCTCTCTCGAAATAAGCAGAGATTCCAAAGAACTGTAACACTGCGAAAAAACAAGAGTACGAGACGAAGGAGAACCGAGCTGGATACTTCTTAAGCAATGGTGACTGCAACACTATCCAACTTGACCAACATAAACAGTGACCCATCAAACAGAGACATCCCAACGTCCAGTTCTTGTTTTGTTCCTCTGCTTCTTCAGCTTTCATGGGTTGGTTCATTAAACACATACTCGGTTGGTAAATGGTTGGTCCTTTATAGAGCGTTATAACTAAAGAGCCTGCGACGGATACAACTGTTCCCACCACTTTGGCTATACCATCTTTCCTCTTCCAATTCACTTTCTCTATTCTACAATGGTTAGTGTCATATTTAATAATGAGATATGAGTGGAAATGAGATTCAAGAATCGAGAACATACCCGAGCAAGGCGGCCATGAGGAATGAAACAGCAGGAACAGCATTTTCAGTTGCTGATGCAAATGTTGGTGAAGTATTGTCCAATCCAAAGATGTAAAATCCTTGGTTTAACGTTATTCTATAACCAAAAATGAGTATCGAAAATTAAAGTTTTGTGTCTCTATCAAGACTTCAAGGTTTAAAGACAAGAGATCGCACCCAACGAGTCCAAGAAGGAAGAATTGAATGAGAAAACTAGTCTTCATCGCCGGTCTTTCTTTTCTATTAGAATATACAAACAATCAAGATTGTTATAAACAAGAATCAAGAAGATTTAGTTTGATTTAAAGAAGTGGATTATACTTTTCAAGGAAGTAAGCAGAGGGAGCAAGAACAGAGAAAGCGACGATGGTGCGGTAAAGTGGGAAGACGAGCTTGCTTACTCCCAAGTTTAGAGCGTATCTCATGATCACATGATTCCCTGCGTAGCCTGTCTGAAACACCACCATCGCTATGTGGAGCTTTGCCCTTTCCGGTATCGGATACATCTTTATCTGCCGGAGATGGAGGAAGGAAGAAACCCAAAGACGGCAGGAGAGATCTGTTTTTGTTGTGTTACTTCGAATGGTCTCTTGTGGCGACTTTCTTGTAAACGACAAAAACGAGATAAGACTGTCATGTGCAGGTTGTCTCACGTGAGATGTGGGATAGTGTGAACCGATTTTAACCAAGTCAATTTCAACATCGACAGATTTCGTTAACCGGCTCAGTTACGAGTTTTTTCTTGAGTTTAGTTAGATGCGTCGATTTGTAAACTCTCTTTGGTGCCAACATGAGATTAGGCTTAACTGAGGATTACTTAACTAATCAAACTTAAGAGTGCTTCGTTGGCTTACACTTTTGAATAATGAGTGGAGAAAAGATGCAGAAAGATCTTGTTTTATCTTTTTATCTCAATCCCCATTAAAATACTTCATCTTCTTTTTTAAGTCCCTAAAAAAATTGAATTTCTCAAAACCAAATCCGATAGGATACTTGAATAAATTTATTGAAGTTTTTAAAGATGATGAAGCCATAAGCCCTGAAAAAAGTTAATTAAAAAATCACAAGTTGATGGTGATTCAAAAAGAAAGATACTTGGAACCTAATCCAAATCTATAATCTATAACTTAAAGATGACCTAGAAGGAAAAACAAGAACCTAACTAACTGATGCATGATGTTATTATCCACTAAACTATTTTGTGTTCGTCAGCTTTTTGGACAATTTGGGTAAACTCATGACTTTACTATTTAAGCAAAGCCAAAGCAAGCTTACAAGTTCAAAGCACAAATTTAGTAAGGATTCAATTAAGTAATTACACAAATAGAAAGAGAAGAAGAAAGAAAGAAAGAAAAATGGATGGTAAGAAGGAAGAAACACTTCGTAGAGGGCCATGGCTCCAAGAAGAGGACGAACGGCTAGTGAAGTTCGTTACCCTTTTGGGAGAACGTCGTTGGGATTCTTTGGCAAGAGTTTCTGGTACACTTGAAACATTTTCTGTGTCGCTTTCCAAAAATAGAAATTTGCATATGCCTAAAGATATGTTGTGTTCATACTTATAGGTTTGAAAAGGAATGGTAAGAGTTGCAGACTAAGGTGGATGAACTATCTGAATCCGAATCTGAAGCGTGGACCGATGAATCAAGAAGAAGAGAGAATCATCTTTCAGCTCCATGCTCTTTGGGGTAACAAGTGAGAGACAAAATATAGAAGCTTGAATCTTTAACTTTACATGATTGTGTTTTTGCGGTTTGAACTAAATATTGTATATCAATAGGTGGTCGAAGATTGCAACAAGATTACCCGGGAGGACTGATAACGAGATTAAGAACTATTGGAGGACTCATTTCAGAAAGAAAGGGGAAGCTCAAAACTATGGTAGATACTTTTACTGATCTTTCACGTTGCATATGTTAAATTTTAGATCGGCTTTCAATAGATAATAATGTGTTTTGCTGCAGATAAGATCATTGACTGGAGAGGAAATACTGGAGAAGAATTGTTGCGCAAGTATAAGGAAACAGAGATCACGAGGACAAGGATGATGTCTCAAGAACATGATTTTGATGAAATTGTCAAAGAATTTAACCAGAGAAGTATGGAAAGTGGTAAAGAAACCAATGGTGGTATTTGTGAAAGAGAAACCTTTGGTGTTATGAATTCACCGTATGAAAACCGGATTTCGGATTGGATATCAGAGATTTCTACAGACCAGAGTGAAGCAAATATTTCAGAAGATCATAGCAGTAGTAGCATTGAGAACAATATTAACATTGGTTCTTGGTGGTTTCAAGAGACTAGGGACTTCGAAGAATTTTCATGTTCTCTATGGTCATCATTTTAAAGCTTATTTCTTTTCTCTTTAACTCGTGAATAATTTAATGCATCAATTATGTACAATTTCAACTCAATTCGAATCAGATTTCACAATGGAATTTGAATCGTAAGTGAAACTTCAAATTAATTATACAATCTACTGTACTCAACAAAGTAAGTCGAAGTCGAATATAAATTTGTTAGTTTTCACTAAACAAATCCAAAAACATAAAAAGGCGTATACATATCCATCATAACAATAATAAGTAAAACACATAGCACTGATGTGTACGATCAGGCCTTGTTATATACAGCAGCAAAAACATGAGAAGTTCATGCCCCAATGCATGAAAAAGCTAGTATTAGTTTTATGGTCAACATTATTGGTTGATGGGCTTAACTTAATCTGAATTAAATTAATTGTTTGGTATTTGTGCGAAATGATTTGTCAAAAATGTTTTATATTTTAGTTATTCAGGGAAAAAGTATTTAATGTTCAACATATAGTAAATTACAATATCCTAAAGTAATATATTGTTGATACGGTATGAAGTGTAGATGCATGTATGTATGTAGCGCCCTCTTGTATAAACTTAAGAAACGACAAAGGAAGAAGAAAATATAACGTTAAGGATAATATATAATCTCTATTAGACTATTGGTTATATAATTAATTAAAGATATGATAGGACTATTACAACGTCACGATTACATATACTTACGTACAATATGATACACGTGGTATTATTGTGAAGAAATAACTCAATTCTGTAAAACTACAAATTTTAAGGTCCATTAAAACCCCAAATTGATTGATGGCACGAATCGTGTGACTGTTCTGGACATACCTACTGAAGATTAATGAATAAATTGATTTTAAACGGTGGACCGTCCGTACAAAATACTACACCAGGCATAAAAAGCATTTGAATCTACCATAATTTTATCTTCTCAAGAAAACGGAAAAAAAAATTCCAAAGAAGAAAAGAATACACAAGAATGAGTTTGGAAACAATTTTTTGCTTGTTCCTTGATAAAATAGGTAAGTTCAATTCATGTTACAACATAAACAATTGGGTTGAAGAAGTGAACATGACAAAATATGATATGGAACTGAGCATGAATGATAACACATGAACTGAAAAAGATAACCGGTTAGTTGTACCGGTACCAGACATTTCATCGGTATAGTCATTATAAGAATCTAAACCGCCGTTACCTTCGGATCCAGTAGTAGTCCACATCCCAAGATTGTTATTCCTATACCAATCAAACACCCTAAATTAGCTCCATTTGACTTTTTGGGATTAATGGGCGATGATTATGAAAATAGTGGGGTAAAAAGGAAAATTAGACAAAAGAAAAAGAATAAAAAAGTTAAAGGCAAAAGTAGAAGAAAACAAAAGAGTATATAGACATTTATAATACCATTTTTTTTATATGGTGTGTATCGGTAAAATAAAAGATTCAAAGTGTTGATTTTGTTAACAATGACAATTTCTTTTTCAAAAAGAAAATATGGCAAAGAGTGAATGATTTGTATGATAGAATGAAGAATCCAAACCTGCCGCCAACGCCAAGAACGCCGGAGTGAAATGTGATTTGGGTGATGAACGAGGCGGATTTAGGCTCGACGCTATATGCCTTCTCATACCTCATTTCTGCACCTTCACCGGATGCCACGAAGAACGCTCCATTCACCAAAATGTCTCCCTCCGATCTCCAATTCCACCCTTTCCAATCGCCATCGGGCGTTTCCACTCTCTTAGTCACCTACACAACAATACTCTCCCTTTTAAAAAGATGTATAGTTGTATAGCACAAAACATCGTGAAACCAAAAGCAAAGTATAAAAATGGACTAACCAAAACTATTGAAATCATGTAGGGGCTGTTAGTTTACCTCTTTGGCAAACGGGTTGGTTGGGGCGGTGTAACGGTTGCCCTGGCTATTAATAGTTGGGTTACCGCTACCGCCAATCGCATACATTTCCCATTGAGTAAAATCGTTATTAACCACGTGAATATATCCACGTCGACACCTTGGCATCCTTTGTATCAATTTCTCTCCAAAATGATTAAAGGCAATTGTTACCTGAAAATTCACACAAACATTCCAAACATTACTCTCATTTAAATCCAAACAGTCATTAGAAAAAGGAATAGTATGACCTAGTGTGTGTGTGTGTGTGAACCTGCATGCCGCTGTCTGGTTCGTAATGGTCGCTGTGACCAAGAAGCATAACTTCATTGTGGTGAGAGAAGAAGTTGTTCGAAATTGTGATTCCCGTAGACCCCATCACCGCATCAATCAGACCATCCTTACATCTCGATAGGGAACAATGGTCGATCCATATGTCCTTTGATCCGAAGATGGAGATACCATCACCGTCCGATTTGGTTCTGAACCCATAGTGCGTTGGACTTGACCGCACGTTAGTATTCCCTAGCGAAAGCGTGGACAAACATAGTTTCAGAATGCTTTTATGAATAACCAATCAATGCTACTTCAGGAAGGACGAAAGATTTAATTTTCACTCTTTTCCTTTTTCTTACCATGCTTGTATGAATAACCAATAAATGCTGATAAATTCAAACAAAACATGTTTTCTTTGTTTGCGTGTGAATACCAATGAATGAGAAGGAAAATATGAATACCAAGGGGACCTACTAAATTATTAGGGCAAGAAAATAAAAAGGTTAAAAGTTAAAAAGACTTAACAATTATTGGCCGTAAAAAAAAAGAAGAGATAATATAATTCTTTTGAACTAAAGAGTTTTGGATTATATTTTTTTTTAAAAGGACAGATCACAGATGTGAAAAGAGTACAAAAAATTTACCGGATTGGTAACAATGGTGGATATGGATGTTGTGAATGATGATATTGGAGACATATTGAAGAGTGATGCAGCCACCACCAACAATGTGAACATTAGCTCCTCTTCCATCAAGTGTCTTGTAACTATTGAATATTAGCTCTTGCTTTAGTTTAATCATCATGTTGCTTGGGAACACTATCCACAATGGCTCTTCTTGTATCACTCCGTATCTGTCATCAATATTTTGGCAGTTCATGTTAATTTTATCTTCTAGTTCGCTAAAACAATTTTTTCACATTGTAAACCCGTTTCCTTTGACATTGATAAAGATTCCCCAAATTATTACAATTTTTTGGAGGTCCCAAGAGACTGATACACTTGTTTTATTATAGTTTGTCTACTCTCTAGAATTATTATATATTTTCACTTCTAAGAGACAGTGTTAAAATTAGAATGTAGGGACACCAAATTATAAACATCGTAAACATTAAATTTCTATGTTTCATTCAAAACGAATTTAGTTCATCGAAATTATAGAGCAATTTTAAACGTTTTAAAAGGATTTTGAGGGGGTTTTCAGGAATTTAAAGAAAAATCAGGGTTGTTGGGAATTTTTCAACAAAATGGAGGGTTTATTTAGAAATATAAAACAAGTGGTATGGAAAAAGTCGTACATAATAGATTAGTGTGGGACATGTGAATATGAGATGACAAAAGAGAGAGAAAAATAAAAGTTAGTATTAGGCAATAGATAAACGTAGCTTAAACAGAATCTTATTTTCTTACAGGTTTTAAATTGTGAAAGTGTAGGTAGGGTTAAGGGCTAAAACAATAATGACATGTAAAACTCAAGTAAAGTATATACTATTAGTGTTGTTAACTAACGGACTTAAAAAATCTAACTACGGTCAAAAAACAAGTATTAAAGATTATATCTTTGTCTTGAACCTATGAAAAACAACACAGTTTTGTCTATTTGTTAAAGATTTCTACAAGACATTTTTTTATAAGAAATCCGGTTTAGTCGGTTAAGAGAATGGTACCTGAGAGTGCCCGGTTTAGGGTCGACGGCATCATCGTCGGAAGAATCAGTGACGAAGTAAAACTGACCACCTTTGCCACCCAAGGCGTACTGTCCGAACCCGATTCCACAATCTGCTAGACCTTGTCGGTTATTGGGCCAGTTTGGGTCACATTTCCAACAGTCATCGATTGGGTTACCGGTGAAGCACGGGTTTGAACCGGCCTGGTCCGTCGTGTCCAGAGCTTGACGTCTTGTTATAGATGCATTTACTCTCCTGTGAAACAGTTAAAAACCGGATAATTACAGTCTTTCCGGTTTAAGAGAAGCGGAGATTTGGAAACGGAGAACATAGCAAAACAGGGGGAAAAAAAGAACTACATAAACAGAGCAACCTCAGATTCACAAAAAGACATGATAATAGCTTGTCAAACGTAAAACCCAGATAGAAAATTACATTAAAGAATCTGAAATAAGAGAGTAAATGTAGATCCAGAAGAGGCAATGTAGTATGTGTACCACTGAACTTCATAAGCGACTAGTTCTGGGTCGGGATGTGGTGTGAGAAGAACAGTTCTGTTGAGCATGGCGAAACATATTTGTGGAGCGAACAGAAAAAGAGAGAAGAAAAGTACAATGCAGCTTCTTTGAAGCATCATTGGTGAAGAAACTTATGATTTAGGGAGGGATTCTAGGGTTTTTTGGTTAGTTAGAAGGAGGAAGAAGAAGAGAGTAGTTACGACATGGCTTGTTCTTCTTCTTCTTCTCTCTGCTCTTACTGACCAGTGTTCGTGAGTGGCTTTTTACAGTGTGTTATTGCTTTTTGTAATAATGACTTTCTTGGCTTTTGTATTTTTGTTTTTCTTTTGTTCTTTTTGAAGAGAGAGAGTGAAGGTTGTTTTCCACTGACAGTCTCGAGGATTGAGAATCTGCTTGTCTCGAGGAAACGGTCTCCAATTTTTACCTTTGAAGCTCTTTTTTTTTTTCTTATATGAATTGTAATATCTCATTTATGTAATTATTATACTCACAAGATATAAGGATACCTATCCATAAGCATTAACAGATTTAACAAACGGTAGCCTTTGATATTTGAATCTCTCGTCAGGTTTTCACCTTTTATTATAAAAAGTGATGTGACGCATGATAAATAAATTTCCCACGAGCTATGCAATATGAATGCTACTATTAAGGGTTCTTGGTTGTTGAACAGAAAAAGAGGTTAACCGGTGTATTAAGCTTGTTATAGATTTTATTATATTGTTCGATACATACATGAGATTAAATAAAATTTCGTATTGTAGATTATCTTGAGTCGACTACATACATTTTACCTATTTGTTGTGATACTTTGTGTGTATATAGGAAATTTACATTTCATTTAGATTCTACATCGAATACAAATTTCTCAAAATTCAATAACACACTACTCGTTGAAAAATAATTTTTCGAAAGAGAAATTTAGATGCTAAATGTCGAATCTGACTTTAAGTGGTTCGAGATATGATTTGCCTTTACTAGACTAAACTAACGAATATTTGCGGCAGTTCTTTAAGTACTATGATAACCCTATTCGAATTTGAATGACATATACATAAGTTAGCTCAAGCGGTTCGAAATATGAGTGCTTTAAGAAGTACATGACTTAGGCTTCGAATGGTGACAGCGGATCGGGCGGTACGGAACAAGTGGATTAAGTAGCGCGGTACGGTTTAACTACGGTTCGGTTCGGTGGAAAGAAACGTATTATGCGGAACAAGTGCGGTTCGTGTGGAACAAGCAGTGTGAAATAATATATGAATGGTAACGATTATAAGTGCGGTACAAATATATCAATTACTTAAACTTTAGCTAATAACTTTTAAACTTCAAATTTCTGGATTATGTTTTAGAAAAAAATAAAAACATGTAAACTAGTAAAATTTAGTTGTATAAAAAATTTCAAAATTTTTGAACTGTAAAAAAAAAATTAAACAGGTCCACACCAAACCACACCAAAATTAGAGATTTTTTACCACGTTATGTGTTTCTTTAAATAGTACATTTTTTAATTTTTTAATTTTTAATGGTAACATGCGGAACAACTGTGGGAGAAGTGCGGTGCGGTTCTAATAGTAAAAAAATATATACATACGTATATATATGCATATATTTTTGTTACTATTAGAACTGCACCGCAGTGTGCGGTTCCGTCACCATTCGAAACCTTATTGTACAAATGTGGTTCTTTGTTCTACTATATAATTATGTCTTGAATGGTGACATAATAAAGAAACACATAATCCACAAGGTTCCGCAACCCCATTCACAGCCTTAGAAGGATAATATATAGACTCTATATGAGAGGGAGATAATATATCAAATGATTTTTACTATATGTGTGTATTAACTGTTATTATATATAAAAAACCTATAAATAAAACTTTTATAAACTAATATTCAATAAATTAATAATTTTTAAATTAATGAATTTCTCCCGTTCCGAGTTGAAGTAGTGTAAAAATGACATAATTAGATAAAATAATAAGATAATATTTTTTTTTGAAAATTCTATATAAACATATGATCCTATCAATATCATAAATTAATAATTATATAAACTTATCAAAAAAAATATAAGAAAATTTAGTGAAATATAACTCTAATGTTGTTTTTTTTTTAAATTACATTAATTCTTGTTAAAATTTATTTCTAATATTTTTACTGTATCGAAAACTTTTTATCTTGTCTTCTAAACATGATAATTATTTTCTTACTTGTAATTGAACCAAGATAAATATTGATTATAACAAAAAGAACTTATTTTTGAATATAATTTTGTAAAAAATTATGAAATAGTCAAATTTTTCTATAAATTAATAACTAAATTAATATCTCTATAAATTAATAAAATTTCACGGTTGTAATATTATTAATATATAGAGATTTTATTGTATATGGTGTCCACCGGTTGAGTCATTTGATGAATGGTCACTAGACACTTCAAATGTATTTTAGATGGAGTTTGGTGCATATGTTACATACTTACATCTAATATGATACGTTTAATTGCACTCAATTCTATCTACACAAATAAATTTCGCACCACTAATGGCCTCACGAATACGCTCTGCCACATATTGAATGGATATGTTTATATATTTAACGTAGCTCTTGAATGTGTGTTAACCAAATTTTCCAAGAATCGGAGTGCAACTATATCGTAAGGGTATCATTAGTCAACCTGCTTGGGTTGTAGACTTGATATGTATTAGTATGTATTAATTGCAATCAGTCTGGGTTTTTTCAACATGGTTATACGCTCACTACACGTCGTTAGTTGTAGCATTTGTTGAATGAGGTATACTTTTTAGTTCAACGAAATAATATTTTGATGTTCGAATAATAAATGTGATAAATTTAACTTCTAAAACGTTTAGTAACTCGGAAAAATAACATACACTTTTTTTCTTAATTCGGAATAGGGATACATCCAAGTTGGACTAGACCAAAATCAACTATTAGGAATATTCAAAAACTAACGGTCCAACCACCTGACACTATTGCAACTTGACCAATCCAACCGAGAAAAAAAACCACGTTGTCTATATATACATATACACATACAATATACATGAGTGTGTTCTCTTAGTTCCTCGTGAAAGCTTGTGATAAATCAGGATAAATGGGCGTGATTGTTGGATTATTATTAAAGTTGTTTTAGATTACTATGTAAGCTAAATGTAGGGTTAAATAACGTGATGTTAGGCGACATCTTTGGTGAAGAAAAAAAAAACATTATAGATATACACTTTGCCTCCTCACATGTCCAATAAGATCATTGTAACCAATCATAGTGTCCATAAAAGTCATTGCTTTGCTTGTGATATTTTCCACGGACGATGAAATTAAGGAGTTCATTAAAACGCCTACATTACGTAAAGTAATCTTCTTTTATCGACTTTTGTAGAAGTCTGCATCTTTTATCATCAATTTGTAATTATCCAGAATCTATAATTTTTTATTTAGCACAACATCTTCACTATTTTGGCATAGTGTCCCAAGTGTTCTTTATTTTCAGATAAGTATCAAAGCGTTAGTAGACTGGTGTTACAATATAAGATTAGTGTTCTTAACATTCATATTACTTTTTTAGACAAAAATATAAATCACTACACCATATTGTACCCAAATTCTTTTATTTATGGTGGTTAAGTAGTTGAAAACAATATAAATATTTCTGCACGAACGCCATCATTATATGTATGTGTATATTTGAATATATGATAATTTTAAACAATTACTTTTATAGTAGCGATTTCAGTAACCATTTACACGAACATATATGGACCCATTTGATTATCAATTATTAACTATAAAAAATCGTATAAAATCCTAAAACATAAGAAATATATCTTTGACGCAGCGTGGTGAAATAATGCACATCTCTTGGTGTAGTCGGAGGGCTAGCGTACAACTTATATGTGGAAATAGTCAAAGCTTACCTCATATTATTAATATTCGAATCTTTGTATTATACAATGTGACCCACTTAAAACTGCATTTTTTGTGTGTCAATAAAGTTTCTGATTTTGCAGTATATCCTTTATTGGTTCTTGTCAAAGAGTCATGGACCCATGGTCCCATCTATGTGATATATACGCAAAGCAGTTTCATTCTGTTGTCTCTTTTTCTCTATCCAAAATTAACATCAGGTAGGGAGCAAATGTAAAAAGAGAAAAATTATGGTGGAGCTCTTAGACCATCATTATCGCAGATTCTAAGCATGGTTTTTTAGAACATCTCCATCGGAAACACTTTAAGAGTGTCATAGAAAAAAAATGAATAAAACATAATATTTTAGCGTAATTGGAGATGAAACGATTATGTGGAATAAACCTATTGAATCGGTTCTTCATACACGTGACAAGATTTAATTTGTTCTCTCTGCGTCTTCTTCTCTCCCTCTCTCTCTCTCGCTCTCTCGCGACGCTTCTTCTCCGTATATCTCTCTCTCTCTCTCTCCACGATTATTCTCTCTCTCTCGCAACCCGTCTTTGATCGGAAATTATCTCGAGAGTCCTCTTTGTCCTAATCGATCTTGGTTGATTCGATCTCTGATAAGAAATTAGGGTTTTCGAATCAAATCTTTCTGCTCGGAAATTAGGGTCTGTGTATGAACGCTTCTTCTCTCCCTCTCTTTCTCGCAACGAGCAGTTGGAGGTCCAATTTTTGGTCCGTCTCAGAAGTATTCGTCCCGTGAGTCGCCGCGCACACAACTTTAAAGCGAAGGTAAGATTTCGAAACCGGGTTCTCTTCCTTGATTCGATGTGAATTCAATCGGAATTCAATCGGAATTCAATCGGAATTCAGATTTTCACTATACCGATCTTCGTTTGTATGCTTTCTGTAGATTCCTTTGACTGGGCTAGTATTGCATGTATTGAATTCGCCTTAGTTGAGCTATAAAATTGAGACTAGTAGGTTTGATTCAATCATAAGGTTCAATTACTATCTGCTATTGACTGGTTTGGTGAAACTGACGGTTGAATTATCTAATTGTAATTTGTTGATTGAATCCATGAAACATATTGGAGGTCAGCTTTGTGTGTGGCCGGGTTTGAGACAACTCAGGAAAAGCTTATTATATGGAGTAATGTGGTTATTATCCATGCCACTGAAAACATTGCATGGAGCTAGAAAAACCCTTAAAATTACCCACTTTTGTAGCATTTCCAACATGCCTTCCTCATTAAAAATCGAACTGGTTAGTATGCTTGTCCTCTTCTTTTGACTTTGTTTCTCTTCTGTATCTTATGCCAGTGAAAACATTGTTATTTTAGTTTATTTTCATATGCTTGCTTTTCTTATTTGTCGGGGATGTTTCAGGTGCCCTGCAGTAAAGACAACTATGCTTATCTTTTGCACGATGAAGACACCAGCACAATTGGAGTCGTTGATCCTTCTGAGGCTGAATCTGTTATAGATGCCTTGAGCAGGAAAAATTGGAATTTAACTTATATTTTAAATACTCATATATACTAAAGTGGTTTTATGTGACTTATGTTGTCGACAGGTGATTGGATCAGCTTTGGATAAGGATCGGATTCCTGGAATTGATATACTTCTGAAGGATAGTGATAAGTGGATGTTTGCTGGCCATGAAGTTCGGGTACTTGACACTCCTGGCCACACACAAGGTTTGTAGCTGCCATATACCTCTACTTTTAAAAAGCTATGATATAACTCTACAGTAAAGTCTTGGCAACTTTAGAAATGTTTGTTGGATCACATATTAGTATCTTATTTGTCATTTTAATGTCATCCTCCATACATTACTGTGTAACTGCTCTCTTTTTATATAGTTTTAGTGTAGAACAACTAGTAATTTCATTTTATGTTTTTTAGGATTGTAATAGTTTGAATTTCTTTATATATTAATATTTATATATAATAGTTTGAATTTCTTTTATTTTGAAAATATTTTTAAAAAACAAAATTAAATTTTTTTCAATTCTTTAGAACCCCACTCGAGTGTCACCATTAAACACATATATATTTACATAAATCTAAGTGAGTGTCAAATAATTTTTTAATCTTAAATTTAATATTAAAAAATTATTTGACACCCTCTAAGGATGTTACCAATAATGATGCTCTTAGTATTAATGTTTTTAAAAATAAATAAAAAATTGCTAAGTTTGGGAGAACCGACTCTTAAATAAGAGCTTTAAGATTCGGTTCTTATATGCCAGGTGTCACCGTATTATTGGTAGCCGTCTAGGGTTAGAGTAAAAAAATTTGGAGCGTTTCATTTTCTCGATCTCGCCTCTCTCAACCCAAAAAAAAACCTGAAGAGGCGATTTCATCGCCAAATCGAAATCGTGTATCTGATCATCTCGCTCTCCGATCTGGTGTATCGATCCAGTTTAAGAAGATCCCGTTGAAGAAACAGAGAAGCCGCGAAGTGATTGAAGGTTCGATCCGCCGATATCAAGGAGGTATGTTTTCGATGAGCTTATTTATGAAATTTTTTCTCATTTTGTTGACATGGTTCTTCTAATTCTTCAGTCTCTGGATTGATTGCATGGTGTTTGAGCTTTGATGCTTGGTGTTTTAGTAATTTTAGTTGCTAGTAGTTCGGTCCGATTTGGTTGACATGGTCCTTCTAATTCATCTGAGTATGGATTTGTTGCATGGTTTTTGAGATTTGATGCTTTGTGTTTGAGTAATTTCAGTTGCTATTAGTTCGGTCCGAATTGGTTGACATGGTCCTTCTAATTCATCTGAGTCTGGATTTGTTGCATGGTTTTTGAGATTTGATGCTTGGTGTTTGAGTAATTTAAGTTGCTAATTTGTTCGGTCGAATCTTGTGTCATGAACTTATTAATGGACTAACACTGGAGCTTCGTTAATTAGCATTCTTTTTGACTGATAATGTTTGTAGCTTAGTTACTTATCACTGTTTTTGTGTGAGAAAGTTTGGAGCATCGATAATTATCACCCTTTATGTCTGAGAAATTTAGGATATTTAACGAATGGTCTACCACTGTAATTGTCTTCGGTTTTAACATGTTTATGTTCTAACACTTGAATTGTTTGTTGCTTGAACTTGTTAATTGTCTAACATTAAAATTGTTTGTGGTCTTTACTTGTTACTGGTCTAACAGTATAATTGCTTGTGGTTTATTTCTGAGACTTTTAGGTGAGGTGAAGCAATCAACTACAACTCGGTGAAGCAATCACCAAATAAACCATTTACTCGGAATTAACAGGTAAATCATCTATAATAGACTGAAACTGGTTTGATTGTCATAGTTGTTGGTTAGTTGTTGTTACATCGCTTAGGACTGTGAGTGTCTTCCATTGATTGCATAGTTATTAATTGATTTGATTGTTCTTGATGTTGATGAGTTCAATAGTTAATTCTGCCATTCATTGTCTAACTATTAACTCATTACTGGTAAGAGTTATTTAGGACTGTCTTGAATGTTTATTAGGTAAAGTTAATTAACTATGATTTCATTAAAGCTTCAGCTAGCTTTAAAATCCAATCACAGTTGCTCATCAGCTTCCTACACTCTTAAAGCTTCATCTCTGTGATACGAAACCTCATCTCTTTCTCTATTCTTTCCCAAACAGAGAACAGTCTGTATTCTTCTGTTATCATATCTTTAAACCATTCCCCATTTCTTCCCATTTCTTTCTGTCTTCTTTGACAACCATTGTTCTTAAGGCTATGGATTCTACAAATCCATATAGTCAGTCTCTCAATTTCATGGATCTTTTGAATAGTCTGCAGGATACTCCCTGCCATGAATCCATTCCCTCTCAGAGTTTTTCCCCAAGTATACAGTTTGGATCATCAGAAGTGCCTCTGTTTAGTTCTCAATGCACTTATGCTCCAAGTTTAGCTAAAGATACGGCTGCAGAGCGTAGGGAAAGGAGGAAATGGACCCCCACAGATGATGTAGTTCTCATCAATGCCTGGTTAAACACCAACAAAGATGCTGTTGTGGGCAATGAGCAAAAATCTGGTACGTTTTGGAAACGTATTGCAGAATATTTTGCTGCAAGTCCTCATGTTGTTGGTCATGAAAAGCAAGAGCCTACTCATTGCAAGCAATTGTGGCAGAAGATTAATGATCTAGTCTCCAAGTTTTGCGGATCCTATGCTGCAGCAGAGAGAGAGAGAGAGAGAGATCTAGTGGCCAAAATGAGAATGATGTTCTTAAGTTGGCTCACCAAATATTCTACAATGATCACAAGATCAAATTCAACCTTGATCATGCATGGAAGGAGTTGCGGAATGACCAGAAATGGTGTACCCTTGCTAGTAGTAAAAGTAATGGAAGCTGTAAGAGAAGGAAGTGTGATGATGATGCACAATCATCAAGCTCTCAGACATCTATCAATGTAGATGATGAGGGTACAAACCGTCTTCCTGGTGTTAAAGCTGCAAAAGTTAAGAAGAATCATGTTGAGGGCAAGTCTCTGTTGGAGTTTCAGAGTATGTGGGGTATCAAAGAGAATGATTTGGTTATGAAAGAAAGACTATCAAAGATGGGATTAGTTGACACTCTCCTAGCAAAAAAAAGAACCCCTATCTGAGATTAAAGAAGCTCTCAAGAACAAGTTCATTAAAGACATGTTGAATGTTTAGTCATCTCATCTGTTTCAAAGTAACAAAACTTGTAACTCATGTAACTTAGATTTTAACTAATGTCTTTTCTGTAAAAGCTTTTAACAAAGTCATATCTATTGTCTAGTTTTTTTTTGCTTATAAATGTATGTCATCTGCCTTTTCTTTTAATGAATCAGTTTGCTTCTAGTAGTAATTGTTCTCTGCTTCATTTGAGAGTTCAATGAAGTAGTTTGAGCTAAACTTCTATTTAGCTATGTTAGAATAATGTCCTGTTATTAACTTATATTTCTAACAATTTTATTCAATGATTGAATATGTGTCTAGTTCAGTTGCAGTAACAGGGATGATGGAGAATGCCATATCTGGAAGTGGTGGGATGTTGCTGTCATGGAGGAGTTGAGCCTCATGACACTTATTATGGAAAGCTTGCTGAGAAGGTAGATGTCCTGATGTTTAGAGATCATGAAGCAGACATTTACCAACTTAGAGAGTTTATATCCGTCACACAATCGTTTAAGAGAATTCAGAATTTGTTGTTTTTTATTGGCACAAGAAAACAAAATTAAGTCACAAGCAATTTTATTTATTTGGCACATTCAAACTTGGTTTCTCTCAAGCTTTTGTATTTAAAGACATATTTCTTCTACCACAAAATGAAAACACCACCGATATAACAAATAAAAAACATAATTCTTAACTTTTTGCTTCTATCATTCTCCCTCTCTCATTTCCAAATCGATTATTTTCTTGAATTTTTCTTAAAATTTTCACGTCATATATGACTTCTTCTTCTCATACTCGTTTTGACGGAGATGTTGATGAAAATTTTGATCAACATTTTGATCAAATATTTGAACAAACTTTCGAGAATATGTTCATTGATTATAGTGAACATCAAGAGACAAGGGAGCTAAGGAAAAAAGCCTTTTTATCGAAAAAAATCGCGAAGAAGACCACACACGTTTATGGGATGATTATTTCAGTGAAGCGCCAACATACCCTCAAAATTTATTCCGACAACGTTTTCAAATGAACAAGCCATTGTTCTTGCGTACTGTTGATCGCTTCTCGAATGAAGTTCATTTTTTTCGACAAAAGAAAGTTGATATCGGAAGGCAAAGCCTCTCTCCACTTCAAAAATGTACTGCATCAATTCGTCTTTTGGCATACGGTGGTGGGGCTGATATGGTTGACGAATACCTCCGATTCGGTGAAACTACTGCACGTTCATGTTTGGAAAATTTTGTCGAAGGAATAATACATTTGTTCGACGATGAGTACTTAAGACGACCCACCCCGGAAGATCTTCAACGACTACTTCATATTGGAAACATACGTAGATTTCATAGGATGGTTGGCATCATCGACTGTATGCATTGGGAGTGGAAGAATTGCCCCACCGCTTGGAAAGGGTAATATTCACGTGGTTCTGGAAAACCCACAATCGTTTTAGAAACGGTAGTTTCGTATGATCTCTGGATATGGCACGCGTTTTTTGGACCTCCAGGTACTTTAAACGACACTAATGTTCTTGATCGCTCACCCATTTTTGATGATATAATTCGAGGTCAAGCTCCAGAAGTTAATTTCTATGTCAATAGAAGGGAGTATCATTTGGCTTACTATCTCACAGATAGAATTTATCCAAAATGGACAAATTTTATCCAATCTATTCCAATTCCACAGGGTCTGAAAGCATCTTTGTTTGCTCAACATCAAGAAGCGGCACGAAAAAGATGTCGAGCGTGCTTTTGGAGTCTTACAAGCTCGATTTGCTATTGTTAAAAACCCAGCTCTTTTTTGGGATAAAGTTAAAATTGGAAAGATTATGCGAGCATGTATCATACTCCACAATATGATAGTAGAAGACGAACGAGATGAATACACTCAATTTGACATTTCAGAATTCCAACAAGGAGAAGAAAATGGAAATTCACATGTGGATTTCACGTATTCTACAGATATGCCTACAAATCTTGCCAATATGATGGGTGTTCGGACTAAAATTCGTGATCGACAAGCGCATCAACAATTGAAAGCTGATTTGGTTGAGCATGTATGGCAAAAATTTGGACGTCATCAAGATAACAACTGAGTTTTGATGTTTATTTTAAATGTTTTATCGTTTATTATTTCAGAATCTATGTTTAAAATATTTTTTTAAAAATGTTTTATGTCTTTTTATGTTTATAATATTTTTATGTCAATTATGTTTAAATTTAAGATAAACAACAAACATAGTAAAGAAACATATTAAAGAAAAGAAAATTTTGTTAAGAACCCCTACTTTGGTTTTATCATTATAGGTCAAATTAGCAAATATTTTTAATATAATTTTTTAATATATATTAATTAATAAAATATTAATTAAGAACCCAATATGAATTCCAGGGTTAATGATGCTCTTAGATTCCTCTTCGACACCCCAGGCCCCCACCCATGGACTAAGGTTCCCGCATATGAACTTATAGAAGGCTTATTTTGTTTCTTGTCAAATGTATGAAAAAATAAGAAATAATGGAAGATGTGTAGACTAAACCACTGGACCATGTTCTATTTTATTGATTTATCAGCGAGCATCTTGACGGAAATGGACCTACCAATACAATAAAGCTTTTGTTCAGTATCAACTCTATTAAAAGGTTACCAACAAATAGATTAAGTTGGTTTGGGTACAGAGTAACTTATTATATATTAGACGTTGAACTAGTCTCATGATCATATGTATAAATTAGCTTTGTTTAATAGATTACTAATTTCAATATCAAATTTTCAATCTTCACTAGCGAAAAACTATGTTCGTAATTACACTTTATCTATGAATCAAGAGGGCGTTTTTCTTTTCTGTCTTAGGCCAAATTTTTATCCTTTTGACCCAAATATCTATAATTTGTACATTTGACTTGCCTATATATAGTACATTTCGTTAATAAAACATCCAGCAGTTACCATTACGTACATGCATGCGACAACAAAAATCGTTTTCAAGGACCTTGCGTTGACTTCCTTTTTTTTTTAAAAGTTTTTTACATATAATTTGGTAAATAACCAAATTGAATAAATATATTAAAAATATAGTACGGGTGGTGGTGACAGCAGCAATAATAATTATGATGGTGATGGTCGTGGTGTATGACAGTGTATGGTGGTAAAAGTAGTGACGGTAGTGGTGATGGTGGTAGTGGTGATGGTGGTGGTGAAGGTGGTACTGATAGCAATAGTTGCGGTGGTAGTGGTAGTGATGGGGTGATGGTGTCATTGCCGGTGATGGTGGTAGTAGTGGCAGTGGTAGTGGTGATGATGGTAGTGGTGGTGACAGTAAAGATTGTGGTGGCGATGATGATAGTTGTGATAGTACTTAATCAAATATCATATGTTACTTTTTGTATATTATAGGTATTTTAACATTATTTATCTATTTTAAAAAATTCAAAGCATGTCATATACCAAAATTTTTTTTTTACAAAAAATTATGAATTTAAATTATTGTTTTTTAAAAGATTGGAACCAATTAATATCATGAGGGAAAACATATTTAACAATAAACAAAAAAAACTTTCTCCTCTCATCTCTTTTTTTAAACGTGTGAAATCAAAGATATTAATGTATATAATTAACATTATATAGAAAGTATTGTATTCTTAGAGTTAGAATAGTTAATTAAAGTTTCTTTTGGTTATACAGCCAAATTTCCCTAAATCTAAGTTATAGTTTTCTTTGAACTTATAGATCTGTTATGTTTTAGCTGATCAGTTTGCAAAAAGAAGCAAGAAAAGCTCATTATGTTGTACTTTCCTACGAACAACTAGTTTGTCTATAGTGTGAATGAATAATGAAGTTTGGAAGAAAAAAGTTTGGACTTATTAATAAGTTCGCCTCCCGAAGTCAGATACAGCTCACATGGAGATAGATTTTGTTCGTCCACTTGTTTGAGCATAATAAGCGTATCATATGAACCTAATAATCTTTGACATGTATACTTTGATTTCTAATTTTCTATACTTATTATCAGTACTTTAAAACGCGCTAAGTATTTGTTAAATGGTGGACAAACGCCTAATGGTTATCCGTATACATGAGCATTTAGACGGAGTTTAGATGAATTATATATTTTAGATATATATATATATTTATATATAAAATAATTTATATAATATTATATATATATTTATATTGATAAAACTTATATACTTTTAGTAAATACAAAATAAAAATGTAATTTAAATATTAAATTTAATAAATTCTTATGTATGAAAAAATAGTTTTGAAATATATAATAATCACACATATTAAATAAAATAAAATATAATTCTTTTAAAATATAGAAAATTGATTAAGTTTAAATTTATTTTATAAAGAAATTAAATTTTATAGGTTTAGAGACTAATTATAAAATTTATTTGAAACAAAAGTTGTATTTTAAAAATATTTAATTACACTAATTTTTTATTATTTTTTTAACTCGCCGCTTAAAATCTGTTCAACGTCGGTTTAAACCGCGTAATGTCTGTCTGAACGCTATTAGGCGTTTGAATTATTTAAAACCGTCTAAACTATTGTCTATTTAAAATTAAAACGCCTAGTCACCGCGCATAACGTCTAAACTATGGCCTAGACACCCGCCTAAACTACTTATTGTTTGATATTTTAAACAATTTTCATAAATTAAACAGTAGCATAACTAATTATACTTTAAACTTTAATTTTATAAAAATTTAAATAAACAATATGACAAGATTTACCAGAAGAATGTTTACTAACTACATTTGCCCCTAATACTTTTTTTTGTCATCTGATTTATTTATAATATAGTAACCAATGGTAGAATACATGAGGGAATACAAAGTCCGGCGAGACTTTAACCCCTAGAAATTAAGCCGGCGGGACTTTAACCTCCGAAAACTAAGCCAACGGGATTTTAACCCCCAAACAGAGCCCCAAACTTGGAGAAAAATAAGAAACGAAAACTAAAAAGATCTAAACATGATTGAAAATTTTACACGGAAATACAAATTTTCTTCTTATCCGAACAAAGTGAGATCGCAAAAATTAACAGGCTGTCGACAACGGAGCTGACTACAACCTAGGAAGACTCTGATCATCTTGCCTCATTTGGTGATTTAAAGTCTTCAGAAGAAAAACCTTGGGATACCTTGAGTGGCGGAACGGTGGAACCTCAGCCAAACATGCAGAGACCGTCGGAATCGCCATGGCCGGAGATGTCAACTAAGCGACTTGAACCGGTAAGAAGAACCCAAACCTGTGCATATCTCGCCTTAGATCTGATCGTTGAAGCTGTGTGAGGAAACCCACAAAATTAGGTCGCCCAAACCGAATCACCACCACACCGACAATGAGTGGTTTAGAGCCTTCGCAGTTTGGGCCGGATAAAGTTGAGGCAAAAAAGATAACTGAATCCTGCAACAAAATCGAACAAACCAAACCATATATCTGAAAGAATAAAACCTGAAAAAAGCAGAGATTTCTCCACACACAAAAGCCAAAAGCCAAACCGACCTTGTGGCTGTGGTGGCCCACACGCACCGGTCAGAGACGAAAACCTAAAGCAACGGCGAGTTTTTTTGAAGAAGAGGGAAAGGAGAGTGATTTTCTAAGAAAGAGAAAAAAAAAAGACGATGAATAGTTTGATTTACCCCTAATACTATAATCATTTTATTTTTCGTAGAATTAGTAGCCAATATATAGGCAAGAAATGATTACGAACTATTCATAAAAAGAAAACTTAATATATTCAGTCATAAGCACAGATTAGGTATCATCAAAGCAAAGAAACATAATAGAGACACTTGAAATCTATTGAACAGAAATAGAGAACCAAAACTTGTAGCTTTTAAAAGCGTGGGACGAAAAAGTAAGAAATACTCCAGCATGCGTCTCGAAATATGAAATTTAGTTTATTTCTTTTCTGATCCACATCTTTATGTCACGTTTGCGGTTTGCATATACTCCGTTCAAGTAAACAAAATATAAGCGTAGCCAATATTTAGGTATTTTGCAAATACGACCCATCAATTCTTATAGCATTTAAAACTTCGATACTAGTTCTCTTCACGTGACATAAAGTCCACACTCCACAACAAAAGCAAATGATCGAACAATCATCATCCCAGAGGCTCAAAGGATTAGTATCGGTGAATGAGTTGCTTATATGCATCTGGATTCTTCGAATAATACTCGACCTCAGACTGTTACAAAAATTTCAAAAACAATACGATTAGTGCATTATGTACTTTAGTTACCACTGTGAATCTAACGGAATCTAAAAGACAATAGTGTTACCTTACGGACTCCTTTTATGGCAACTACAAGATTTTGTCCGAGCAAATCGTGGAGAACTTCGTCTTTCTCCAAAGCTTCAACAGCTTCCGAGAGCGATTCAGGAAGTCTGCTCAATGTAGCAGCCACATCGGCAGGGTTTATATCTGTTTCATTGAACAAATTGTTAGATCCCACATTAGAAATTTATACGTGACCTAAAGTAACATATAACGAACATGGACCGATCCACACATTGCCAATTGATTTTTAAGTTGGAAGCCTATAAAGCTTAACAAAAATGTTTCGAAAAGTAGGAAAAAATGTATTTTGAAGGATGGATTCAATTATCTGTGAAATGCATTTCATAACATAAATGCGAAAAACTCCATCCGAACAACTCGAGATCAAGATTCATCTTAAGACTATATATATGAGAATGAATAACAGAAATTTTTTTAGTTACCTATTGGACTAGGTAGTTTGAGATGTCGCCGAAGACCATCAATACCGGCAGCCATTATAACAGCCAAACCAAGGTGAGGATTGGCAGAGCCATCAAAAGACTTGATCTCAAAGTTAGTAAATAAACCATCAGGAGCTCCTGGTGGAGAAGCTGTTCTTATAGCCGCTTCGCGGTTTTCCTTGCCCCAGCATTGGAATGCTCCACTCCATGTATTAGGTTGGAGTCGATCATAGCTGAAAATTTAGTTAAAAATTGCAACTTTTAGCAACAATTTGAGGACATTACTAAAAAGACGTGGTTTTAGAGTTACCTGTTTGGGAGTGGAGCTATAATTGCTACGATTGAAGGAAGGTGAAACAGAACTCCGGCCATGAACTCTTCTCCAACGGAGGAGATTCCGTGAGCAGATGACTTATCAGATGCCGGGAAGACATTTTCGCCATTTTTCCAGAGACTTAGATGTACATGTGATCCAGAACCAATGTCACATAAATCATACCTATCAAAACACACAAATGCATTCTGTTAAAATTTGAGGTTAAAGCCTATAATTTTGGTGGGAAAGAGACTGACATACTTTGGAACAAAGGTCGCCAGCAATCCATGTTTCCTTGCAACTGATCTTATAACTTCACGTGTGTAAACCAAATTGTCGGCAGCAAGAGATGAAACGGTGTGACCGAGAGATAGTTCAAACTGACCTTTCCCGGATTCAGCATGAAACTGTGACAAAATATATACATGTCAAGACACATGATACGGACTGATCATTATGAAGGATCTTTTAAAGTGTTTGTAACCTGTTCAACTGTGATGTTCAAGGACTCGAGTGCGGGTACAATTTCATGGAATATCGGAGATGCTGCATCGAATGAGGATGTGGAACAGTAAGGACCAAAGTCAAAAGGCACATACTCTTCTTTCCCTTCCCTGAAACAAAATTTGGGTAGGACAAGTGTTAAGATTATGAAAATGATTGAATTGAACAAAGAAACCAAGATTCAAGAACCATATAGTCGCATACCGCATAACATTCTTTAGGAGATAAAACTCATTCTCAAAACCAGCGTTCATTACCTAAAAGCCAAGGAGACTTTGAGTTTAAGCAACCAAAAAGCCAATAAAAGTTTCAATAGAATGAGTATATGAAGATTTTTACCAAGTCAAATTCATCTTTGAGAACTTTTGCGACCCTTCTTAAGGTCTCTCTTGGACAGTATTCCCATGCTTCACCAGGCTTCAAGTGCATGTCAGCTAAAACCATGCTCTCTTGCTTTGTCCTAACGGTAAATATGATACAGTAACAAATAAGAAAAGAAGTAATGTAAAGTTAACTTCAAAGAGAACGAACACGAGTTAAGTACCAAGGTATTGTATGCTTGGTTGATAGATCTGGAACCAGTCTAATCTCACCCACACCCGTCAAATTAGACTCTTCTGCTGGTCCATCAGTAAATGAAGTCATCCCCATTGATGCAAAAGTCAGACCAACACCGTTCTTCTTCACGCTTCTGTTAAAACGCTGCGCTTGAACAGCCTGAAACAATACAATAATCACAATCCTAGTAAAGTTTCTGTAGTTATAAGGAAACATACTTAAGGGAAAAACAGAGGTTTCTTTCAGAAGAATTAATTAAGAAAAAACTCACACGACATCTTTGTTGTCCAGATGTATCAACCCAAATAATGCGTACAAAAGAACTACTATCTTCTTGAACATCAGGCACCTTCATCTCTAATTTGGGAGATAATATACTTTGTGGACTTGAAGAATTTGTGTCTATATTAAGCTTATAAAATCCAATCGAATTTCTTGAAAAAATGTCTTTAGCTGCATCAATAGCTTCCACTAGTGAGAGATCACCACTGGCACAAGCATCACGCAGAACTAAGAAGATGACCTCGCGTGCTTTCTTTGCACCTGCAAAAACACAGAGAGCTTTTTCAAGACTGAAGCTAGGACATTTCAAGTTCCAAAGCTTAGAAACAGGATTAAAACATATATATAAGCATGTTACAAACTACACAAAAGAGGTAGCAACTTGAGCTAACCTAAATAGTAGGTCTCAGGAGATGCATACCCATCAGTGCTGAACATGACCTGCAAAATATCCTATGCTTAGCATTTTCTATGACTCACGAACAACAACAAAATTTAATGCAAGTAAGAGATAATGAAACTTAACAATGTTAACATGCTGCATTCAGTAATTACCTTCTTCATTGGGGCTAAGTCAAGGAGCTCTTTAACTGAAGACACCATACCATGGACACTAAGCTTTGGAACCGCCAATCCGAAATCAAGGTAAACCTTAAGGAACAAAAAGATTGATAGAAAAATAAGTTGACGATAGAAATATAAGTTAACGACTAGACATAATCTTCCAGATAATTGAAATGGGATGAAGTGAACCTGAGGATAAACTGAAGACAGAAAGGATGCTTCCTTTGAGAATGGATAAGATGCATGAAGAAGAACTATACGACACTTTGCAAATCTTTTGTCTTCAAGAAGGTTTCTTAGGTGAAGAGGATTTGACAATCTCAGATCTAAATCCCTGTCACCAAAACTGGCTCAAACAAGAAAAGAAAATGAGAATTTTCATTACTACAAACCTCAGACCATGAGTTTCTGATTCTCTGTATGGTAGAGAACGATTCTCGGAAACTCATAACTTAGAAGCAGTGGAGAACAAAAGCGTATTGCACACTTAAATCCTATTGAAGATTCAGGTTTGTTTGATAAAAAAAAATCAGACTTTACTAACATCAATCACATAATTGACCAAATCTTGCATACATACCCTGTGTGAATCTGCAAGGGCAAGTCGCAACGGTCAGCGACCTCCAAACTAATGGTAACAATGTAATCAATCAAGCCCTTGTTTCCTATACGGACAGGACTTCCAGCTGCAGTAATAACAGGGTTTAAAGTGATCAGAGAACAGCTATGTTACTTCTTGATAGACCAAGCACAACCATCTTACCTCGCAAGACTTCAACGAGGCCGTTCTCAGCAACTTCTTTACTCACATAAGTATCAATATCCAAACCGCTACGATAAGCAGCAATAGTTTTCAAAGCAACGATCTCAGGAACAAGCGTGACCCAAGTAGTCAAGGTTAACCAACAAAGTAGTGAGTAGTCACATTCATTAAGAGTGTATTAAAAAGCAAAGATAAAGGATATGAATTTAATCTTCCAACGAAGGCTCTGGTGAAAGAATCCAACTTCCAAGAAGATGCATCAGGACACTCCTCGTCCAGGATTTGCGCGGCGAGAGTTTCGATACGCAAAACTCGACCAACAAATGGAACAAAGTTTCGATGCCATTCAATGTCATGCTTCTTGTCTAGCTTCAATCCATCATCAATGAGCAGAGCAGAGATTCGAGCTTCTTGAAAACACTTAGAAGTAAAAGAATGCAAACCCGAGGTTTTACGATGTTCCTCAATGGCTTCTAAAGATACTTGAGTGCCATAAAGTTGAGCAATCTCCCTCAAGTTCCTCTGTTTCATTCATACAACCAAAAACATTCATACCAATAAATCAAACAGAACTTAATTGCCTAAACTTCATGAGATTCCTAAGCAATTCAACATCTTGTGACAAATTCGGAACTATAATTAACTAATTATTTTTCGAGACTTATTTGGAAAATTTTCAAGCTAATGTTCCGTTAATTAGAATCTGATTCAAACGAAAACTAACTTAGAGCCAGAACTGAGATTGTTTGATAACAGAGACATCGTATTATCGTCGGTGTACCTTGAAGGAGAGAGAATGAGGAGCGAAGGTCAACGCGTCGCCGTTAGCCTCGGAGAAAGTTCCGATGAACGGAAAGGACGAGTCAAGAGAGACAATGTTGTGTGCGTGAGCATCAAAGAGCTCTATTTTCTCGATTGCTTCTTTTAACTTGTCAAACTCCATCTCCATCTCTCTCTCTCTCTCTCTCTGTCTAAAGTCAAAAAAATCAAACTCAAGACTTGATTCGTATGATCTTCTTACAACCTTCACAGTTACTACTTACTACAGGAACGTTTTTAAAGAAGTAAGTGAAGATTCCATCAAATCTTTGACTCTTCCTTGTCTGTCTGATTTGGTGGGTGGCTTATGTGTTTTTTGACCTTTAACTATTTAAGTGTTCACGACGGCGTCTCGAGGAGGGTGATGGACACGTGACCAACAGAAGCCTCCACGTGTCCTTAGTAGTGCGGATAACTTTCTTGATTCTCTCCATCCATGTTCTTGGTTTTTCATTTTTCAATTCCGGTTCACGTCACATTTCCAAATTCCGGTTCATTGCTAAAGAAGTGAGTCGAAATGTCAAATGTTTAAAACATACTCAAATTAAAAATTAAATTGGGCAAAATTCCATTTGGTTTTCTATTTTTCAAATTATATAGCCTTTGCAAAAAAAAAAATTTATAAACTGATTGAAGCTTATTTTTTTGAAATTCAAGATAAACCGGAATCCAAATCAAAACTAAAACCACATCAAACCATTCGATATATCATACAAACCGAACAATCCAATCGAACTAAACCGAACAACTGTGTCGTCGTCTAGCTCCTCCTCCTACACGGGAAATTTGCAGGGTCTTCTTCTTCCCCTATCTCTCTCGCATTTTTCTTCGATGGAATTAATACAGAATCCTGTTCAAGGGATTACTTCCGCTTACGCCATTGAATCCATACAACTTCTCTTTTCTTGGCAACATATATCCCCCCCTGTTTGTTTTCGGCGTGTAGCCTCCTCTATTTCAATAACGCCCGCAATGTGTTCGACAAAAATCCCCAACGAACGTACTGGGAAAATGGACTCTGGTCTGATTTCAACGAAACACCGAGTAGATCCTAAGAAAGAGTTGTCTCGGATTCTGAGAACAGATGCTGCTGTCAAAGGCATCGAGAGGAAAGCCAATTCCGAAAAGTACTTAACTTTATGGCCAAAAGCTGTTCTTGAAGCACTTGATGAAGCTATCAAAGAGAATCGATGGCAGTCTGCGTTGAAGGTAAACTACCCTTTTATTCTTTTGTAAGTCTTTACACCGAATTTGTTTATAAGATTCAATAGAATTCATTTGCCCCTTTCTCTACTTTTATAGATTTTCAATCTTCTTAGGAAGCAGCATTGGTATGAACCAAGATGCAAAACATACACAAAGCTGTTTAAAGTGCTTGGGAATTGCAAACAGCCTGATCAAGCCAGCTTGCTTTTTGAAGTAATGTTGTCTGAAGGTTTGAAACCCACCATTGATGTGTATACATCTCTTATAGCTGTTTATGGCAAAAGCGAACTTCTAGACAAGGCGTTTGCCACGCTTGAATATATGAAATCGGTTAGTGATTGCAAGCCAGATGTGTTCACCTTTACTGTTCTTATCAGTTGTTGCTGCAAACTTGGTCGGTTTGATCTGGTTAAAAGTATCGTTCTTGAAATGTCGTATCTTGGGGTTGGATGCAGCACGGTTACTTACAATACTATTATTGATGGGTATGGAAAGGCTGGCATGTTCGAGGAAATGGAAAATGTTCTGGCTGATATGACAGAGGATGGAGATTCTCTTCCGGATGTTTTTACGCTTAACTCGATAATTGGATCATATGGAAATGGTGGCAACACGAGGAAGATGGAGAGCTGGTATCATCGGTTCCAGCTGATGGGAGTGCAGCCAGACATCACTACATTTAACATACTGATCCTGTCATTTGGTAAAGCTGGAATGTATAAGAAGATGTGCTCGGTTATGGATTTCATGGAGAAAAGGTTCTTCTCCCTGACGACTGTCACTTACAATATAGTGATCGAGACGTTTGGAAAAGCTGGAAGAATCGAGAAAATGGATGATATATTCAGGAAAATGAAGTATCAAGGAGTGAAACCAAACTCAATCACTTATTGTTCGCTTGTTAACGCGTATAGCAAAGCTGGTCTTGTCGTTAAGATAGATTCGATTTTGAGGCAAATTGTGAATTCAGATGTGATACTGGATACTCCGTTCTTCAATTGCATAATCAATGCATACGGTCAGGCTGGTGATTTGGCTACGATGAAAGAATTATACATACAAATGGAAGAGAGGAAATGTAAGCCTGATAAAGTCACTTTTGCTACTATGATCAAAACCTATACTGCTCATGGGATATTCGATGCAGTCCAGGAACTCGAGAAACAAATGATTTCCACTGGTGAGAATTTAGCTATCCTCATAGAAAAATAATAAATGAGATAAGAGAGATATGTTGGGTATTGCAGCTCTGTTTGGTGGTTGTATTTGTTTCTAAACTATGTTTCTTTTATTGGGTTTTAAGATATAGGCAAGAAGAGGCTTATGGGGTGAGGCTTTGGTTTGTGAATTGAGCAATCTAATGCAAAAGAAATTTGGAAGTTTTGACATGTTCACACTAAGTGGATCACTTGAGGTAAACTGTTCTTTTTACTCTTAACTTTAAGATAAACTGGAGACACATGCCTATAAGTACGTTATGGAACCGTCTGTTCAGGTGTTTGGAGCGTTGGTTAGCAAAATTTCAAGAACGTATGGTCATTACTAATGAGAATTTGGGTCGGTTCTGAAATTTACCAAATCAGCATTGTGGAGAAAATGTAATAAAAGCCATCGTTTGTAGCTGTGTCATAAGCTGTTTGATAGTGTCACTTTTTAGCTTGTTTATTCTTTTAAGTTTTGAGATGTCCTTGTGTTCATTCTCGACCACTTTACATGCTACATGAGTGTGTAATTTATGTATGTCGTCGTTTTAAAAGAGTACTGTATAACGAAACGAATATAATAATGCAAAGTGATTCAGTCTCTCACGGGGCATTGTTGAAATCTCCATAAGCCGCCGTCTTGTTATCGCTACGTCTTGGCTAGTGTCTGCGATCACTTATGCGGGGTTTGTTGGTTTATGTTGGTTTATCTTATGGTTGAATGAGTCTTAGTTATGGGTCTGTCCGAGTTCTTAGGAGATAGTTGAGTAGTGATTTTCTTGTTTTCAGCTTAGTTGATTTTGATTCCTGTAAGGCTTTATAAAGCCATCGTTCTTTTATCAATGAAGGATTCTTTTCAGAAATTTCTGGTTATCAAAACAATTCAATTCACATTTGGTATCAGAGCAAAATTCAAAAGGAAACAGATCTGGTGTGAGAGAGTGAAAGTTACGAGATGTCTAACTCAGAGAAGTTTGTACAGCTGGTGATCCCGAAGTTCAATGGTCATTATGATTATTGGGCAATGACCATGGAAAATTTTTTAGAAGCAGAGATATGTGGACCTTGGTTCATGAAGGAATACCAGCGACGGTGGTGGGGACAACGCCGGCGAGTGAGGCACAAAGAAAGCTGGTGGAGGAGGCTAAGCTTAAGGATTTGAAAGTGAAATTTTTTCTCTTCTAGGCGATTGAGAGAGAGATTTTGGAGACGATCCTTGATAAGGACACATCAAAAGCAATCAGGGAGTCGATGAAGAAGAAGTATCAAGGATCAACAAAATTGAAAAGAGCACAATTACAAGTCCTGAGAAAGGAGTTTGAATTGCTTACTATGAAAGAGGGAGAGAAGGTAGACACCTTCTTGGGTCGAATTTTGACAGTGGTGAACAAGATGAAGACAAATGGTGAGATCATGGAGCAGAGTACGATTGTGGGGAAGGTGCTTAGATCATTGACCAAAAAGTTTAACTATGTTGTGTGCTCAATAGAAGAGTCAAACGATCTGAGCATGATGAGTATTGATGAGTTACATGGAAGTTTGCTGGTTCATTAACAAAGGATGATGAGTACACAAGAAGAGGAACAAGTTCTGAAAGTGTCACATGATGAGAGGTTCATCAGAAGAAGAGGTCGCGGTGCGTTTCGTGGAGGCCGCGGTAAAGGCAGAGGAAGAGCCGGGAACAAAGCATTGATCTAGTGCTTCAAGTGTCACAACTTGGGTTATTTTCAGTATGAGTGTCCAGAATAGGAGAAGAAAGCCAATTATGCAGAGTTGGAGGATGATGATGAAGTGTTACTAATGGCGTATGTGGAGCAAAATAAGACAAAGAGAGAAGATGTGTGGTTTCTCGATTCAGGGTGTAGCAATCACATGACAAGAGACAAAAGGTGGTTCTTGGAGTTAGAAGAAAATTTCAATCAAACGGTGAAACTCGGGAATGACACAAGGATGGCTGTGACAGCAAAATGGAGCATAAGAGTACAAGTTGATGGTATTATCCAGGTGATATCCGATGTTTACTATATTCTTGAGTTGAGAAACAATATATTAAGCGTTGGACAGCTCCAAGAAAAGGGCTTAGCCATTCTAATTCAGAATGGAGCTTGCAAAGTGTATCATCCTAGCAGAGGAGTGATCATGGAAACAAATATGAGTGGATACAAGATGTTTTACTTGCTTGCATCCAAGGCCTCGAAAAATCCAATGTGTTTTCTGGTAGAAGAAGAAGCTGAGAAAGAAGCTTATTTGTGGCACTGTCGATTTGGGCATCTGAATTACGATAGACTAAGAATGCTGTCACAAAAAAACATGGTTGTGGGCATGTCGTCTCTTAAGTCCACAAAAGGGGTATACACCATTTGTTTGATGGAAAAGCAACATAGAGAATCAATGCCAAAGAGGAGTTCATGGAGAGCCACAAAACAACTTCAGTTAGTGCACTTAGACACATGTGGTTCCATCACACCTGTTTCGCACAGCAACAAGAGGTATATCCTGGTGTTTATTGATGATTTTACTTGCAAGACATGGGTATACTTCTTACATGAAAAATCAGAAGCATTCAACTCCTTCAATAATTTTAAAGTCAGGGTGGAGAAAGAGATATGAGAATTCATAACCTGTCTAAGGACAGATCGATGTGGTGAGTTTAATTCAGGAGAGTTTGCAGAGTTCTGTAAATCAGAGGGAATCAACAGGCAGTTGACTGCAGCCTACACTCCTCAGTAAAACGGATTTGCAGAGAGGAAGAACATAACTATCATGAATGCGGTTCGATCTATGTTGAGTGAACGACAAGTACCAAAAGTATTTTGGTCTGAGGCAACTCGATGGAGTGTACACATTCATAATCGAAGTCCCACTGCAGCTGTTGAAAAAATAACTCCAGAGGAGGCGTGGAATGGAAAGAAACCAGGAGTTAAACATTTTTGAGTTTTCGGGTGTGTTATTCATGCTCACATACCGGATCAGAAGCGAATCAAGTTAGATGATAAAAGCAAGAGCTGTGTTTTTCTGGGGGTAAGTGATGAGTCCAAAGCATGATGCTTATATGATCCGGTTTTAAAAACGATTGTGGTGAGCGAGGACGTGGGGCAGAACTGATGAATAACGAAGAGATGATATATTAGAATGTGGAGATGATATTAATGATCAAGTTAATGATCAAGGTGAAGAAGAGAGATCTGTCGAAGGTCGTAGAGCCACACAATCACCTCTGAGTCCGCATAATTTATTTCAGACAGCTCCAAACTCGCAACAGCTCAATGATGGCGCCAACAACTCAGTTCAGAAGAAGAGTATACGTGAGAGAAGAACACTAGGTTGGATGCAGATTATGAGACAGGAGAAGAGACAATTGATGAGGAAGAAGAGAGTCTTCATGTGGTGATGTTAATGATGATGGTAGATGAACATGATCCAATTTGGTTTGAGGAAGCGGTGAAGCAGAAAATCTGGAAAGATGCAATGAAGAATGAGATTGAATCTATTGAAAAAAATTACACATGGGAGCTGACTACACTACCTAAAGCAGTAAAGCCCATTGGAGTTAAATGGATGTACAAAACCAAGCTTAATAAAGATGGAAAAATCGAGAAGTACAAAGCGAGATTGGTAGCAAAAGGGTATGCTCAGTGCTATGGTGTGGATTATACTGAGGTGTTTGCTCCAGTCGCGAGACTTGACACCATTCGAACGATTCTTGCCATTGTCGCACAATCAAGCTGGGAGGTGTATCAACTTGATGTACAAATGTCTTCTAACATGGTGAACTCAAAGAGGATGTCTATGTCATGCAATCAGAAGGTTTGGTGAAAAGGGGAGAAGAAGAGAAGGTTTACAAATTGAGAAAAGTATTGTACGGACTTAAGCAAGCACTGAGAGCTTGGTATAGTAGAATTGAGGTATACTTCCAGCGAGAAAACTTTGAGAGATGTTCCAGCGAGCACACTCTGTTCACAAAAGCAAAGGGAGGTAATGTCTTAATTGTCAGCCTTTATGTTGATGATTTAATCTTTACTGGAAGTGACAAAGGCATGTGTGATGTATTTAAGAAATCAATGATGTTGGAGTTTAAGATGTCCGATTTGGGCAAGATGAAGCATTTCCTTGGAGTCAAAGTAAAACAAGGTCAAGATGGAATTTTCATATGCCAACGAAGGTATGTAAGAGAAGTGCTGGCACAGTTTGGTATGGAATAGAGTAACTTTGTGAAAAATCCTATTGTACCGGGAACGAAGCTGCAGAAAGATGAAAATGGTGTTAAAGTCAATGAAACTTTGTTCAAAAAAGTGGTGGGAAGTCTAATGTATCTGATTGTGACAAGGCCAGATTTAATGTATGGAGTGTGTTTGATAAGCAGGTTCATGGCCAATCCTAGATTGTCATATTGGCTGGCAGCAAAGAGAATTTTGAGGTACTTAAAGGGTACAGTCGAGTTGGGAATCTTTTACAAGAAAGGAGAAAGCAGTGTGAAGTTTACAGGTTACACCGATGGTGATTATGCTGGGGATTTAGAAGATCGGAGAAGCACATTCGGGTTTGTATTTATGATGGCATATGGAGCAATCTCGTGGGCATCTAAAAAGTAATCAGCTGTTGCTCTCTCGACCACCGAAGCTGAGTACATCGCAGCGGCTGTTTGTGCGTGTAAGTGTGTTTGGCTTCGAAGAGTGTTGGAACAGATTGGTTTTGAGGAGAAAACAGAGACAGTGATCATGTGCGACAACAGTTATACAATTCAGCTGTCAAAGCTTCCGGTTTTTCATGGCAAGAGCAAGCATATTGAGGTGAGATTTCATTATTTTAGAGACTTGATGAGCAATGGAGTTGTTAAGCTATGTCACTGTTCAACGGAGAATCAGATTGCAGATATTTTTATGAAGCCACTGAAGTTAGAGCAATTTGAGAAGCTTTGTGGAATGTTTGGAATGATTGATGCATTTGAAGTAAGCTAAGTTCGATGAGTTAGTTTAAGGGAGGGATTGTTGGTTTATCTTATGGTTGAATAAGTCTTAGTTATGGGTCTGTTAGTGTCCGAGTCCTTAGAAGATAGTTAAGTAGTGATTTTTCTGTTTTCAGCTTAGTTGATTTCAATTCCTGTAAATCTTTATAAAATCATCGTTCTTTTATTAATGAAAGATTCCTTTCAGAAATCTCTGGTTATCAAAACAATTCAATTCACAGGGTTGCTATTATTTACAGTAAATCTTGGAAGAGAAGCAAAATTGCGTGTATACAACTTAAAGGATAAAAGTTTGAGAAACGGTGAAACTAATTTGTCTCTCGATAGATGTGGACTTCTAATGATGTATATCGAAACACTTGTCTCTATTTCTGACGACCACAGAGTTTCCGACGAAATATTCCAACTAATTTCCGACTAACTTTATTTAATTAGAAATTTTTGACAATTTCCGACTAATAATTGTTCGTCGAAAAATTGTCGGTATTTTTCCAATCACTAATTTTGTCAGAAATGGTGATCAGAAATTGACATGTTTTCTTGTAGTGTAATATAAATAATTATTAATATCACATATCTATATACTTTTCACATATAATTTACGATCATGCAATATACGGATGATTTGGATGATAACACGAATATAATATTATTACAAACGATTAGACTAATTGTTAAGTCTACTTTTCTCACATATATTAGAAAATATTATCACATAGTATTGTTCCCTATATGTTTTCATCGTTTAGGTTGGGACAGCTGTCTAGGATCAAAACTCAATTTAAAATTTTCTTGGTAAAGTAATATACTAATTTATTACGCAGGCTCTTTAGACGGGTCAAAACTAGGAGTGTTATTCAGTTAAGATATATGTAAAATTATAATGTTTGCACAATATAAGAAATTTTTAGAGAATTTAAAAATATTTTATATTCACAAATAGTTTTTAGAAAATATCACTTTACTATTTTGAAAGTTTTGAAAAAATTTTTTAAATAAATAAAATTTTAAAATCAATAAACTAATAACACTAATTTTTAATATAATCTGAAAGTTAGTTAAAATATTTCTTAATCCAATAACACATGATTTTGAATGAGTTTCTAAAATCATCAATCCAATAAAACATAATTTTAATAAAAGTTTTATAATTCAAACAATAAACTTTTCAAATTTTAACTCTTTAAAAATCATAAAATAATACAATTTTTATCTAAACTCTATCGTAACTATATATACATATATTGTTTTCCAATATCCTATTAACACTACAAAAAAATATCTCAATTTTCGACAACGGTATTTGTCGGAAATTCGTCGGAAATTACATATTTCGGAGAATTTTCGACAAAATCAAATCCGTCAATATTCTTTTGTCGGAAACCAACAGTTGTCAGAAACTTGTCGGAAATTAATGACGAAAAATATTGGTCGGAAATTCGTCGAAAATATTTGTTCGAAATTCCCGACGAATTTCCGACCATAATTGTAATTTAAATAAAAAACAAAATAAATATTTCCGACGAATTTCCGACGACTTTGATATTTTTTTAAAAAAAATCAAAAATAAATTGAAAGTATTAAAATTAAAATAAAATAATTATAGTTAAAAGTTAAAAATATTTATTATCTACAAATTAGAATTAAAATTTAATTAGTTAAAAATGAATTAATATGTACTCCTATTTATAAATGAAGATTATTAATTGAAACAGAGAAGAAAAATGATGAACTTTTGAAAATTGAAAATGATTGCGAAGTAGAGAGAAGAAGATGTTATTAGAAATTGAGTTTGTTGTGTTTTGAATTGTGAAATGGGTGAACATTCATTTGGTATATATAGCAAATATTTCCAACGAAAGTTTCGTCGGAAATTCGTCGCAAACCGTAAAACGCGGTAAATTTGAATTTACAAACGCGAAAACATAGATACCCATAAAATTTTTGACGATCATAAAATTTCCCACGACATTTTAAAAAATAAAAAAAAAATAATTATTTTCTGACGAATTTCCGTTGACATTTATAAAAAAAGTAAATATTTAAAAATAAATATTTTTAAACGTTTTTTATATATTTGTCGAAAATTCGTCGAAAATTTCCGATGACATTTAGAAAAAATTAAAAATTAAAAAAATTAAAAAAAAAATAATAAATATTTGTCGAAAATTCGTCGGAAATTTCCGAAGACATTTTTTTTTAAAAAAAAAGTTTAATTAAATATTTGTCAGCAATTCATCTGAAATTTCCGACGAATTTCCGATCAACTTTTTAAAACAAAAAAATGCAAAAATTAAAAATTTCGACCAATTTTTTACGACCACAGAGTTTCCGACGAATCATTACGACTAATTTCTGACCAACTTTATTTAATTAGAAATTTTTACAATTTTCGACTAATTTTCGACTAATAATTTTTCGTTGGAAAATTGTTGAAAATTTATCTGTATTTTTCCGACCATTGATTTTGTCGTAAATGATGATCATAAATTGACATGTTTTCTCGTAGCGTAATATAAATAATTATTAATATCACATATCTATATACTTTCACATATAATTTACGATCATGCAATATACGGATGATTTGGATGATAACACGAATATAATATTATTACAAACGATTAGACTAATTGTTAAGTCTACTTTTCTCACATATATTAGAAAATATTATCACATAGTATTGTTCCCTATATGTTTTCATCGTTAGGTTGGGACAACTGTCTAGAATCAAAACTCAATTTAAAATTTTCTTCGTAAAGTAAAATACTATTTTCGTACGCAGGCTCTTTAGACGGGTCAAAACTAATTTTGATCTAAACTCTATCGTAGCTATATATACATATATTCTTTTCCAACATCGTATTACATATATCATTTGTAAAGAGTGGCCAGCTTTCTAGTCTGTAAAGATCATTTTTTCCTAATAAAAAAATAGTGTAAGATCTTCTACAATGTGTTCTCATAATCCTCTTCATTTCGTCGTAATACCCTATATGGCCCAGGGCCATATGATCCCATTGGTCGACATCGCTAGGCTCTTGTCCCAGCGTCAAGGCGTGACCGTCTCCATCATCACAACTACTCAAAATGTAGGCAAGATCAAGACTTCACTCTCCTCTTCCTCTTCCTTTCCGACCATCAACATCGTTGAAGTTAAGTTTCCGTCTCAACAAGCGGGTTTTCCTGAAGGGTGCGAGAGTATAGACATGTTGGCTTCAATGGGCGATATGGTGAAGTTCTTTGACGCGGCCAACTCGCTTGAGGAGCAAGTAGAGAAAGCTATGGAGGAGATGGTTCCGTGGCCGAGCTGTATCATCGGAGACATGAGCCTTCCTTTCACTTCAAGACTTGCCAAGAAATTCAAGATCCCCAAACTTCTCTTCCATGGATTTTCTTGTTTCAGCCTCATGTGCATACAAGTGGTTCGAGAAAGCGGGATCTTAAAAAATATAGAATCTAACGACGAGTATTTTGATTTACCCAGCTTGCCTGATAGAGTGGAGTTCACTAAACCTCAGGTCTCTGTACTGCAGCCTGTTGAAGGATATATGAAAGAGAGTACGGCCAAGATTATTGAAGCTGATAATGACTCTTATGGTGTTATTGTGAACAGTTTTGAAGAGTTAGAAGTTGATTATGCAAGAGAATATAGGAAAGCAAGGGCTGGAAAAGTTTGGTGCGTTGGACCTGTTTCCTTGTGCAATAAGTTAGGGTTAGAAAAAGCTAAAAGAGGAGACAAGGCTTCCATTGGTCAAGATCAATGTCTTCAATGGCTTGACTCTCAAGAAACTGGTTTGGTTCTCTACGTTTGCCTTGGAAGTCTATGTAATCTTCCCTTGGCTCAGCTCAAAGAGCTAGGACTAGGTCTTGAGGAATCTAATAGACCTTTCATATGGGTTATAAGAGAATGGGGAAAATATGGGGATTTAGCAAAGTGGATGCAACAAAGTGGATTCGAAGAGCGGATCAAAGATAGAGGACTTGTGATCAAAGGTTGGGCACCACAAGTGTTCATCCTCTCACACGCATCCATTGGAGGGTTTTTGACTCACTGTGGATGGAACTCGACTCTAGAAGGAATTACTGCAGGAGTTCCATTATTGACATGGCCTTTGTTTGCTGAACAATTCTTGAATGAGAAATTAATTGTGCAGATATTAAAAGTAGGATTAAAGATAGGAGTAGAGAAATCGATGAAATATGGAAAAGAAGAGGAGATAGGAGTGATGGTGAGTAGAGAAAGTGTGAGAAAAGCTGTGGATGAGCTAATGGGTGATAGTGAAGAAGCAGAAGAGAGAAGAAGAAAAGTCAAAGAATGTAGTGACTTGGCAAATAAGGCTTTGGAAGAAGGAGGATCTTCAGATTCTAATATCACGATGCTCATTCAAGACATTATGGAGCAATCACGATATCAAATTTGAATGGGAGGGTTCAAGGATTGTTGTTAGGATGGGTATTTGGCATCAGTAGGATTGTTGATTGATTGAGAGAAAATAAAAAATATATGGTTGAAAAATATTTTTATTTTCCATGTTAGAATAAAGAAGTTTGTAATAAAAACATAGTTAATGAATCTGGATTCACTCTTCTAATTTAAATTACCTGCATAATATGTCTCTGAAATAATTGAACTGGTCTTGTTTACAACAACGGATTATTAACAATATTTGACGATGCAACAAACTCGATTTTTGACATGAGTCAGAGGTGCTTTTGCACTGTTGCCACAATATCATCTAGACAAAATTTGTTTCATACTTTTGGACCCCATATTTTTTTATAAAAAAATTAGATTTCTCTTATTAAACTAGAGCCCATATATATACAGAAAATGGTCCAGGAGAAAAAAGAACGGGCCTGGATAGAGAACATGTATTCCCTAGATTTACCAAAAAGTCATCACCATCTAATATTTTGATTCAGAAAGAAACATCAAACCATATGATCTAATTAATTGAAATGGTTACATACATTAAAAGAAATAAAGAAGATGCTGTCATATCATATGAAGAATATAAGGTATATTGAGGAATCCAAAGCTTTAGTTGTTCAAGAATTTACAACCAATATTCAAAAGACGACCAAGAGAGGATCATCGAAAAAATGACTTATATTGAGTCGATTTTTCTTCGTTTAATATTAGTCTATTCAGTTTTCTGCAAAAGAAATATTTTTAAAAATCAAGTTTTGGGCACGGCAGTTTGGATCATCGGCATGCTAAAGCGTTGAATAAGATTTTTCCAAAAATCGATTTTGATAAGATTAAATATGATACTACTACTAGTCCTTTTGGGTAAGATTACAGAAATGTCTCCAAATTTTGTGTGAATCTTCTTATGCAATCTTCTGATTTGATTTTTGCATTTGGACGTGGCTTTGGATTCTCATGACATTAAAAATTACTTTTTTTTTTGGTTTTATTGATTAAAACTCTAAAGTTTACAATTTGATTCGTCTTAATTAGTCAAATATGAAGATCTTATAAACAGTAATTGATTAACTGAAGACAGATACATGAGTAAAATATTTCAATATTTTCTTATGCAAAAAGAGTGTTAAGACCGGTTTAGGTTCTAGAAGGTCCTAGAACCTACCAATATCGATTATGTTAATAATATCTATGTAATTAGGATAGTTGACATATCTTGTTAAGATTGATTTGGAGAACAAGCCTAGGGTTGACTGTGTACGTCTGTATATATATAGTCTCTTGTTATCACACAATCGATATTGGTAGGTTCTAGGACCTTCTAGAACCTAAACCGGTCTTAACAAAGAGGCATGCTCCATCAAACAACATGAATGTATACGTATAATAGTAGCAAAACGCAAAAACCGTCACCTAATAGGGACTCTTCGAATTACAATACTACAATATAGAAATGGCTCGAACAACAATCATGCATCATAGATTTACCTTTGTCATACACAAGATAACTGTAAAGTAACATACAACATATATCTATGCGTGAGTATATATTTATTTTACTTATATATTCTCAAAGAAATTAGATTTTAATTTGCAAAACTTCGTGGTTATATTTTCAACTTGAGTGGATTTTGTTTTTCGTTTGTGTTTATATATTCATGCTAAAATAAATATATTTCGCTCTAAATGAAAACTATGTCATACTAGTGTGTTTGTTTATTAGATTTGTTTTTTTTTTTTAAACAAATTGTAAACAAAAACACATTATCAATAGAAGACACCTTGTGAAGAGCATTTCATGCCCTGAGGTCAACCAGGCTAAAATCTTGAATATATATGTATAAAAAATATTTACAATCCAGTAAATTCAATTTAACGACAAAGTAACTAAAAGGTATGTGTTACAACGTCAATGCTCCACGCCTCCAATATTCCAAAAGTTGAACTGGTCTACGTTAGTTTGTTTACCACATACGCAAAATTGAACGTTTCAAAGTGTCCTTTTTTCATGCAAACAAAGAAAAAATGTCCTTTTCAGACGGAACTCATTAAAAGGAGGAAACTACGAACAAATATGCCGTGATGTTTGGGGTTATTTATTTAAATTGATTAGCTTAAATTAACGACTTGACTGTCATAACCACTATATGATTTTCTTGGGATAAACGCTAGCTATATAGTTCCCTAACTAGTTGGTAGAGATGCTTTGATTTAATTTTCTAAAATATATGATGATAAAGGAATTAAAATTGAAGATAAAATAATATATTGTATTTTTTTTTCCCATGTAATTTTTGAAGCTTTACATGATGACTATTCCAACTCATTATGATATTAGAAAATAATAAAATAATATATTGTATATTGTTGATTTCTATCGAATAATTCGACTTGGTTCCACTTTCGCTTACAAAATTCTCCATAAAACTTCAAAAACAAAAATGAATGAAACTAATATGCACGAAAATGATGATTTAAATCATCAATAAAACCCCATGGTACAGAACTGTTAGAACTTCACATCACTTTGGATATTTTTTTCAGTATTTTTTTCCAATCTCCGATATATCTCGGTAGGCACTCTACATGACCGAAGGTTGAGATCATACATTAATATAAAAAAATATATCCAAGTTGTCATTCATTATCTTTTTTTTTTTGTTTTGTTTTGTTTCATACATTATATCGTGTTCTTAGTCATCAAAAGAATCTTTGTAGAATACATATTCAGATAGACAACAACTAATTAGAACCACATTTTCTATTTTTTAATCATTATACAGAAGACGGTTCCATTCTACTTCTTTTGTCTAATCTAAAACTAACCGTGAACTCTTGTAATAAATCAATCTCTTAAACACTAGACCGGAAAGAAAATAAATGAAACTCCTATGTAAAATTAACGATGTGAATCATCAATCATGTGATAACCAAACTAATGATCTATCTTTAGGCGGAGACAATTAATTAATGGAACGCTAACACCCCAACGGCCAAGCTTGACCTACTTGCACTTCTTAAACCGAAATCATAATTATTATCAACAAAATAAACTTGGTGAAAAAAAAAATATATATCAACAAAATAAACCAAATATAACAATCATTATCAAAAAATATATATTTTATCAAGTTGTCTTTTCTTAAGTGTCAGTGAATATTTAATTTGTATCACTAATAAAACAAATTAACATACGTTTATTTTAACTTAAATTTACGTATATCACTGGATTAAGGATTTCAAATTTTTTTGTTTCATTTGAGGATTTAAAATTCCTCATATTTTCCTTGAAGTTTTTTCTTATGTAACTCATTCATTGTCATGGTATAATGACGTAAATCACCACCGTCATCGACTAAAATTTAAATAATGAGGGTACATGATTGGTTCTCTAAACAATGTTTTTTTATGACTTGTTCAAAGTCAATATACAGCTGTTGAAGACTTTACCCATTAATAAATATCTCTCACCATATGCATTCACACATGTATATATACATAGTCGAATTTTGAGTAACTTCTATATGCGTAAACATTTGCTAAACCCAAAAATGATATCAATACTAGACTCAAAAGCCAAAAGACTTCACTTTGTTTTGATCCCTCTCATGGCTCAAGGGCATCTGATCCCCATGGTCGACATCTCCAAGATTCTTGCGCGACAAGGAAACATCGTTACCATAGTTACAACCCCTCAAAATGCTTCTAGGTTTGTGAAGACAGTTGACCGAGCAAGATCGGAATCAGGTCTCGAAATCAACGTCGTTAAATTTCCGATTCCCTACAAAGAATTCTGTCTTCCCAAAGATTGTGAGACTCTCGACACTTTGCCCTCCAAAGACCTCCTACGGAGATTCTATGACGCTGTGGATAAACTTCAGGAGCCCTTAGAACGGTTTCTTGAGCAACAAGAAATCCCTCCAAGTTGCATAATCTCCGACAAATGCCTTTTTTGGACGTCAAAAACCGCAAAGAGGTTCAAGATCCCGAGAATCGTATTCCATGGAATGTGTTGTTTCTCTCTTTTAAGTTCGCACAACGTCCATCTTCATAGCCCGCACCTCTCGGTTTCTTCGGCCTCAGAGCCATTCTCTATACCAGGAATGCCACATAGGATCGAGATAGCTAGAGCTCAGTTACCGGGTGCGTTTGAGAAGTTAGCAAATATGGATGACGTTCGTGACAAGATGCGTGAATCTGAATCAGAAGCCTTTGGGGTTATTGTTAATAGCTTCCAAGAATTGGAGCCTGGCTATGCAGAGGCCTACGCTGAGGCCATCAATAAGAAGGTATGGTTCGTTGGACCCGTTTCTTTATGCAACGACCGTATAGTGGACCTATTCGATAGAGGAAACAACGGTAACATCGGGATAAGCGAGACCGAATGCTTGCAGTTTCTCGACTCGATGAGACCAAGGTCAGTCTTGTATGTTTGTCTAGGTAGCCTCTGTCGACTGATACCTAATCAATTGATAGAACTAGGTTTAGGGTTAGAAGAATCGGGAAAACCCTTTATTTGGGTGATCAAGACCGAGGAAAAACACATGAATGAGTTAGAAGAATGGCTAAAACACGAAAATTTTGAAGAGCGAGTTAGAGGAAGAGGGATAGTAATAAAGGGTTGGAGTCCGCAGGCTATGATACTCTCACATGGCTCAACCGGAGGGTTTTTGACTCATTGTGGTTGGAACTCTACAATAGAAGCGATATGTTTTGGTGTACCAATGATCACATGGCCGTTGTTCGCTGAACAATTCCTCAATGAGAAACTAATCTTGGAGGTTTTGAAGATCGGGGTTAGGGTTGGGGTGGAGATTCCGGTGAGATGGGGAGACGAAGAGAGAGTTGGAGTGTTGGTCAAGAAACAGAGTGTTGTGAAAGCTATAAAGCTTTTGATGGACGAAGGTTCTCAACGTGTAGATGAAGAAGATAGTGAATTCGTGAGACGAAGGAGACGTATTCAAGAACTTGCAGTAATGGCGAAAAAGGCTGTGGAAGAAAAGGGATCTTCGAGTATTAACGTTTCAATTTTAATCCAAGATGTTTTAGAGCAACTGAGTCTCGAGTAGAAAAATCTAATGTATAAGTTAGTATAAAACTTATAAGAACATAACACCAAAGGAACTTTTTTTTTTTTCTTTTTCTCGAAAGATAAAACTTATGATAAATATCCTTAAGGATGCACTTAGAAATAGATTATTAGATTTTTACATCTTGATGAAAATGTTTCATTAGAGCTCTGAACAAAAGAGGTCTTTTGATCAATTTATTTCGAGGCTTTTAGAAATATCAGAAGACAAATGCTTGAATATTACTTCTGAAACTCTAAGATGGTGTAGAAGTAATCTATGTAGAAAGGTCGAAAAGTAGGGAATCCCGCAGAGAGACCAAGGTCTTTAAACTCTTCTTCGGTTCTATGCTTACCTTTGGTTCTATAGATGGTCATGACAAAGATGTCGCCTTCTAACAAGGCACGAGTCCGGTGGCTATCATCGGTTTCCTTAGGCAAGACAGGCTCACACGCGATTAGCTTTCCTCCAACCGGTAATGCGTTGTAGCAATTCTTCATTATCTGCTTGCATTCGTTATCCGTCCATGTCGTTAACACCCACTGTGTACTCAAACAACAGCATTACAAAATATTAATTTGGGACCAGAGAAGCAAGAAATGTGATAAACTTATAAACCTAAACTATCAATAAACCTTAAAACTATATGTAGAAATCAGTATTTGTCCTATTAACAAAAATGTTAATTAGGTGTATTCCCGTGACAATAATGTTACCACAAACCTTCATGAAGATTGCGTCACCGCTAGGAACTGATTGGAACATATCCCCACCCACGTGAGTCACTCCTAAACCATACAATAGTACCATCGATTATTACTACATAGCTTTTTATTTTCCGAAAATAACGTATATAAAATAAATAAATATTAATCTCACCAGTAATATTGGGGGCTTTGGCAACAACCTCAGGCAAATCGAAATTAATGCCTTCACGGACGTTAGGAAACTGTTGAAGGATCATGCGGAGACAATCTCCTGCGCTACCTCCTACGTCAACCAAATGCTCCACGGATTTGAACCCATCGTAGCCGTCCAATATACCTTTCATGAACGGCACAGATACCCCAGACATTGCCTTCTGCATTAGACCGTTCATCTCCTCGCTTTTCCCATACTGCACGTATGCCGCCTCGCCGTTGGCTTTCACGTACGGCTCTGTCTCCGGCTCCACCACCGCCGTGTGAACCAGTGGCCATGCCCGCATCAATGCCTCCTGTCAAATGTCATTTTTACAATTAGTTAGTTATTAATTAAGTCCAACTTTTTATATAGTGTGAAACTTTCAAACCTAAATCTAGACTAATCTTGAAATCTTTTGCCTAAAGCGTCTACATTGCCCAACCGTAAAATCGTACTAGCAAACTCGAAACCTAATCCCCAACTACAAAATGAAAACCACTAGAACATCAAGAATTGGTTTTATTAACTCCGATTTTGGAAAATGAAATGAGTTTTCATAATTCGAATAGGAAACCTGGTGGTGCTGTAGGACATAGGCTGCGTAAGAGAGGCCACCAGAGTCCGTGACGAGAGTTTTTCCGACGTCCGTAAGAGAGTATTTCCTCTCGATGGATCCGACAAGGTGTTCAGAGAAGACGCCGTAGCTGGTGAGCATTCGAAGAATACGTTGGAGATTTTCGGGATCGCCGCCGATGGTAGTGGCAGATGGGAGAAGGAGGCGAGGGAGAATCTCGGCAGCGGAGAGAGGAGAATTATTCCCGCCGTTCCAGATAGCGTCGGCAATGCCTAAACGCACGGCGGCGTTGAGGGACATGGGAACGCTAATCATGTTAGCCAGCTCCATAATGGCGAGACGAGCTTTGTTCCGACTCTCTGAGCTTTCGTTCTCCATTTTTTTGTTTATCTTTCTCGTACGTGAAAGTGAGAACTACACTTCCCTATAGAACCACTATTATTGGTTCTAAGGTTAATGTTACGTGTGGTCCATATGGAATGGAACTAAATGCTTATGGTTTTAGTTAGACTTTAGTTTAAAGATTTTATATATCTCAAAAGTTTTAGAACTTTTAAAATCTTATATTTGAAATTATAGAAAAAGCTTAAATTATTTTACTTTTGGTGTTCAAAACTAATTATTAATATATAGATATTTTGCCTTGTTAAGAATATGTGTTACCTTCTTTTATTGTTTTTGCATTTTGTACTTTCTCAATTAATTTAAATTTTCAACAACACGTATTAGATATATGATGCACACTAAATTAAGTTACATAATTTTTTTATACACTATAGTTAAACTGGTTTGGTCTTCAAGTTTAAAAAATATTATACAGACGATAAAAATTATTATATAGTAATAATGGAATAAATAAATGGTTTGGTTAGTGAAATGAAAGAAATGGTATGGTATAGTTGTATATTAAACAGGTCCAAAAAAAAAAAACACGTAAATAGAAATCAAATGTTTGTATAGTAATAATGTAATGAATTGTATGAAAACGAACAAAACATATATGGGTAGTGCAAACAAACAGAACAAACACAAAGTTGTACGAGACTTGGATTTGAAATGATAACACAACGACCAAACTTTAATGGTACTAGCATCTGCATATCACTGTTCAAAATTCACATTTCCGATATGAAATAATTGAGTTGTTTTGTTTTTCTTTACCTAACTCCAAGTTTCCATAATTCTTTGTCTTTATTTCTCAAGAGTAAGAGTACTATGAAACAAGTCCATCAACACCAATCAATCAAGATGGTAACAAAAATAATCAATGATCATGAAGACAGATAAAACAGAATTGAACTTCATCTTCGACATTCTGGCTTTACCTTTGGCTCACCTTCATATACAATCCCTGCAATTTAAAGATTCAGCATCAGAGAAACGGGAAATCATTCAAAACAAAACAGACACTCTGATTAAACCTCACGAGTTTTAGAACATTGTCATACATTGGTGGTGTGTATGGTTGCTCCAGTGGTCATGCTAATGGTCTGATCTGGAACTAGCTCGACATTTAACCGCTGGAGAAACACCGCAAGTGCCACAATTGCCTCCATCAAAGCAAACTGATCGCCTACACATTTTCTAGGCCCTCCACTGAATGGTATGAATCTGGTAAAAAAGGCATATCATCTTCTAACCATTCTAATCAAACTATTAATCTTGATTTAATAGTATGTGATAAAAACATATGTACTAGTACTAATGACTTTACTTGAAATCGGTGTTTGTTTCGTTAGGGATTGCGCCTTCTATGTCGAATCGTTCAGGCAGAAATTCCTCGGCTTTTTCCCATACCTTTGGAATAACAAACACATAAGAGATGTGGGCATGCATGCAATACTAGGGGTGCCCGTTCCAGTTAAATATCTGAACCGTACCAAAAAAGGATCCGAACATTGAAGCGGTTTCTGTAGTTCCTTTTAATAGTTCTAAAAGGATAAAATCACAACTGAGACCAGATTGGGCTCCCCTAAATGAAGGAAGAGAACTGTACCTCGGAAGAACGATGGATGTTATAGACCGAAATCATGATATCTTGTCCGGTATTAACCTTGTAGTTCCCAGGAAGAACATCAGGAACTTGAGCTCTTCTAATCAAGACCTACCAGGAAACAAAGCAATCAGAAAATTTAGTTCATGAATAATTAGAGAGATGAGCTTGGTTGCTTACAGGAGGATGAGGGTAGAGACGCATAGACTCGTTTATACAACGAGTAATATACTTTAACTCCTTTATATCCTCGAAAGCCGGGTTTCTTCCTGCTAAAACTCTGTCTACTTCTTCTTGTGCTTTCGCCAATGCAGATGAGTTCTGTGAACAAAAAGAATTTGAAGAGGCAAATGAGAACAGAGAAGCTCCCATCCAAGTAAATCCTGTAGAGCAAAGTAGAAGATACCAAAAGATACCTTACTTAGAAGATAAAGTGTCCAAGTGAGAACAGATCCGGTGGTTTCATGACCAGCGACAAGCATTGAGAGAAGATCATCTCGTAACTGCACGCTTGACACCTGAAAAAAAACCCGCACATCAGCTTCAATTTGCAATAATGAATGGCCAAGTTTGCTATCGACTGAAAGAAAAAAGGTTAAACCTCTTCTCTGCTTGCGAGCAAGAAACGAAGGATACTTGGGTCAGCATCATTTACATACTCCTCATCATTGATTCTTTCGCCTTCTCTTTCAACAATTTCTTTGCATTTGGCAATGAGGTCTTCAACAGTTTCCCTTATCAAAGTTACAGCCTTTTCAGCTTTCACCTGTCTCGGGATTATCTTACACAATGCATCGATCTGAATAAACAACCAAAGCCTCCAAATTAACAAGAATCCAAATGTGCCAAACCAGAGGAAAAACACACAAAACTTGCCTTCCAATATGGTAGAAGATCAGTAGAACGAAGCTCAGCTTCTTTAAGCGCAGTGTAAACAGCTTCAATGACGGGACTATCGGTAGTCAAAGAATCGAAATTATAGTTAAAAAGAGACAAGCCAATAACATCAAGTGTCAACTGAGAGAACTTCTCTTCCATATTCACAGCACTTCCTTCCTCTGCATAAGGCTGCAACTTCTCAACAAGCCTCTCTGCACATTTGCAGAATACTCTCTCCACAATCACAGACAAATACCTCTTGTGAAGCGATGGAGCCACCGCTCTTCGCCTCGCCTATGTATATAAAAAGTCAGACTTCAACGGTTCAAATTGATACAAAACTAATCCCAATTGAGAAGATTGGAACCTAACCTAAATTCAGGGTTACTTATCAGTCAAGACAGTGACAGATTACTTCTACGATTCCAAAAGTTTCAAAAATGAGTTTGGAGAAGCTGAAATTTACCGTCCAAAGGGGTCCTTCAGCGATTGCGAAACCCGAACCGAATAGAAACTCAGAGACTTCAGCGACTAAGCCTTTAGCGTACTTAGGATAGCTTCTCAAAACATGTTTAGCAATCGCTGGATCGCTCACAACAACGAAATTGCGAGGACCAGCAGCGAGACGATAAATGGGTCCGTACTGGTTCATCCATTTGTAAAGAGGTAAGAAGAGAGCACCTCCGAGGAGGTCAGAGACGTCGTCGAGCTTCGCGCTGGCGATTGGTATCCCCGAATCGTCGTTTTGTCCTGAGGAAAGGGTACGAGTGAGCGATGTGAGCCAATCGGGGCTGACCCATGACTGAGATTTTGAAGAATTGGTCTCTGGTTTGGGTTTGGGTTTCTCTATGGAGGATTTGATGGAGAATGAAGTGGAGAAGAATTTGGGTTTCGGAGAGGGAAGACGCATAGAATTCGCAGTGAAGAGAGAAGAGGAAGATGGAGAAAAGAGGGAAGACTCCATTCTTCTCGACAATGATGTATATATATATATATATATCTCTCTCTCTCTTTCAAGCCATTGATATGAGCTCTTTCGAAGCTTCGGCGCAGAAATATATATATATTAAACTCTGGATAAGGGACGACGATGAATAAAACGACAACGTTTTGATAGTCAAAACTATGTATCTGGGCCTAAAAATTGTTAATATTTGGGCCTGAGAGGAAGAAGCAAAAAAAACACAGAAGATCGAAGAATTTGGAAAAATCTCTCTCTTTAAAACTCAGGTTGTTAAATATTATTGTCGATCTGGTAGGAGGAAGAAGAAAGTACAAGAGAAAAAGATTTGAGTTTACCGATACAAGTCAATTCCTTTGGGTTTAGTCGGAGAATTTCTAGAAACGATGTTCAATTTCTGGTAATACCAAGTCTCACCATCTTTTTGTGTGTTTCCGTGATTTTGCCATCTGCTTCATTTGCTTTTTGATATGTATTTTATGTAATTCGGATACGCGTTGATCCGGACATCACTTTCTGTTAGAGATTAAGGAAATCTGGTTGTTGTGTTGTTTTGTTGAGCTATAATCATATATTTGGTATTTTTTGAGGTGAATTGACAAGAAGTGTAGATTTGCTCAGCTGCTGATTTAGGGTTCAAAGTTGCAGATATTGGATTTTGTGCTGTATAATCTTACTAGTTGCTACTGTTGTAGTTTCATGTGAGGGTTTCGATGAAAAGCGATGTTCTGCATCTTTCTTAAAATGGTTTTCTCAGTGATGAGAGGAAGTATTGTGTTCTTTTATCTGTGCCCTTAATGCACCTTTTCAAGTTTATATCTTGAAATATTGTAGCATCGATAAGATGATGTATTATACTAACTTGGAAGCCTTTGAGTTTAGTAATTGACGATGTTTCTTTTTTCTTGTGTACATTAAGGGGATCAAAAGACCAACAACATGGGCAATCTCGTCCTCCGGAGGCTTCTTCACAGTCGCCATGGTACTCGCCTTCTTTAGTCAGCTCGCCAAGCTCATCCCGGCCTCAAACATCTGGTCAGATTCCAGCACAAGTTTCACCGGGCGAAGCAGCTGGCATTATCTCCTTCTTGAAAGACAAAAGGTTCACACTTGTTTGTTATGCATCTCGTGTGTTGCCCTTTTTTATATGCTTTCTTTTTGAATAGTGTATACTTTTCTGTAGCGTGGACGAGCTTAGGAAGCTTCTCTCTGACAAAGATGCGTATCAGCAATTTCTGCTCTCTCTCGACCAGGTTAAAATCCAGAACAACGTAAGTTTTTAAACCAGTCAATTGTTTCTGGATAAACAAGTATTATCTATAATTCTAAGAAAGTAGCTTCATTAGTTATGTGTAGAGATTTTTCATTGGTACTCTTTCTAGTCTATACATTGATATTGTTTGATTTATCCAGAGGGCCTTCATCATGGCATCATCTTTTACATATTGCCAGTAATTGGTGTTTTCTGGTTCTTTGTTTAAGTCTTTGGACGTTAAAACTGCATTAATTGTTTTGTGCTTTGTTTCTGTCACATCAGATCAAAGATGAGCTCCGCAGAGAAACATTGCAGCTAGCTAGTAAGTTCTCTGTGGTTCATTTCATTCTACGAGAAACTCTTGTTTCATCCAGAAATCTAAAATTTTCATGTGGTTAAATAACAGGAGAGAACTTGGAGAAGGAGCCACAGATAATGGAACTCAGAAACCAAGTATGTATCAAGAACCAACTTTCCTTGTTCAGTTTACCATGTTTTACCTTTTCAATATCTCTTATTTACCAATCGTTACTTATTTTACAGTGCAGAATTATCCGTACAACTGAGCTCGCAGCCGCTCAAGAAAAACTTAATGAGCTTGAGAGGCAAAAAGAAGAGATCCTCAAATTCTACTCCCCTGGCTCTCTTCTTCATAAACTTCAAGGCAAACAACTTATACCATTGCAATGGATTCTCCCCTCGTCTCATCTTCTCTACTGTTCTTGTGTCATCACTTCTAAACACCTTTTGCTGGTTTTGCAGAGGCTATGAATCAGGTGGATGAAGAATCTGAAGCCCTGCAAGAAAAGTTCCTTGAGAAGGAGATTGATACAGCAGCATTTGTGCAAAAATACAAGAAGCTGCGTACTACGTATCATAGAAGAGCACTGATTCATCTTGCTGCTAAAACTTCGAACATTTGAAATTAATATGCTTTGCACATTGAACTCAACACAATTAAAGTCTTGGTTTTGTGTCTTATGACTCTTATCCGATGTTGTAAAGAAAATGCTTTGCTGTTTAAAGTTCATACTAAAGTGATTGACATTGACAACAAAATTATGTTCTTTTTCTTGATAAAAAAAGCTACAAAGTCTGAAAATCTCAGCAATCTGATAAAAAGATTACAAGAAAACCCCAACGACGTATACAAGTTTCTTTCTTAGGCATTCTCAAAAAAACAGACGGCATAGTCTTTTAGATGTTTTGAACAGATTCTGTCTTCTCTTACTCACTCGTCGAGCAGGCCAGCTTCCTTTAATGCACTCTTATACTCTTCCTCTGAGTTCCACGACTTGATCTGCAGTAAAGTTTAAAATCATCGAATACTGTTTTAACGAACACTTAAAAGATATATAGCAGTTTTCAAAAATCTTATTATACCTCCTTAACATTTGCTCCAAAATACTTTTCGATCTTCTCCATCACCTCTTTATCCCACCCATCATCTAACAACAGGTTAAATACCGCTCCTACAATACAAATACATAGTTCAGAAACCGATGACAACTTGTGGCAACACTTGAGAGAAAAAAATTAAAGAATCAAAACTAACCTTTCCGACCAAACCGGCCAGCTCTCCCAACCCTGTGAAGGTACACCTCATAATCTGGCTCTCCGGTTTCATATTTAGTGGGAAGATTATAATTGACAACCAAATTCACCTGCAAGTATTGTATATAACCAGCAAGAGGCATTAACTACGAAGCACCTTTGGGGAAAAACGAGAAGAAAGGAAAAGGGTCAAAGGATAATATTTACCCGCTGTTGGTCAAAACCTCTTGCAATGACATCAGTAGCAATAAGCACTTGAGTAAGGCACTCTTTGAATTCCTTAACAATCTTATCCCTGTCCGATTCAGACATACTACCATGGACACTAGTGACGTCATATCCCATTTCCGCAAGGGCTTTGTGCACCTTGTTAGCAGACACTTTTGTTTTCACAAAGATAATGGTTTGCCCAATATCCCCAAGCTCCATAATCTGATCCTTAATGACTTCGATCTTGTTTTGCTCCTTCGGGCAAACAACTTTAAATTGCTTTACTGAGTCCAAAGCCAGATCCTCTCTTTTGACAAACAATTGGTTGGGATCCTTGACTGTCCTCGCAACAAAATCTTTGACAGTCTCGTTAAAAGTTGCCGAGAAAAGAAGAACCTGTTGAAAAAAAGTTCCAGAACACAAGCAGACAATCAAATTCGGCACGAGAAAGATTAAGCAAAAAAGTTTCCTTTAATTTAGACTAACAGCCACTGAGATAATGAAATAACCCATTCTTTAGTACAGCTTTCTGCAGTGAAGACAGATTCATCATCGTTTTAACACAGACATGTTCTATTAGAATAAGGGGCTCTATACAATATAAAAACACAGCTGAATTGTTTCTATTTACTAAGAGCTTCTGAGTATCGAAAAAAACATAGATATATGTTCAATAGAATATCTTGTGCCCCCTAGATATCACGGTAGATAAACCACTAGAAATCAATTGTCATCCAACTTATACTTCAAGAAGCATAAACAAATCAGACACTAGTTTAACAGACCTGGAAATTGGGATTAACTCTCCCAATGTCTTTCATTATCTTCAAGGAATCATCCCTAAAGCCATCCTGCAACAGCAATGAATTTTCAATTATCAACAACATATGCAGGGAAAATATTATCACATTATACAGAAGTTAATCATTACAGTTGAGAAATTAACAAGACCAAGTAAAACAGAACAAAGAGCATACCGTAGCAAGCATATGGTCAGCCTCATCAAAAACCAGAATCTTCAAATGACTTAGACCTAGTTTCTTAAATGCCATCCACTTCTTCAGCGTTCCAGGGGTGCCAATCACCACATGAGCAGAGACAGGAGCTCGTCTTGGGGCTGGTGCACCTCTCGTTGACTCTGGCACAGCCAATTCAGCAGTGATCCCAGTAAACTTCCCCATCTTCTGAAGAACTTCCATATTCTGTCATTCAATCATTCAACGACCATACATGAATTAAGCTCTTAACACGTTTTGCCTAGTCAACAATCAAATTACTCTCAGATCATAAACGAATAGAGTAACTAAACTAAACTAACCTGGTTTGCTAATTCTCTAGTGGGACAAATACAGAGCGCTTGAGGCTCTCTCAATGTCGGATCAACCCGACTCAACATTCCAAGAACGAAACAAGTCGTCTTTCCAGATCCGTTATGCGCCTGGGCAATCAGATGCTTGTGAGGCGGCGTCATTATCATGGGCAAACTGATTGCTTGAATCTTGCTCGGCTTTTCGAATTTCATCTCCACGTACAAGCCTTTCATCAACTCAGGAGATAAGTTCAAATCCTCAAACCTACTTGCTGATGTATATGGTGTGTCACCAGAAGTAACCTACCAAAACGCAAAACAAAATCAAAATCATCCAAATAACCCTAGACTGTAATTTGGGGATCATCCAAGAACTACTTTGCATCAACCGATCCAAACAAACCTAATTACTAACAGTACAACCCAGATCTAAGCTCGATTGGGCAAGATTCAACACAATCACAATTCACTAAATCTACTAACGGAAAGCAAAAAAAGGAAAGGGGATAGTAGTAGTAAATACCGCTTTGATGTTTGAATCTTCAGGTTCTTCAAGCACAGAATCACGTTTCTCTTCCTCCTTAATGCTCAAAGAATTGAGTTCCGATACTGCTTCCTCTTCATCGTCATCCTCAACATCGCCCCACTTTTTCTTCTCCGTCGTGGGCTCAGTCTTCTCGGCACTGATTGATGCTTCTACGGAGGATGAAGATGACTCAACGGTGGGAACTTTCTCTACAGTATCCGCCATAGCTGTAGCCAAACCAAAACACATTAGAAACCAAAATCGACCAAATTCAAAAACCTAATGAAGAAGAGGAACTCATCAGCTTCCATTAATTCGTGAAAGAAGAGCGAGATTCAGAGAGATGTAGAAACCTGTGAAATATGTGGAATTCACGAATGAGAGAAGACGATGAACGAACGATTGTGTTTGAAGTCGGAGACAAATTGGGGGACAAAAGGTTAAAAAAAAACACAAAATAAATAAAGAAGCTTCTGCTTTATTTTGAAGCTACTAGTAAAATTTGGAAATTACCTGACTTTAATCTGAAGCTACTAGTGAAATTGAAAATTCACTGACGTTAATTTCAAGCTTCACGTGACTAAACCGACTCTAGCCTATTTTGATTTTGTTTATAATAATTCGATTTACTGTATCCTTTTTTTTCTTTTTCTCATCACAATTCGGTTTGTTTTAGAGTTAGACGACGTTAAATTCCAGCTTACTAGTAAAAATGTAAAATAATTGGGGAAGTTAATCTCTATCACAGTTCGATTTATTTTAGACGACCCAACTAAACTAATTTGGGCTTTAGTTTATTAGAAGCCCATCTAGTAGGTATTCCATTTAGTTTAAACGACGTGGTGTCGCTTTGGCTTTAGAATATTTTGATCAATCATTTTTGATTTGGTATATGAATCATCAAAATGAGTTAATGGATAGTTTACCGTCGTTTAGATTACTAGTGTTAACAAAAATGCTGGTTTTATACATTATTAGTTCGAATAATATGGACAACAGGCCAAATTTTTGTCAGAATTGGAGATTTTTTTCCTAATTTGGGTCTTGTATCAAGTAGAGATTTTTAATTCAATGCTGATGTGGCCCAAATTCTTCCTTTTTTTGTAAAATATTTGTTGATTAAAATATTCAAACAAAGTTTTAATTCCTTTCTTTTATCATATGCAAGAAAAATAAATTAAACCAGGGTGGCTTAAGCACATCATCGATAAAAACCATTATGGCTTACCCACAATCTTTGAGGGAGAACAGAAGGAAAAATAAAACACAATCTCTGAGAAGCACAAAGTGGATGCCACATTACCCTGAGACATTAATTATTACAACAACAACACAAAGTTGGTGGAGCTCACACTTTGTTATAATGATATTTTGCCAATATTCAACTTTGTTTTCCACAAACAAAATCATTTCTTACCAAGAAAACTGAATACTCTCAGATACTTATATTCATGCCTCCAACGGTTAACCAAGAACCTAAACTAGATTAATGAAGAACTCAGCAATCAATCAAGATAGTCAATACCCGTTTGCACAGAGCTACCTTTCATACCGAACAATCAATCGGCTTGAGATTCAAATTGGATCAAGAGACACCTTCTCGCGTAAACCCAACTGAAACCTCACTATGACGGAAGTTTTTGTTTCGAACCCGGGATGAAAATATATTGTTGCTCATGGTCCAAGACCAATGACCAAAGAGACTGACCTCACATACAATTTTCACCTACTCTTTTGCACTAGGTAATGCGTTTTCTTTATCTTAAACATAAGCATGGGGAGAATGATTATTTATGTATAACATATCTTCTTAAATCTCCATTTTCTTCGCCACTCATAACTATCTATCTCTCTCTCTCTCTCTCTCTCTCTCTTTCTTTCTCTCTCTCTTCTATCTCTGTCCTAACGACCTGATTGCATTAGACAGGAAAGAAAGGAATGCAAGAGATGAGAGTTTCAGGGTTTAGGGTTCTTCTCTTGGTTTCTTGTTTCTTCTGCAAATCCAAAGGAGCTATTGTTCCCGCACTCATCATGTTCGGTGATTCCATTGTTGACGTTGGCAACAACAATAACTTACTCAGCATTGTCAAATCCAACTTTCCTCCTTACGGCAGAGACTTCATCGACCAAAGACCCACCGGAAGATTCTGCAATGGAAAACTCGCTGTAGATTTCTCGGGTAAAGTCTTATACACAAAACCACATGTCTCTATCTCTCTATCACCTTCATATGCTCTCTCTCTCCCTCTCTCCCTAATGTAATTGGTTTTTCTATCGTCCTACTTATGTCTAGCCGAGTACCTCGGTTTCTCTTCATACCCACCTGCATTCCTAAGCCGACAAGCAAGCAACGAGAATCTTCTGATCGGCGCCAACTTTGCATCAGCTTCTTCAGGATACTATGATGCCACATCTGTTCCATTTGTAAGGGAGACAGCACAGTAAAACATCAACACACATGTATGCAAAATGATTCATAAGGCTTTGCTCTTCCTTTTGCAGGGGGCGATCCCCTTAACAAGACAGCTGAGCTATTACAGGGCGTATCAAAACAGACTGACGAGCATAATCGGGAGGGAAAACGCACGTAGTCTGTTCTCTAAAGGTATCCACATTTTGAGCGCAGGATCTAGCGACTTTCTTCAGAACTATTACATCAATCCTCTACTCAACATCCTAAATACACCTGATCAGTTCTCTGACATTCTCATGAGATCCTACTCAGACTTCATCCAGGTACTTCTAAGTTTAGTAATGAACTGTAGAAATCGATATTCATAACAAGGCAATCGTATGAACGTGCAAATTTATAAGAAACAATAAAATTGTTTCAGTTATTTACCCTTTTTTCGTGTCAACGAGAATCATACTGTCGCTTGTAACAGAATCTGTATGAACTAGGAGCAAGGAGAATTGGAGTGATATCGCTACCGCCAATGGGTTGCCTGCCTGCAGCTATTACTCTCTTCGGTGCAGGAAACAAAAGTTGTGTCGAGAGACTGAACAACGATGCTGTCATGTTCAACACCAAACTTGAGACCACAACCCAGTTATTGATGAAGAGACACTCAGGCCTCAAGCTCGTAGCCTTTAATGTCTACCAACCTTTCCTTGACATCATCACCAACCCAATTGACAATGGTACGCGCCTGCATATGCAAACTTTAAATCCTTATCCAACTTTAAACCATGATAGAGTGAGCTTACTCACAGGAAGAACTTCTCAGATATTTAATCTAGTTAGCAGCTAACAAGATACCATTAACATCTTTTTATATGTCTAAACTGCATGTATTCCAGGATTCTTTGAAACAAAAAGGGCATGCTGCGGAACAGGAACAATAGAGACATCGTTCCTTTGCAATTCTCTATCCCTAGGAACGTGTGTAAATGCCACAGGATATGTGTTTTGGGATGGATTTCACCCCACAGAGGCTGTGAACGAGCTGCTGGCTGGTCAACTATTGGGTCAAGGGATTTCTCTAATCTCTTGAATTGAGTTCCATCCCAGTTGGATTGAATTCAAACTGTATACCTACAAATAGCTACCAAAGTGGGTGTCTCTCTATCTATATATATAACTCACAAATAAGAGACAGGTTGTGTGTGTGTGTCTGTGTGACTGAATATAGAAACTACCAATCTGGTCTGTGTGATGGGTCTATAGGTCCAAGCTTTGTTTTAGAAGATCACAATCTGTGGTAATTTAGTTGTGTTCTTAATCTATCTCTTTAACATTTCTAAGGTTGATTACATCAAGAATTTTGGTAAAGCTATAAATAAGTGAAAGCTTGCTGCTATGTGAACATCATAAAGCATTTAGGTTTAATTAGACATATAAGATTTAAGAAATTTCCATATCAGCTTAATTGTTTATCATATATAGCGTCCAAGAAGAACCAAGTTCCCATAATCTTAAGATAAACCAAACACACTGTTTACACCAGCCCTACTAATTTAACTGACAGAAGCCAAATATTGAATAGAATAAAGAATAAAAGGTCTAGTTGCGTCACAAGATGAATACCTGGTCAGAGGTCTCTATGAGAGTTCAAATCCTGCATTCGAAGTAATAGCATACAATAGTTTTTCCCTCATAGTGCTTGCTCGTTTATACGTTGGAAGCTGAACCAATCCACAAAGAAAAACTCAACAAAAAAGATACAGGAATCTTCAAAAGTAGACTACAAAGACAACAGAACAATTAAAACTCCACCTTAAGAGTATTGTAGCACGTAGAAGCAGACGGAAGCCTTTCTACATCTTGTCCTCCGATAGCAGCCCAAAGAGAGGTATCACAAGAGACCTACAAAAGATGGAAAAGCAAAAATGCAAGAAAAAAATTACCAAACCGAATATCACACATACATTTCTACGCTAGAGTTAAGAAACAAACTTTATGGATGATGAAGGTTGGCTGTAAGTATTTGAAACCAAGGAGCGGTGCCCGAGAACAACTAGTCACAAATTTGAGGAGCATGCAACGTTCACTCGGTTCAAACCCTTTCATGACCTGAGACAGGATGCACAGAGAGATTTTTAACAAGTCACACACAAACTCTCCGCATATGTTATAAATCGGCAGAATGATTAGGAAGAAAAAAGAAGAGATCAGGGCTTCCGAATCTGAGTCATTACCTCCCAGAAGATTTTGATTGTTCGACTGCTATCAGTGTAACCACCAGTGTATTTTGTATGCCTCCTTAGGTCATCAACATCGATATCATGGTTTCCTCCAGAGAGTAACTGCACAAAGTAATTTGTGTAAGACAATAGCTGTAGAAGAGGAAATTTCTAGAAACCATTACATTAAAGCCGCAAACCTGATTAAATTCATGGGCATTAAATAGTTTCAACCAAGCAGGGGATATAAGGTCGGTCAGTCCTCTGTAAAATGCATTTGAAAAGGGCACAATCTGCATTCAAGACATAGGACAACATGTTTAGCTCATTAATTATGAGATAAAGTTTGTTTTGCAGGATGATTGACCTTTAGATTAGGTATAAAACGAGAAAAAGACAATACCTGCCGGTTGAGTTTATAGTCAGCCATTGCATGAATATATTGCATTTTGTTCTCATTCGTGACTGAAATATCCTTCCCACCGGGTTTTAGCTCAATTATGCTCATTTTTCCGCAAAACTCTTCAGTGACTGTAAAATCCAGACAGAGTTCCTTCAAATCACCATCATAATGCTGCGAATAAACAAGAGTCTTGATCTCAGAAACCCTCTCTTGTGATACTTATGCAATATTGAATTGACATATGAGGCGACAGATATATCACCTGCGATGGTTTTTACCTTGATATACATGAGGTTCCTGTAGAGCTCTGGATCAAGCCCTGATAGTTCATCAATAAAGCTATAACGTCCAAGAAGCTTCTGGATAAAAACGTGTGAAAAAGAATAATCCAGCAGAATTCCCTCGTATAGAGCTTTTCCAACAATTCTTCCAAGAAACTCAATCATCCGGATCCCGTTCTCAAGGTGCCGTGCAGATGGGCTAGGAACAAGCAACCTATCTGAAGTAGGGGTTTGCGAGAATAACCCATACCTTGAGGAAAAGAACAGAATGTACACGCCAATAAAAACAAAACTTAATCCATTGGAAGTAACAACATAGACTAGAATAGAGAATGCATACAGAAGAGCTTACTCAGTAGCAAAAGCTGCTTTTGTTATGTCAGTCAAAAACTCTTTTGAAAGCCCACCATAGTCTAGGCCAGCCTCAGGAAGGCCAGACTCATTCACAAATGACACATGGATGGATGATTTTAGCCTGCTACCAATAGAATTCAGTTGTTGAAATCCATCCTCAACCACATGACCTCGACGAACGACTATCTCTATTGACCTTGCACCAGGTGCATCCACTTCACCAGCCATTTTCCTTGAAGCTTTATCCATGCTTATAAACTCTCTAAACACATGGACTCTGCAGGGATAACAAAACATGTAAATAAACATCATTCAACAGATAAAGAGAAATGAGGAGACATGTAATAGTTAGTTAGAAGTTATTATAGCACAAAAAAAGACATGGATAGGCTATGAAGGGTAAGCAATGTAAGATTACCTTTCCTCAAATGGAAAGACATGTGGAGTAATTGTTATAACAGAACCCATACTTGGAGACGTAAGAACATCACTGGCTGGTAAAATCTCATGAGTTCTGGCAGCAAATGCAATTGGAGGTCTACTAGTTCTACCAGGTGAGAGCCACAGGGCAGAAGGACAAAAAGAGTGCCTGCAATCTCTTTCATACAATAAGTGCAAACATCTGATAGCAGAATCCATCAGTTGTCTATTCTCAGGACCTGTGCCCCGCAACAATCCATTGTACACAAGTGTATTAAGCATTGATGCAATTCTCCGTTGTTTCTCTAGCATAAAGGGGACCTATATGCCAAAACAAACCTCTAGTAAATATCAGACTAATAACATATACGCTGCAGGAAACCATATTGCATATTTACCTGCTTTTCATAAAACTGTATGTCATCAAGAACAACGAGTAAATGCGCATAGGTTGCACAAAATAGATGAAGCAGGCATGACACATCTTTGGAGATACCTACAGGACCACCCCTCAGAGTTTCCACATCCCACACATCATTAGTTGACTCATTAACCTGGCTTGATCCTGGTTGGTCACTAGTACACTCCACATGTTCACGCGGTCCTGGTGATTTACCAGAAAACTTGTTTAGCACATTCACCCACTTGTTGACACCGTCATTCTTAAGATGTTTTAATTTCTTCTCAGAAGGACTTCTTGTATTCCATGAAGTTTTAGCAGATCCATGAGATGAATCGTCAGCAGTGCAACCATTTTCCGGAAGTAGGAAACTCTCTAGAGAGTTCCACAAAGAGACAATGTATCCAGGACAGAAGGATAACATGTTAAGGACAGGCAAAGGCCCCACAACAGGATTCAGCACGCAGAAGATTCTCAACATGCATGAATATAATCGTGCTATATCAAGCAATTCTAGTCTTTCTGATCCTTTCTTACTACTCGTTGACGCATCTTTATCTGCTATAACACAAATTTCTTTCCCAGAAGCTGCCAACAGTCTTGCGAGATGCCACTGTTGACATACTGGTCGAAGCAATTCCACAAAAGAAATCTTAACTGAATTTTCTCCTTTCCCAGTCTCATTTGTGGCCTCAATATCAAGATGAATATCCTGAATTTCAACATTTTCAACCTGAGACAAGAGATTCTCGGCGAGAGTCACAATAACATGAACATACAAGACATAAAACATCTCTGGATTTGATTCTTGTGGGTCCATAAAATCAGTTTCACTAACTGTTGCCAGGGATATGATGTTCCCGATAGCCCATCCAACAGAAGGAATCTCCATGGTACAACTTTGCTTCTCTGAATGCTCCATTTCCGATATTCTGGTCACGATTTTTTCCCTCAAAATCTGCTGTCACCTGCCACACTTAAATAAGTCCTTCGATTGCTTGGAAAAAAAAGAAGCAACCAGTTCATCCGAAAAAGTAACAAAGATTTCAAACAGGTTAACCAATTCTCTCTACATTCTTTTTTGAGACTTTGACAAGAAATTAATTAGCCTAAGAAAATTTGATATGAGTTTTACCAATATAGTGCTAAAGCTTGGCATTAATACACTCTTGTGCTTCAGTGCACGTATGAGAGCGCTTGGCAGGTAGCTAACGAGTCGAGGAATCGTCAGTATTAAAGAAACATATTCTTCAACGGCCAAATTCATGTCCAGTTGATTGTCATCAACAAAAGCAGGCGGTCTCATGTGTAATGGTCGTAGAGCCAAAGTTACTGCACTTGTAGTAATCAATAGTCTCTCATCTGCATGTTTGGTTAAGGTCTTGATATATCTTCTAACTGCTGTGTAATATCCACTTTTACAGCTCCCTATAAACTGAATGATCATCTTTCCAGCTGTTTCTGCATCTTCAAAGTTTTCCTTTGTAATGATCTTCCAGCTTTTGGGATCGGTTAAAATAATAAGAATACGTAATAGAAAGGCATTGACACCAATAACATCTTTTATCCTTTCCTGGGAATAATTACACTCCTTTAGAAGGAAAGAGCAGAGAGAAACCATCCTTCGTGTTTGACAGGCCCATATTTTACTTTCTTCAACTGTACCAACTGCTAGTGAGCAAAAATTGTAACCTTGATCTGCAAAAGACAATAACAGCATCCATTCAAGATTTATTTCTCTCCTAATTTGCCAGACAAACGATTCAAGTTCAAGCCAAAAAAAAAAAGAATCATACCATTAGAGTTGATGCTTTCCAATAGAATCTTAAAGCAAGTTTGCATGCACTGTATATCTCTTGCCTGTATCTTTTGATGTTGAACAGACAAAGATCTGATAAAGAAGATAAACGGTCTCAATACTCTGCTTGATACCCAACTTTTGGTCAGTGTATCAGAATGGCAACTCATCAGTAAATTCTCCCACTCCTCTTGGATCTCTATAGCTGCCTTCTTTCTCACAATGTAAGACCTCCAAACTCTCTACATGTATTGGAAAATGATGTAACTTTATACCCTCATCTATGTAGTTGAGACAAAGTCCCATTAAACCAAAAGTGACATCCATAGATTCCAACTCAGAAAAATCCTAACAATGTACTGGAAATGATGAGAGCATGCTTAGCCACTTCTTCCAATACGAACAATAATGTTCTCAATTAATTTTACTATGTTCACAAACAACAAAAGAGAATTTTTAACGATAGCCACGGTTTAATTTATGTTCACCACTTCAGCCAAATCCAACAGAAAGAGGTACCTGAATATAGAGTGCTGCAGCATTAGCCCGTCTTGTATAACTGCGTAGCTCCCTTTCTTGCGACACTTTAGCAAGCAAAGCATCCCGTGATATCTCCCCACTGCTGGCGCCTCTAAGGGACACCTGATGAGAATTTCATTTAACAATCACAGATGCATCAGCATGCACCAATTTAAGAACATGTAATGAACAATTTTGAAACGAACCGAAACATAATTTTCAATTCCCAATCCTAATTTCCCATGAAACTAGTTAAATCTCTCTGAAACAGCCCATTCTAATAGACTATAGGTTTCCAAATTGAGGCATCTCAAGCTTCTTCTTAACTCGCCTAGCCAGAAGCTTTATAAATTCCACCGAATCTGAGTGCTATAAGAATTAAGAACCCTAAGTTCTTCCTAGAATATCAATAATTTAACATCGAACAAGCTATCAAATACGATTACGTTCTTTTAGAATCACCAATTTCACGAGAAAATTTTGATTAAAAAAAAAAAAAAAAAAAAAAATCAGTGCAATCAAGAGAGTTCAGATCGGATTCGAAAGCGATGATCAGAACAGCATCGAAATGGTCCAATTTGAACAGTAGCGGGAGAAGAAGAAGGAGAAGGAGGAGGAGGTACCTTGTGTTTGTGATTGAGTTCCATTGGATTCGGAAATTAGAGAAAGGAGTCGAATAATTTGGCTCACGATCGTCTTCGTGTTCGTGTATTGGGTTTAGGTTGACGTCAACGTTCGAAGCCACACTTGTCCGTAGAAACTCAAACCAGTTCCTTATGACGTCAGCTTTTAAGTCATAATTAATATCTTTCTTTTTCTATTTTTACCGTGGTTGGTTTTTTTCTCGACTCGAAGTGATTTGTTATTTGTTAAGGATAGTTTATTAGTTTTTGACAAATTGCATCTTTTTTTTTTTTTGTCAACGACAAATTGCATCTTAACCCGTGATACTTTTTAAAAATATTTTTTTACAAATCCACCATTTTTTCTTGATTTGTAAAGACTTTTAATTTTACCCACGTAGGCATAAATGCATAATCGAGTTTGTACAGAATTGAATTATGATATATTTGTCCGCGTAAAAAGTTTGGAATAGTAAAAAAAAAAAACTCTAATTTAGAAAGAACTAATAAATCAAGGACCCTAAATGATACGAAATTACTTAAGGATGTGAGCTCTATGCACTGCTTGCACATCCATGTAAGGTTGAGCCTAAAGTAGAGTGGAAGGTTCGATAACAGATGCATGCGTGGTTTGGTTAGTAGCTGTTGAAAATAAGGAGCAAAAAAACTCTTGTATTCGCTTATAATCGGTTATGCGTTTGATTAACGTTTACCAATGCATTGTAAATTTAACATCAACACATTTCCATATCGCAGTTTACGGTCATGTTCGTTTGTCGTTCGCTGAATCCAGCGACAGCATATGTTGTTCGTTTGCTTGTCACTGGCGATTGTCACTATGTTATTCGTTTGACTATCGATGGTCGCTGTGTTATTAAATAATTAATAAAATATTTTATTTATCTTTATTTAATTTAATTTAATTATATTTAATTTAATTTAGTATAGTTAATATAATTTCATTTAGATTATATTTAATTTGATTTATTTGAATCTAATTAATTTAATTTTGCATAACTTTATTTAATTATATATTATTTAAATTAAGTTTAATTAGATTTAGTTTTGATTATATTTAATTTAATTTTTAATTTATTTTTTTTTAAAAAGTTAAATATTTTTTGTCGCTATGTTGTTCGTTTGCCTGTTGCTGGATTCAGCGACCAATCGTAGCGGCTGATCGCTGAAAATTTTAGCGACTGAAAATTACGATCGCTGATCGCTGCGATTGATCGGTGGATCAAACGACAGGCAAACAAACAACTTTTGGTCGCTGTCGCTAGTTTCTGTCGCTAGCGATAGACAAACGAACATGACCAACGTATAGTGAAAATTTTTAAATGTGTTTAATCTCGTCAAAGTGTAAATCGTTAGAATTGGTGATCAAGATCAAACACGTAAAATTGCGGTCATCCGGAGAGTGAGACTCTGTCCACTTCTCGCTGCTGCATATTTAACTATAATCGTCTTTTTAAAAACATTATAAGTTTTTTTCACTTTTTTGTTATTTCGCTCACATACAATTAATGAACAAATATTAACAATGGTTTCAATAAGGAGGGCAAACCTTAGAAAAACGATCTTATGACTACAATACTGGAAATATTTGTAATGAACTTAATTATAAAATTTTCAACCTCTTATTCCCTTTCCAATTCTCACGATGATCTGACCGCTCATGTCGACCACACAACGGGTCTAAGAAATTATACCCAACATTTAAATAACTGAAGCAAACTAAAAGTGCGCTTAAACAAACTTTCAATAGGCAACAAAAGCCCTGACTAGGTTGATTACGTAAAAGCACTTAAAACATGATCGACAACATAAAGATCCAAGCATCAAAGAAACGAGAAACAAAACAACTTGACCAAGACGAGAGATCTAAGGGAAAAAAAATCACTTAAGAAAAAACCCTATATATAGGCAATATGAAGCCTAAGTTTTTGTACAAGTGGTTTCAACGGCGAGCACAGGAGCTCCTTTGTAGTGGCGCGGACCAAACATCTCGTCCGTAACGAAAAGTTGACACTTCTCTTTTCCAAGACAATTCTGCACAGATAGTACCAACTCTTCTCTCTTATCTCTTCTCAATCCACAATACATATGATGAACCCTAATTGATAAGCTCGGAGTTACAGTTCTCCAATCTCATCTCCTAAGAACAGAGCCATACACTCCAATAACACAAATGATCACGCAGGATGAATCTTTACAATAGACTCTACTAGCTATTATATCACTCTTCTCACAATCTGTTTAGCCAACTAACTTCTTCCTCTTCATATCCTTTCAGGTGCCAACTCAGCATCCAGCTTCTCTTCAATCCTCTTATCCCCGGTAAATGCTTCCATGAACGTATCATACTAACAGTAAGATTCATTGAAATATTTTTTATTGTACTATACATGAAGGAAAGGCAGAACCAACATATTATTAACGTTAGTTTATTTTTTTAACCTTTTTGACGATCCTCATGGTAGCTGGTGCGCAGCAATTGCCGGGTCTAAAGTGTCCACATGTACCAGTGGGATTGCCATAATCAGCGAAACTGATCTTTGTAATAACATATCCAGGTTTATTGCAAGAAATACACCTCAGCGGACCAAGATCAGGTTCTTGATTCGTACACGCTACAAGTTCCTTGCCATGTTGAGGAGAATTAGTGAGAAAACGTTTCTGGTCACCGTCGATCCTGATGCCTCGTTCCTCATAAGAAAACATCGATCTTTGAAGCTAAACTAAACAGAGAGGAATAAAATGATAATGTGATGAGAGATTTAGAATTGGAAGAATATGTTATTGCTCTCATATCTTCTTCAATATACATAGGACATATATATACACAAGATAGAGATAATCCTAATGAATTATAAGAGAATATTATAGTAGTAATATAGGAGAAATTATAGGGATTGTTAATTATTTTGAATGTTGCTCTTTCCTTCTATATGCCCCCTCAAGATGGAGGCTTTAGACACTCCAATCTTGAATGCTGGTGAAAGATGGTGAGTTGCAAGAAAAGGTTGACGCTTGTTTATGACATTTTGAGATGGTTAAGGTTAGGCCATTGGTTTGGCGGAAGCGGTGGAGTACATATCTCTTGGCGGAAGTTATGAAAATCTCTCCGGTGATGACGAAAACAAAATTGTCCCCTTTTTTTCCTTTTGATTGAGAAGCTCGTAGCTTGATTAGAAGCACAATGGCTTGAAACGTTGTGGCTACATAAAATAAATCGATTTTTCTGTTTTTTTTTAAATGACTAAAAATTAAAAAAGCATATAAAGTTTGAAGACAATAAAATTAAGAAAACGATGAAGCTCTATGCCTTGAGAAAACGATAGTAGCAATTTTTTTTTTGTTACAAAAATTGAAAGAAACACTTTGGCTTGACTTTAGAAGTATTATACTTTGATTCACAGGTCTATTATAAACTTGAATTATGGAAGCACTTTGGCTTAGATTCAGAGGTTTATGATGAACTTGAATAATAGAAACACTTAGCTTAAAAACAAAAATAAAAGGAAGAAGCACATGGCTTAGAAACAGGTACGGAGCCGATCGTTAGATTTATTGTGGCTCTGATACCATGATAATGTGATGAGAAATTTAGAATTGGAAGAATATGTTATTGCTCTCATATCTTCTTCAATATACATAAGCTAGAGATAATCCTAATGAATTATAAGAGAATATTATAGTAGTAATATAGGAGAAATTATAGGGATTGTTAATTATTTTGAATATTGCTCTTTCCTTCTATATAAAATAGAACAAGAAGCAAAAAGAAGCCATGATAATGACCACAATGTAAAGTATCCATTTTTTTATGTTCTCATAATCAAGGTATCGAAAATGTTTAAGTAGACTACTTATGGATGTAGTTATATATAGGTATATTTCTTTTTTTCACTTTTGTTTTTGTTAAACTTGGATTAATCAAAGTTTTGTAGAGGCGAATTCGTTCGTAGATGTGGCCACGAAATTTCCTCTCATCTTTCTCTGTTTTTTTTTTCTTTTCTTGGTTTTCGGAGGAGTTTGGGTATAGACATTCATATTGACTTTTCCACGATTACTTATTAATAGATTTACATTTCCAGTTAAAGAAAAATAATTAATAACATTTTTCTCGTAGACATGACATGACGTGAGTTTAATTGTTTACATTATTATCTGTTGATCTTTAGATTTTTTCCTCTGCTAATTGATTTATTGTTGTATAAAGGCCAAAATATGAAAGTACGTATGTTTATGTTATCCATTTATGTATCTCATGAAAGTTCATTTGTGTTCTTACATTCCCACCCAACTAATGGTAATTCTATTGTACCATTCATGAGATACATAAATGGATAACATAAACATACGTACCTTCATATTCTGACCTTTATACAACAATAACCACTAATCAGTTGATCAAATCTTCAAATTTTCTGGTCAAATTTTGTAACGAATCTGAAGTTGTAAAGTCGTTTCCCGATCACCCAATTTTTGTGTCGTTTTATTAGTAAAAATATATTAAAAAATTAGGTTTAAATTTCACAATTATATATATAGTCGTTGTTTTGAATTGTTTCCTTAGTTTTTATCATTTGTCTAGTTGCTCTAATTTTAGAGAACTTTGTGTCAGGCTAACTTTTCTAGTTTTTTTTTTGTCAACAACTTCATTTGGGGGATATTGTTTATAAAGATGGCGAGTTGTGGTTCAACACGAACAAGCCGTGCCAACGTATCCGCTCTAACATTTATCTTACGCGGTACTAAACGTATAGAAAAGTAGTCAAACTCGTTCTGGTCGCTCCTGATCGCATCTAGATAAGTCGCAAACGCTGGCCACTCCCCCGGAGAAGACAACATTTTCACTAGGTCTGAGCAATCTGTTAGAAAAACTACTTCTCGCTTGTACTGACCTATCATACATCTCATCGCCCAAACTAGTGTTTCGACCTCTTAATGTAGAGGAATTAAACTTCTTCGAAGATTCGCCGCTCCCATACTTCGCAGTTCCTCATTTTGATGCATTTTTCAAACTTTTCTAGCATGTCTTGGTAAAAATAACATTTTTCAAAACATTTGTCTGATTGACGTTTTTGTTAATATGCACATAACTTGGTTTGTGTTCGTCTGCAGTATTGGCCTTGTCACTCCACTCACAATAATCATAAAAGATATGGATGAATCCACTCCTCAATAAAGTGGTTTTGAATTGGAATTCAAACAACTTAAACCAAAGTGATATTGTTCAGATTCAAAGTTGGTCCGATCAGACGAACCCAATATTGATCAAAGCTTATCTGACCCAAAATTGATCATATCATGGGATTCTATGTCATGGATTATGTTGAGATGAAATGTACAAAAGACCATCATCTTCGGAAAACGTGTTAGAAATCTCACATCAACAGTTATATGAAGCCTGAGTCGATCAGTTCATAATCAATTAGTATTGAGTTAGAAATTCATAAAATCTAACAAAATAAAGATTCGCTGAAACAATCAAAGCCTGACTAGGTTGATGATATAAAAACGCTTGAAACTTGATCGACAACATAAAGATCCGTGCATCAAAAACCCTCATGTGTTGCAAAATAAAAGTTATGACCAACAACAACTTGATCAAAACGAGAGAAAAGAGAAACATCAATATATAAGAATCCCTATAACAATAAAAACCATTGGGTAGGAATATGAAACCTAGGTTTTTGTACAAGTGGCGTCAACCGCGAGTGTAGGAGGCCCTTGCGGTGGCTCGGACCAAACATCTCGTCCGTAACTAAAAATACACACTTCGGTTTTCCAAGACAATTCTGCACAAATAACACCAGTTGCAATAAGACTCATTGAAATATATAATAATTCCTCCACATGAAGAAAAGAAGAACCAACATATTATCTATGCTAGTTAATTTTTCTAACCTTTTTGATGAGCCTCAAGGTAGCTGGTGCGCCGCAGTTGCCGTGTCTAAAGTGTTCACATGTACCAGTGGGATTGCCATAGTCAGCGAAATTGATCTTGGTGATAACATATCAGTCCTGGCAATAAATACGCGTTATTGGACCTCGAACAGATTTATGATTCGTACACGCTGAATGTTCCTTGCCATGTTGAAGAGAATTCATAAAATCGCTACGAGGGTGATGATTGGAATCAGAGAGAAAACGTTTTCTGTCACCGTCGATTCTAATGCCTCTTGCGTTATACGAAACGTCGATCTTTGAAGAGAAATCAAACACAGAGGAATAAATCAGAACAAGAAGCAAAACGAAGCCATGACCACGACGACGATTATGTGAAGTATCCATTTTTTTCTGTTCTCATAATCAAGGATAAGTACGCTACTCATGGATGTACTTTTTTTTCTTTAATTACACTTGGATTAATTATGTTTTGGAGAGGCGTAGATGTGGCCACGAAGACTTCGGTCAATTTGTATTTCTATTTTTCAATTCTCTTATTTCTTGGTTTTCGGAGCTGTTGGGGAATACATTCCTTCTGACTTTTCCACGATTTATTAATAGATTACTATTTTTTAAGTGAAGAAAAACAAAAGAAATAAGGTGTTTCTCCTATAATAGTTACTTAGTTTCACAATTATTCGTTAATTTATAGTTTTTTGGCTTATTGGTTATATTTTTATTAAGGCTGAAATTTGATAGTTATCCATTTGGATATGTCATGTTTAAAAGAAAAGGAATTTCAATATACGTAACATCAATTATTTAGCAATTTCATAAAAAATACACAAACTACTACTAGCACTTTTAGAAAAATACACAACTAAAATAATTACTAATTTATATTGAAAAAAACTGTCGAAGCATGTTCTCCTTCTCATCGCACATGGGCTTTCATAAAAATACACAACCTATTTGGATACGATTCATCTTTTCCTCACACTCAAAATATTCTCTTCACTATGAGCTTGATTTCTTCAAGTTTTGTGATGTTGATTTATTGAAGCTTATTTCTTTCTCTCTATGTTTTTTTTTTCGAGCATGAGCAAAGAAAAAAATTTGGATTCTTGATTTCGGACCTTTTTCCAATCTTAAATTCGAGCTGATGGATATGGGTTCATTGTTAACTGACAGTTAAGGTTTAAACGGAAATTAACGTCATATGCAATTATGTATTGTATGTTAATGGGATGGTGTAAAATGGTAGCAACTATAGTGATTTTAAAATTTATATAGGCAAAATTATTGTTTGTGAAATTTTCTGAATGTATAAATAACTCATGTAATAAATAATATGTATTTCTATGAAAATATTCTAAATAATTTTTTTTGTGGGATTTTTCCTTTTTCTAAAAATCATTTTCCAACTAATTACTAATGATATAAATCTATTGTACATATGAAGATATTTGATTTATAACTATTAGGATAAAATTTATGGTGATAGAATTAAATTTATTGTCACATATATGAAACAAAAAAAAAAGTATAGAGTTGATCTAACGAATCATAAATATACGACAAAATTTTCTGCGATTTCGTGGGAGGTACGAGCCCTAGTGTATGATCAACAACAAACTTTGATTAGAGCGAGAAAAGAGAGAAATAATAAGTACTTAAGCAGTATAAACCTAAGTTTTTGTACAAGTAGCTTCAACAACGAACCAAGGAGGACTCTTGCAGTGTGTCGGACCAAACATCTCGTCCCCCCTCCCTAAAAGAAGCACACACCGCCATTTTCCAAGACAGTTCTGCACGAATAATAATTATAAGATAATTGAATCTTTATATTTCACTCTCCATCAAATAAAGGTGAACATGTCAAGAAACCTACAGCAGTTTATGAAAGGTTTTCTTGTTTATTCATCTTTGCCAATCGGCCATATATATACATCAATATAAGAACCCTAATATCAACATGTAACTAATTTCAACCGTAAGCCCAATAAGGCCCAATACCTCCTTTAAGGTGGAGTGTGGAGATTCCGAACACCCATCTTGAGAAGGAAACCTTCAAACTCTTTCTTTCCCAATGCTTTAGTCATTATATCCGCTAGCTGCGACTTTGTAGAGACATGAATAGGAGAGATCGCACCACGTAAGATCTCATCTCGAATAAAGTGACAATCATTTTCGATATGCTTTGTGCGAGCATGAAAGACCGGGTTCTTCGCGAGACTAATAGCAGATATCTGTCCGAGTAAAGCACAGTGGGAGCGACACTCTCGACGCCTAAAGCTGGAAGAAGTTCACGTAGCCAAAGAATCTCGCTGATTGTATCGGCCATTGCTCTATATTCCGCCTCGGCTGAAGAGCGAGAAACGATATCATGCTTCTTCGTCTTCCATGATATAGGAGAACCACCCAACTGAATCAACCATCCACTAAGAGAACGACGAGTAATAGGGCAAGCACTCCAATCTGAGTCACACCAAGCAGTAAGAGTCAATGGAGTGTTGGCCTGAAGAAAAATACCTTGGCCAGAACTGTTCTTGAGGTAGCATAGAACTCGCAGAGCAGCTGTCCAATGTTCTTCTTTTGGTGCACTCATAAACTGGGATAGAATATGAATGGCATATGAAAGTTCCGGTCTCGTAACGCCCAAATATATCAACTTCCCAATCAACCGGCGATAGCGAGTAGGATCAACTAATTCTTCTCCCTTTGCAAGAGCCAAACGATGATTCTGGATCATAGGAAACACAACCTGTTTAGCTCCAATGGTACCCGTCGTACTCAATAGATCCAAAGTATATTTACGCTGGCAGAGATAGAACCCGGTAGAATTTCTAGCAACCTCAAAGCCGAGAAAATAGCGTAAATTTCCAAGATCCTAAGCAATCGCTTAAGTAACGCTTGAAAGTGGTTATAAGAGTTACTGAGCTGCCCGAAACAATTAGATCATCAACATATACCAACACATGAAGAGAAGAATCAGAGTCCGAGAAAGTGAAAAGGGAGTAATCAGAGATGTTCTGAGTAAAACCATAATCACGTAATGCGGTAGCTAATTTAGCAAACCAACGTCGAGGTGCCTGTTTCAAACCATATAAGTATTTCTGTAGACGACAACCTTGTGTTTTATCATCCGTCCGGAATCCTGGTGAAAACTGCATAAAAACTTCTTCATTAAGATCACCATGAAGAAACGCGTTATGCACATCCATTTGATGGACTTTCCAATTTTTCGACGCAGCATGTTGAAGAAAAACTCGAACTGTAACCATCTTAGCAACTGGTGCGAAAGTCTCATTAAAATAAACTCCTTCGGTTTGATTGTTCCCAAGAACAACTAACCTCGCCTTATGCCTTTCCAATGTTCCATCAGCATTATACTTGAGTTTTAAAACCCACTTACATCCCAAAGCTTTCTTCCCTTGTGGAAGTATTTCCACGGTCCATGTACCATTATCTTCAAGAGCTTCCATCTCGGCGTGAACAACATTTCTCCAGTTTGCATCAGTAACTGCATCTTTGTAATGTTGGGGCTCTACACCTGAAGTGATAGCATGTAAAAAACCCTTAAAGGATGATGAAAACTGAGAACTGCATAGGTAATTATCAATAGGATATGGTGTAGTAGAAGTATAAGGCTGATGTAATAGTGTCGTGATGTAGTCAACAAGCTTGACTGGTGGAGCTTTCCGACGTAGCCCTCATCCTCACTCTTCGATGTCAGAGGTAGCATAAGAAATTGAGGGAGACGAAGAAGTAGTCGCATCGCGAGGCAGAGTAGAGGAGCGCGACAAGTCTGTTGAGGTGAGCGCAGGTGTAAGCGATGATGGAGAAAGAGGAGAATCTGGCGATCAGCGGGATCAATGCGAGAAGAAGCAGACTCAGCCGAATCAGAATCTTGAGCAACCGGGGGAACCGGTTCAACTGGTTCAACATGTTCTCGAGAAATCGGTTCGAAGTGTGTGGGAGAAACCGGTGAAGAACCACGAGCATCACCTGCAAGTGGAGATGGTGAGTGCATTAGGTCGGTAACCAGTTCATCAGCAGGATGCTCAGAGTCACAAACTGAATCAGACACCGGAGATATCAAATTGGAGCTCCGCGGAGACTGAATCTCGGTAATATGTGAAAACGGAAAATCTGTTTTGCGGAAAATAACATCTCGAGATATCGAGATTTTCTTTGTGTCAAGATCATAGACATGCCATCCCTTTTTGGCGAAGGGATATCCCAAAAAAATAGATCGATTACTCCTTGTTGCGAACTTATCACCTCCATGTATTTTATTATGAACAAAACATAAACAACCAAAAACCCGTAAGTGTTATAACGGAGGAGATCGACCATAAATCAGCTCAAAAGGTGACTTCCCATTAAGTAGTGGAGTTGGTGTCCGATTTATGAGATAACCTGCTGTCAATGCGCAATAGCCCCAAAACTCTATGGGAAGACTTGCTTGAAAACGCAGAGCCCTCGCAACGTTGAGTATATTTAGATGCTTTCTCTCTACTCGACCGTTCTGTTGAGGTGTGCCAACACAGGATGTTTCATGCACAATACCTTGCTCTGCGAAATAATCTCGTAAACAAATAAATTCAGACCCGTTGTCGCTTCGTAGTGTTCGAACTCGAGTTGAGATTTGACGCTCTACACGAGCCAAAAAAATTTTGAGATGCGTAGGAGCTTCTTACTTAGAAGTGAGAAGATATATCCAAACCGCACGGGAATAATCATCAACAATAGTCAAAAAATATATTGATCCACAAAGGGCTGGAGTTCGATAAGGGCCCCAAAGATCACATTGTATTAAATCAAAGACCATATGAGTTTTGGTAGTACTCGAAGGAAAAGAATCTCTAGTATGTTTCGCTCGAATACAAATCTCACAGGAGTGTGAATCGAAAAAACCACTAGGACTAGAAAACTGCAACAAATCCAAAACCTTAGACGAGGGATGTCCTAAACGATGATGCCACAAAACCGAAGACTGTAAATCGCCGCCGTGTATAGCTGATGCAACCGCAATACTTCGAAAAAAATACAGTCCATGAATTTGCTCACCCGCACCAATCACCATCCGCGAAATGCGATCCTGAACCACACACAGACGATCAGTTATCTGGAACATACAACCACTATCACGAGTGAGCTGAGAAACAGATATAAGATGACACTAAAGCTCATTCACAAGATACACTATTGATAAACGAAGAGAAGAACCCATCTGAACTGTCCCATGTCGAGTTGACGTAGTATATCGACCATCATGAAGTTTAATCAACACAGGGGTCATATCAGAAACATCACTCAAAAAATCCAATGATCCTATCATATGGTTAGAATCACCTGTATCTATAATCCAAGATTCAAAAAACCACTTACCATTAAGACGATCCGAAGTATCTGAATTCCTGTCTTTGAGTTAAGTGACAAGTGTTTTCCACTGATGATCGGTTAGTCCACTCAACCCAAGTCTATCGGCATCTATAATGGTAGCATGCATCGCTGAACCAGAAGATTCAGATTGAGCAATAGCATTCGAGTGCCCTCCTCGTGTAGAATCTGGCGGTCCACGACCACGAGAAGATGTCACACCCGCTGATGTTAACACACGATTTGGTGGAGCATGTGGACTTGACTTTCCTCGCGGTTTTTCCACCCACCAAGCTGGATACCCTATTTTCTGAAACAATTGTCATCAAAATGTCCAAGCTTTCCACAAATAGTGCATGTGTGTGCCCGATGATCAGCCGGGAGTGCAGCTTGCCGAGACGATGATTGCACGTGAAAACTCACACCATCAACACGTTCATTATGGAATTGACTAGTAAGTTTGGATTCATCTTCTTGCTGCAAAACATTTTATGCTTCTTCCAATGAAGGCAATGGAACACGAGAAAGGAGAGAAGATTTTACAGTTCCACAAATTGACTCATCGAGACCCATCAATAATTGATGAAGTTTGTCCTCTTCTCGCTCCTTTCTCACCTCCTCCATGGTCTTAGCTTGTTGATAATCAGCAAGACTCTTCCACAAGCTTGTTAGTTTTCCATAATACTGATCCAAAGTCGTTCCATGTTGCAAGTTCGGTTTTCAAACACTGAACCCTTTGACCATTCTTCACACCATACCTCTTTTGAATGTGTGTCCACATCTCATGTGCATCCTCAAGATGTGAAATTGAATCAGAGATATTCTTTTCAACTGTCAATTTCATCCAAGACACCACCAAAGCGTTGTTCGCTACCCAATCTTCAAAATCAACCGAATCTATTTCTGGTTTAGGAATAGATCCACCAGCGAAACCAAACTTTTTCCGAGCTGTAAGTGCCAATCGCATATTGGTCGCCCATGCATCATAGTTGGAACCTCAAAGCAGAGGCCTAGAAATTACCGTACCGGGATTATCTCCAGATGACAAATCATAAGGAGATATCGTCTTCCTTTTTGATTCAATCGAACCCGATACCCCTGAAGACATCGTGGTTGAAGTCGGCGAAGCTTCAGGATTTACCATCTCAGAATTTGTTTTTGTTAAAGGAGAAGTGATTTAATCAAAAACTAGGTCAAAGAAAAGAATAAGAAATTGAATTATCAGAAGGAAAAATCGAAAGCGTAGATCACAAGTAGTAGAACCTGTCTCTGATACCATGTCAAGAAACCTACAGCAATTTATGAAAGGTTTTCTTGTTTATTCATCTTTGCCAATCGGCCTATATATACATCAATATAGGAACCCTAATATCAACATGTAACTAATTTCAACCGTAAGCCCAATAAGGCCCAATAGAACAACATAATTAATGAACATATGTTTAGTTTGGTGTTCCGTACATTATAAATATGTTTTCTACTTGGCACCAAACGTCTGCATTTGCCATACCCCAACTGATCATGGGATGAACAAGAATTTTTCGCAAACTCATTTCGCATAAAACATTGGACCAAAGCTCAATCAATATATATATGCACACGGTAAAATCAAACAATAAATCGATGTTGGTCGCTAAGTATAAAACCAGCATGCCACTCCGAAAGGTTAAAAACTTAACATATTATTAATGTTAATCATTTTTTTAACCTTTTTGACGAGCCTCAAGGTATCGGGTGCGCCGCAATTGCCGGGTCTAAAGTTACCACAATCACCACTTGCATGGCCATAGTCGGCGAAATTGATCTTTGTGAAAACATATCCTTTCTCTTTGCAATCAAAAATCAATACAGAAGCCCTAGACCTGTTTTGGTGACGACAAACTGGAATCTGATTGCCCAACTTAGGAAGAGAACTCCCAAACTCACGAGGGTTAGGAATGGAATCAGAGAAATTATGTTTCAGGCCAACTTCGATTTTGGTGTCTCTTGCATCATAATTAACGTCCATTTTTAAAGCTAGACAAGAGATAGAGGAAAGAAACAGAACAAGAACTAATATGAAGCCATGACGACGACAACTGGTAGTTCCCATTTTTTTTTTTTCGGTGAAGTGAAAATGCTATTAACATACTAGTACGGATGTAGTTATATATAGGTAAATTTTTATTTTATTCGTTGAAACTCAAATATTTAAAGTTTGCTGGAGAGGCGAATTCGTGTGCAGATGTATCCGCAAAATTTTCTGTCAATTTGTCTTTCAATTCTTGGATTTCGGAGGTGTTGGTGAAGGACATCATTCTGACTTTTCTACGATAGTTTATTAATAGTTTTGCATTTTTCTTCCAAAAGCAAAAGAAAAATAAAACAGAAGCAAAATATTTTTCTTCCAAAAGAGAGTTTATTTGGTTTCACAATTATCCGTTGATCTTTAGAGTTTTGTCTCTTTTAATTGATTTTATTGTTATAGTAAGGTTACAAACTTAAAAGTTTGCTCTTATATTTATTCCCGTCACAGTAAGATAAAAGTGATGCATGTTGTACCACTTTTCACGTCTTAACGTTTTCGAAACTTTATGCCGCAAGTTTTGTAACTATTTAAAACATTCAACAAAAATTTTACGTTTTTTATTTTGTTTCGAAAAGATGATGTCCCTATATATTATGAACGTGTTAAAATGCGTTATATTATTTACTAATACCATGCATTTTGTTAACGCTTTATCATTATGTAATTAAATGCTCTTATGAACTAAAAATGTTTTCACTATTTGATCACGGGACTATTATGTTATCCCCAGTATTCCATTATTCATACCCGTCAATAATAAAAGAAAATCAGAATTCAAAGTTCAAAAATATTAAGCAAAACCGTGATTATTTTGAGTTTTTTTGTTTTTTTTTTTGTTAATTGATTATTTTGAGTGTTCCAACTTCCAACTTCTATAATATCTCTTCTAGGATTTTGAAGTTTCACTACCTCTTCAGGTGTATCGAATTACTATTCCTAACAACAAACAAACTATGAAAATACACAGACTGCTGGAACATGCATATTCAAACCTGTTATTAGAACAGCACGTACTGGAATATAAGTTAAAGTAGACGTGGCTAAGACTAATTAATTCTCGATAAATCTTAGAGAGTGTATATGTCTCAAAGTGATCTATGGAGATATTTTCAAGACAAGAGGATGAGCACGAAGAAAAAAAAGATTCATGAAGCTATCTGGAAGATAGAAAGATATGGAAGATATGAAAGATATGAAGAGATATATATAACTTTTTTTGGAAATTTGCAAGTCTTCAAGGAAAAATTGGATTACAATATTGGATCAGTAAATCAGTATAAATACATGAAGATGAATTTCTACTAAAGAGAAAAAAAAGTACGTTGTTGAGTTTTTATCTTTTACAGTACGTACACTACAAGTGTACACCGTGAAACATAAATGTGTGTGTTGTATTGGCTATTTTCGCTTCGGTCACGGCTCGCCATTACAAGAAAATATGATGAAATCCTACGATATTTCTTTCGTAATGTTTGGTAAGAATATTTTCCTATCTTAAACCTACAAAATTTTGACGAAAAATAGAAATCATAAGAAATTCGTAGGAAATTTTTTACGAAAAACTGTCGTAGGATAATGGTGAAAAATTTTCTACGGAAATCCTACGTACAAAACATGTCCGTAAAAAAACTGGTACGAAATTAGACGGAATTCGGTTGAAAAAAATTACTATTGTAACGGTAAAAAATTCGTAGGAATTTTTTTTACTATTTTCTTACGAAACATAATCATCAGTGTTATCGTATGAATTTTTTAGGAAATATTCCTACCAATTTCTTATGAAACATAATCCGTAGGTTGTACGTTGGAATTGCGTAACAAAATTTAATGTTTAAAATCTCTATATTAGCTTTAATGTTTCTCTTTTGTGCCTCTTCTTTATTCTTGGTAGTCGGCCTCTTTCTCTATCTTAGTCTCTCTCTCACTCTCATTCTCTAGCAGCTCCGACCAGCAGCCGTCTACGTCGACAAGCCGCCGTCGTTCGTCTCTTTTACTAGTTTTGTCTGTCGTACCTCTGACCGCTACGCTTCTATCTCTCTCCTTTCTTCCTTATTCTTCCAATCAGATTCCCAAGATCGCCGCCTATAAACTCCATGTTTCTCTTTGCCCTCCAATCTCCGCTGATCTGGTACCCTCTCACTCTCTCGTGAGTCTTCTCTATATCTCTCTTTATCCATCTCTCTCCATTTCTCTCTCCGCCGCTAGCAATTGCATCTTGACGATTGTCTTGTGGAATTTGGGTTCTTTTAACAGTTAAAATACCAATAATAAGTTGGTTTATGTTTAGGTTCTCGAAGATGAACTTCAATGCACCTCTTTTTTCAACATGGCGGAGGCAGAACACATCAATCTATGTGCATAGAAACAATTAAATTAACTTCTCTGTTGATGTCTTAGCCGTTTACTTAAGGTTTCTTATGTGTTGAGATTAATGTTTTGCAGTGGCATTATGAGACTTGATACTTGTGCATGCCAAGATGTCGCCATTCTGGGGTTCGGGTTCCTTAAACTCGATGGTAAGATTTGGTTCTCTTTCGCAGAATCACAGTAACCTTTCAATATGTTTCTTTGTTGTATTGCACTCTATGATAAGGTTAAAGAACCAAGTTTCCCAAGTATTTGGACTAAGTCTTTTTGATCAAGTCATTTATTTTTTTCTAAGTCTAAGTCTGAGATTTGCCTAAATCTTGTGTTCTTATTGCTTTGATTGGGATCTTATCACTATAATTTTGTCTTGTGGGTTTATTATGTAGCTTGGGCAAGAGAAGGTACAAAGAAAATAGATTGTGATGTCTTATTACATCCCTTAACAACTTTCTTGGGTGAGTTCTTGCTATTAGATGAAACATAGATAGTGTTGAGTTTATAGTTACGTGAACAATCAAAAAGTCAACACTGATTAACATTCACCTAAATTTGATTCACTGAAGCTTTCCAAAACTATATTGACACAATTGGTTTTTAGATTTAAATTTATTTTCTTGTTGTTATAGAAAAGCATTGGCTAATGCCTTAGCAGCTGCACTGTCGATGTGGGCATTGTGAAAAACAGATTTGCACCAGAATCTCTTAACCTTTATTAATAAACTCCAAGTGCCTTTTATAATGGCTTACAAAGAAAGAACTGACTCAACGAGAAAATAGGAATCAACTACAACCACTAACCCAACTTAAGCCACTTGACTCTAACTGATGACTCGGTAAACAACAAAACAGAAGCAAATGAAACACAAAGCAGGACAAAACAGAAAAACGAAAGATAGACTCCAACAGGCATTAGGAAATGCAGGCATGGGAGCATTACAGGTAAAAGTATATATTTTTTGCAAATCTTGATAACCATTCTTGCAACGTGATGTTTATTAACTTTTGAATTGTTTGGTTTATGTTTTCTTTTTCATAATGAATCGGTTGTTACTTTTGACTTTTGTAGAACATTTGCGCTCACATAAAGATTTTGATAAAGGCGTGAGAAGTTTTATGCTGGTCTTGCTAACCAATTGGTTGCTCTCCTACGAGAGACACAGTTCTCAACTTACTGATCCCAGCAAAACTCGATAAGAAGCCTTTTCGTCGTCGATAGATATTTGTGAGAGGACTAAAAAAAAAAAAAGTATTCCTATTATCTAATTTAATGAAAATCCTTTACCAACAAAAAATAATAATTTGATTTTATGTATATTATTCGGATTTATAATTAATGATTTTTTATAAATTTTAGTTTAATTTTCGAAATTAATATAATTATTGAAAAAATATTAGTTAATTTTATTATTTATCAAGTTGGTAAAAAAATAGTAGAAAACATTTTTTATTAAAAGAGTCGTAGGAAAATAGTTTTAGGAAATGTTTGGTAGGAAAATTGTAAGAATGTATTTCCTACGAATATTTTGATAGGAAAAAAGTTAAAAACATTCTTCCCATTTCCTACGAAAGTGTTTTTAGAAAATTTCCTACGAAATTTTTACCAATATCGATTTTTAACGGGATATTTTATACAATCTGTTTTTGTAGGAAAATGATAGGAAATACATGTTTCATACGATTTTTCCTACGGCCGTAGGAAAACAAGATTTTTTTTGTAGTGCACTTGACTTTGCTCTCTCTCAACGGCCAAGATTAGTTGTTCTAAGCTTTCGTTCCTCTATTCAGGCTATCTCGTGTGGTGCTAGTTTGGTAAGGTGCATGACTGTTCGCCAACACCAACATCAGAGGAGGGTGTTGTTTGGGTATGTGCTCATCGTCTTCTTGGTGGCCACCGATTTGACATGGAAGTCACACCTCGCGGCTCTCTCCTTGGCTATTGGTAGTTGGTTTTGGGCTCCTCTTCATTGCTTTTGGTGCTCGTGGTCCTTAGCCATCTTTGGCTATCAAATTCATCATCCATCAATTCTATATCATTTTTCTTCCCATAGCTTGCATTCTTCTTTGTTTTAACTGCTATTATTGTTGTTCTAATTTGCTACTTGTAACATTTTTGCAATTAAATAGAATATCTTTAAAAAAAAAAATGTGTGTGGTGGTAAGTGACAAGGTCTAAAATCAAATAATCATATTTTTTTTTTTCACTGGTTGAATTTTATATTGAACTTGTGGAAGATTACAAAGCCGGCGGTTAAAATCAAATAATCATATATGGAAGAGTTTGAATTCGTAAACTGACATAAAACTTTTATTTTTATAAAGCTAGAAATAGGAAACAAAAACCTAATTCGGTGGATTACGTAAATGAAGAATATTTTAAGAATCACTTTCCCTTAACGTAGGAAACAAGAAAGCTTAAGTTTTTTCACAAATAGCAGAAAAAACGAAGCTAACAGGTCCTTTACAATGCGTCTGCCCAAACATCTCGTCTGTAATATAAATCCTACACCGTTGTTATCCAAGACAATTCTGCATAAAAAATATATATATATTCCATAAAATGTTTATCGGCAAACAGATTACTAATGTTGAGTAACTAGATTCAAAGTAGCTGGCGCACCGCAGTTTCCACGTTTAAGCTTTTCACATAATGAACCAGTGGGCTGACCATAGTCGGCGAATTTGATCTGAGAAAAAACATATCCTTTATCACAAAAAGGTGCAAATATGATACCATCCTCAGACGGGTTATTCAACCCGCACAGAGGATATACTTTGCCCCGTGGAGGAGATCCTCCAGACTTTGAATTGGAGATACGTTTCGGATCACTATCGATTTTAATGCCTCTTGCATCAAAAGAACCGTTGATTTTTGAAGCAAGATTAGAAAAAGATGATAGAAACATAACAAGAAGCAAAATGATGAAGCCATGACGACAAAGATAATGTGAAGTTTCCATTATTTTTGGTTCTCTTACAAATCAGAAGGATAATGAAAAGGCTAAGCAGACTACTTACGTGTGTGTTTAGTTATATATAGGTAGTGTTTTCATAATATATATTTGTTAGAGAGACCAATTATGTGCGAATGTCGCTGCGATGTTTACTAGCAATTTGTCACTTTTCATACTTCTTGGCTTTCAGAGGTTTTGGTGAAGGACATTCATTCTGACTTTTTTGCGATTGCTGAATAACGTGTTTGCATTTTCAGAAGATATAATTAAATTGCTTTCCTAAATAAAGATAGTCTAATTGGTCTCACATCCCATAGATCTTCAGGCTCTTCTCTCCGCTAATTGATTGTATTATTATACTTATCCATATATATATATGCTATGTTCTTAGAAAAATCATATGTACTCTTACATAAGCTTTCTTTTGTTAGGAAGGGTTGGTGTGAACATGAAGATTGATCTTCTTCTTTACATAAGGTTTTGTACACCAACAACAAATTTGATTTATAAAATTTCAGAGATTTGTTCATCTAGTTTGCTTCCCTTCGAATTTTTTTTGGCTAGGTGGGAATATATTCCTTAAAGACTACAAGACATTATCGTCAAGTGTTGGCCTCGTATGTTTCAACCCAACATTTTAACCCTAGTTTGATCCTGAAAAATTGCGACATCTTCTTCTTCACATATTTGGAGGTATCCAGAGACTTATGTATCATTACCTAATTGACAGATTTTAGAATCCTTGGATCGGCCGCCAAAAAAAATTTACTTGTTTAACAAAACTCATTATTAGAGTTTTTAATTTTCATTCTAAGAATTTGTATTCAATTTCAGTTAGGCTAAAAGTCATAAAACATTATGGATGTGGTTTAGCCTTTATTAGAGACGAAGTAGTTCGTCATTTTCATGTTAATTAATAAGTTTATATCTTGGAAAATTTGCATTCTTTCTCTACTTTAGTTTCCCGATATCAAAACAACTAATATATTTTCCTAAAATGCAGAATTTATGCGGGTTTGTATTCGGATGGTACATCATCAATAACGACATTGATACAAACTACCAATCAAGTTATATGTAGTCCCTCTTACACAACATTAGGCTACATGTAGTTCCCACTAGGTTATTTGTTGGCTGGTATATCTTTTCATAGATGATTTGATAATAGCATATTTTATTATAACACTCTTTCTTATGCATAATCGGAAAGGAAAAGAGTCCAATCAAATAGGAAACAAGAGCCTGATTCGATGGATTGCCTAAATTAGCAACATAAAACGATGCACTCTATGAAAGGTCTTTACTAAAAAAAGATCATAATATGATCAACAACAACTTGATAAAAATAAAATAAAAAAATAAGACAAAACTCTTTTATAAGAATCACTAATCCTTTAAGTTACTTTTTTTTCACAAGTACCGGAAAAAGCGAATCTAACAGGTCCTTTACAATGGGTCGGACCAAACATCTCGTCTGTCACTGGGAAAAAACATTCTTCTTTTCTAAGACAATTCTGCATAAATTAGAACAATAAATAATACTATAAGATATGGAGTACTAGTACTTCATTCAAACAGATAATCAAATATGTTTAGTTAAACCTTTTTGACGAGCCTCAAAGTAGCGGGTGCTCCGCAGTTTCCACGTTTAAACGTTTTTTCACAGTCACCAGTGGGTTGGCCATAGTCGGCAAATTTTATCTCGGAGATAACATATCCTTCACCACACAAGATGGGCAATATCTTGCTAGGCGCCGGTTTCTAAAAGCACAGTGGCTGTTGATTCGGTTGATATTCTCCAGACTTGGAATTGGAGAGAACACCTTTCCTATCACTGTGGATTTTGATGTCTCTTGCATTATAAGAACCGTTGATCTTTGAATCAAAACAAGACACATAAGAAACGAATATAACAAAAAGCAAAACGATGAAGCCATGACGACGAAGACAATGTGTAATTTCCATTTGTAATCCAGTTTTTGGTTCCCTTAAAAATCAGAAGGATAATGAAAATGCTATGATGACTACTTAGGGATGTAGTGAAATAACTACAGGTTCTTTGAGATGCTAATTTGTGTGCGGAATATGGCTGCGAAGTTTTCTATCAATTTGTCGTTTAAATTTTGTTCTAAATTTGGCGTTCGGAATTGTTGGTGAATGACTTTTCTTCTTACTTTTCCACTACTTATAATAGATTTGCATTTCTAGTAGAAAAAGTTGCTCCAAGACCTTTTTGAGTTTCTCCTATATATTAGATCATCTGTGATTTTTAGACTTCCGTCTGTGCTAATCAATACAATAAAAACACTAAGAATCTCTTCAGGCCTGACACCTCAGCATTTTTGTATGTTCTCAGGTTCACTCATCATTAAAATCGTCATCCAATGAAAACATTTCGATTAATACACATCAGCTCTCCAACTTGACACATCAGCTCTCCAGCTTGCCACATCATTTTTTCATTAAAATACATTATTTTAAAAAGACAACCAATCAAATTAAAACAAATAATACACACCATCATTTTTTTTTTTAATATTGACACTAATTTGTTAAAAGAAAAACAAAATCAAATTATTTATAAAATTATTTAGATGTAGAAATTGACTACTTGAATTTGCATAAATCTTTCGCCAAAACCCGACATCATTTGGAGACGTAAGTGCAAGCACATATAATTCAACAAAAAGACATGATATTTAAGATTAAATAGATTGAAGAATATAGATTGTTTTAAAACATGTACTAAATCAAGATTTGGTCATATGATTGCTCAACGGATGCAAAAAATTTACCTCAAAAACTACTGAATTGGTGTTTTAGACACCAATAATTACCAAAACAATTTTAAATTTGAAATTATATCTAACATAAAGAAAATATTAAAACATTAAAAAAAAGTAAAAAGATATTTCGTAGTGTAGCGCGGGTTCTCATCTAGTTAACTTGAATGAAGGCATAATTTTTCTTCTTTGAATATATTATGTTTTATAACAATTTCATTCGTGTACTTCCATTGGCATTACACTATAGATTAAAATGATGATCAACATACTGGAAATAATTGATTTAAATAAAATAAAAAATCTAATTTGTCAATTACACGAAGACAATGTTGCCAACAATATATGTGTTCTAACATGTCATGGTTTTCATCGAACCGTAACGGATCTCATTACTTTAGTAAAATTAATGTTTGCGAACTACACCAACTAAAATATTTTACAAGGCTACACAACTCAACTGAAACAATGCATGTATTTTTTATAGTTGTATCTTCACCGATAGTATCTTGTATTTGTTGATTCTAAAAGAATATAGAGCGCAAATTAAGAATTTGAAAAGAACTACTCCCCCTACTCACTCTCTATTAATTATCAGAAACTCGTTTGTGCTAATAAAGCTATGAACTCACGTATATATATATATATATATATATCAGTTACAAAGGACTTGGACTAAACTCAAATTAATAACCGAAGCAGAAAATAAAAAGTTTGAACTCGGAAAGGAGTTCAATCTTGGAATCTGAAACAAACGTGTAAAGTAGGATACAAAAGCTTGACTTGGAAAACAAAAAAAACTAAGCTTTCCTACAAGTAGCTTCAAGAACGAGTCTAACAGCTCCCTTGCAGTGGCTCGGACCAAAAATCTTGTCCGCAACAAACAACTTACACTTCTCTCTCCTAAGACAAAACCGCACAAATAACGATGATTATTATAAGAACACTATTTGAAAAATTATAATTAATGTTATAATTGATTTTGTTTACGTTTCTAAGGAGATTTAAGGTATTGCTTGCTCCGCAATTGCCGCGTTTAAATTTCCCACAACTACCAGTGGTTTTGATTGATTCAAAATCGAATCTAGATTTTAAAATTTAGTAATCGTGAGTAGTTCCGATTAATTAGCTTATTTTTAATTTAAAATTTTATTATCATAAATTATGGATAATTATTTTTTTGTTTATTTATGTTTTTTATTTTGTTTTTCAGACTTTGTACTTTTCTATTTCAATTGAGTAATTTCAATTTCAATTTCAATTATTCTTTTTTTTCCTGCAATTTTCTAGGTTTTTTTGTTTAATGAAGTGGAATGAAGACGTTACAGCCAGAGATATTCAAGAAGATGTTGATGAAGAATTACCAGAGAACATGAGCAGTCCACCACCATGTCCAGAACCACAAGAAAACCTGAGCAGTCAAGGTATGTTCAGACAAGGTATGTTCGTTACTTTCTGTTCAGACAAAGTATTTTGTTAATACATAGAGTCCAATAAGTATATCTTGAGTCGGTACAGAAATGGGATCTCCAATAGCTGGAGATAAGAGATTCATATGAGAAAACATAAGTAAACGAGCCTCTGCTTGAGCCTCTAAAGATAAAGGCACATGAATAGCCATTTGATCCCCATCCCCATCAAAGTCTGCATTGAACCCCTTACAAACTAATGGATGTAAACAAATAGTGCATCCTTCCACTAAAATTGGTTGGAATGACTGTATGCCCAATCTATGTAGGGTAGGTGCTCTATTCAGTAACACGGGATGCCCCTGCATGACTTCTTGAAGGATTTCCCAGACAATCGGCTTTTTTCACGAATTTGACTCTTAGCAACTCCTATGTTCGAAGCCAGATGCTGTCTAATTAAACCATGAATTACAAATTTCTGGAAGAGCTCTATTGCTATTTCGCGAGGCAATCCACATCGATGTAATGAAAATGAAGGTCCAACGACAATCACCGAGCGCCTCGAATAATCGACTTGCATTCAATTACATCTGAAAATGAATTGTAAACCTTATTATGACCATCCCTCATAGGTTGTCCACGAATTCCATTATCAAGAAGTGTATCCACAGCTTCTTGTACCAATTTTTCATGACACATTACCAATTCCCCTGGTATAGATCTACTTGTTGTTAATAGATCGGTAAGAGTATTGTTCCGATAGATAACTCTTCTATAGAGTTCATTAATATTTGAACTCATTAGTTTACCCCTAATTTCGAGTCCATCAAACAGTAATTCTCAAGGCTCAACTCCGTCTTCATCGACCACTACACCTCCAAGAAAGTTTAAATCTTTAACAGAGGTCTATGAGTTTTGTAGATTTGCATTGTATGCTTTTGATCATCTTTGTTTTGGAGAAGCAGCAAATGTTCCAGATTGGCAAGTTGCAATGTTCTATTGGACGCCATAGAGAAGAATTCAACGTGGGAATTAGTTGTTTTAGAAGAGAAAAATATAACTAGACTAAAGTAGGTGTACAAAACAAAGTACAATGCCAATAGAAGCATAGAAAGCACAAAGCTCGTCTTGTGCCGAAAGGCTACACACAGAAGCAAGGGATAGACTACGAAGAAACGTTCTCTCTGGTGGCTTGTTTTGAAACAGTAAGGAATGTTCTAGCTTTGGCTACACACTTGCGCTTACTTGTTTTTCAATTTGAATGGTAATTTGGAAGAAGAAGTTTATGTCTCACAACGAGAAGGTTTTGTTGTAAGTGGCAAGGAAGGTAAGGTTTACAGATTGAGAAAAGCGCTTTACAGACTGAAGCAAGCACCGCATGCATGGTACAACAAAATCGATATGTTCTTTCAAAATAATGGTTTCAAAGAAGTGAAAATGAGCCTACCCTTTACCTGAAGAAGCAAGGTAACAATGACTTCTTGGTGGATTGCTTTTACGTTGATGATATGATTTATAGGGTTTCCTCTGAGTTGTTGATTAATGATTTCAAGTCAAGCATGATGAAGAATTTTGAGATGACATATTTGGGTTATTACAATATGTTATGGGAATTGAGGTAATTCAAGAAGAAGAAGGGATTTTTGCTAGTTAGAAAAAGTACCCTGCTGAGTTGGTGATGAATTTTAACATGTCTAATTGTGAGAAGGTGTTCACACCAATGAACATCAATGAGAAGATGGGACTTAACAAGTAGATGCAAAACTTTACAGGAGTTTGATTGGTGGTTTAAATGATTTGACACACACTAGACCCATTGTATGATCACAGATTTTCTTTTTTAGGAACTTCTGTTGAGCGGAATAATTTGGAACTAGAAAAATAAAATACGCACACAAGATTTATAATGGAAACTCCAAACCGGAGAAAAAACCACTTCCGTTGTCGAAAGACAATCAGAGAAAATTCACTATGTGAAAAATCGTTACAACCACACTCTCAGTGTTTTCTCACACACCCAAAACACAAGAAACAGAACTTACAAACACAAAAGAATTTTTTCCCACAAAATTCTCCCACTCAAGTTATAACCCAAAGAAATTTATCTATCGTGAACAGTAATTACGACGTGAACAGTAACTCCGTCGTGAACAGTAGCTCCGGAGAAATTTATCACTTTTATTTTTTTTTCTTCTCTTTTTCTTTCTTGTTTTGGGATAATTATGATTTTTACATTACCTTGATATTTATAGGAGATGATGAGGTTTGGTGAGCCGACAAATGTTGAAAAAATCAACATCTATTATTGAATTTACCAAATTTCCATTGTTAAATTTATCAACCTCTATTGTTGAATCAATCTCCAATTTTGAATTTCTACAATTTGACTAACAGTTTCCGGTCACCGTGAAAAGAAACGTCCATCTTCGAAGCTAGACTAACACAGAGGAAAGAAACATAACAAGAAGCAAAATGAAGCCATGAAGACGACAGCAATGTGAAGTTCCCATTTTTTTTTAGTGTTCTCATAAATGATCAAAAAGAATTAATGCAGGTTATTTATGGATAATTATTTTCTTTAAATAATAATGAAAGTTTGTTTGAGAGGCAGATTCGTGTGTGGATGTGGTCTCGAAGTTTTCTCTTGATTTTTCGTTCTTCATCTTCTTGGCTTTCGGAGGAGTTAGTGAATGACAACTCTCTCTTGACTTTTCTACGATTACTTATTAATAATAGGTTCGCATTTTCAGTAGCAAAAAGTAGAAAATACTTTTAATGATTCGTGAAACGGTTAAACTCTCTTATATTAGAAAAACATTTTCTACTTTTTTGCTACCCATGAAAATTTATTTTCCAGATAAAAGAGAGTAGTCTATTTAATTCCCAATAATACAAGTTTGGTAATCACTTTTTCTGTTAATTGAACAAATTATGCCATAATATATAATTTTATATTTTTAAAAGGACCTTAATTAACTTTTTGTTTCTCATCGAACTGTAAATTACGAGTTAAAGTGAAACGTACATCAATGAAGTATAAGGTGCTTCTATTTTTGTCGATACGGATTTTGTTCTATTTTTCTAGGAATGTCGGTTTGGCTTTTTTTTTGGTTATGAGGGCAGTTATCTTTTATGGAATTGTACTTACTCTCGGTTATGGGATAGTATGTACTTTTAATGCGTTAAATTCTCTTTGCTAACACAGATAATTGAAAGAAAGAAAAAAGGAACACCCATTTATAAAAGTATACAATTTAGTAGAATGGGAGCCGACCGTAATTGCTTTCTTACACGTTAAGTCCAAGCTCTCTCGATGCATGAAAAGCCCACGTGGCATGGTTTCTCGAACAGACGATCTTCTCAAGTACGTGTCGCGCAAAAGGATATTTGGAAGATGAAATTCGGAAATTAAGGAAAGTAACAGAACACACGTGGCGACTTTTGCTTTATCAAGGTCATCACGTGGCATCTCACTATAACCAAAACACTTGCTATAAAAGCAACAAGCAGCTCTAAAAATACTTATTAAAACCACGAATATTCGAAATATTTTACAAAATCCTATCTAAAATCTTTCTTGGAATCCAAGCAAATAAGAAACAAAAAAACAAACCATGGCATCGGGACAACGGGAGGCAGAGAGGTCCGCGAAGGCCGAGAGAGCTGAGGCCGCGGCGAGTGTAGCTGCTGACGATTTGAAAGATATCAACAGAGGGGATGTGACGTACAAGGTGACGGAGAGGACAACAACTACCGAGCCGGAGAGGCCCGGGCTGATAGGTTCAGTGATGAAGGCCGTGCAAGGAACGAAAGAAGCAGTGATCGGTAAAAGCCATGATGCGGCTGAGTCAACGAGAGAGGGAGCCGAGATTGCATCGGAGAAGGCGGCGGGAATGAGAGACGCCACCGGAGAGAAGGCCGGAGAGGTTAGAGACAGTACTGCGCAGAAGACAAAGGAAACTGCTGATTACACGGCCGATAAGGCGAGAGAAGCTAAAGATAAGACGGCGGACAAGACTAAGGAAACCGCAGATTACACTGCAGATAAGGCGAGACAAGCTAAAGACAAGACTGCGGAGAAAATGGGCGAATATAAAGATTACACTGCCGAGAAGGCAACGGAGGCCAAAGACAAGACAACGGAGAAGATGGGCGAGTACAAAGACTACACGGTGCATAAGGCGAAAGAAGCCAAGGATAAGACGGCAGAGAAAGCAAAGGAAACTGCGGATTACACTGCGGATAAGGCGAGGGAAGCAAAAGATAAGACGGCTGAGAAAATGGGTGAATATAAAGACTATACAGCGGAAAAGGCGACAGAAGGGAAAGGCGCAGGAGTTGGTAAGATTGGTGAACTGAAAGATAGCGCCGTGGACACGGCGAAGAGAGCTATGGGTTTCTTGTCAGGCAAGACAGAGGAAACCAAACAGAAAGTCGTTGAGACCAAAGACACGGCCAAGGTATTAAACTAGCAGAATATTATATGTATTTAGATATGCATTGTTGGTTAGTAAAATGACGTTTGTCGTTCATTAATAGGAAAAAATGGACGAGGCGGGAGAAGAAGCGAGGCGAAAGATGGAAGAGATGAGACTCGAGGACAAAGAACTTGAAGAGGATGCTTCTAGAAAGACGCAACAGAGCACAGAATCGGCTGCTGACAAAGCCCATGAGGCTAAAGATTCCGTTTCCCAAAGGTACAGAACATGATTTCCTGAGAAAGATTTGATCCGAGGGTCGGAAATTTTATTTGGTGAATATGTTAATATCTGTTGGAATTGTTTTTGTAGGGGTGAAGAAGGGAAGGGAACGATAATGGGTGCGTTGGGAAACATGACGGGAGCGATAAAGAGCAAACTGACTGGTGCGACCACTCCGTCTGATGATGAGACACGGGCGGTGGCGCGTGGAGACGAAGGTACGGGCACGGGGAAGACAACAGTGACGGTTGACGTGAAAGATACGAGGCCTGGACACGTGGCAGCTTCCCTGAAAACGTCAGATCAGATGACTGGTCAAACTTTTAACGATGTTGGAGAAATGGATGAAGAGGCAGGGAGAGGCAAAGTCGTCGTGGAAGAGAAAGGGAAGCTGTGATATACTTAAAAACGCTGCGTTTGGTTTTATGTAAAAGAAGATAAAATGTTTTTTTTTTTGGTCATGTCTTTTTTTTACCAATCTTGTTTTGTAATAAAACAGCTTTTGTTTTGTCCTTTTGGGGTTTTAACTGTTTCCTTTTCCAACCTGGTGAAATGAAAAACCCATTTCTAAATATCCGATTCTGTTGTCGTGACTAATCATGAATTGATTTTTGTGGCAAATTCATTATACAAGTTACAATAACAGATGTATTGCCTCTCGTTGCAGTCAAACATAATTTAAACTAAATCTGTTGAATAATATACTACGTGGTGTTATAACACTAGCACCAACAGGAATTGCATAATCCTTAATCACTGGTTTTGTAAGATGATATATTTAATCAAATAATATTATGATAACTGTGAATATTGGTATTGGATTCGTAAAAGTACACAATCAAGATATGACTCTTGTCGGAGAGCTCAAGCAAGTTCTTGTCTTTCTATTAAACAGCTTTTGAGGTGGTTCTCACTCGTGCTCTCACTGACACACAGCCGATTTGTAAAATCACAAGTTTCCCTCGCTCAATCACAGAACAGAACTCAGATATCGAACGGACAAATCTCAGAAGTCAAATTGCTTGCTTAAGAGAGGAGCTTTGGCTCGTACCTGGTTTGGAGTCTGAGGATGATATGGCAACGTTCCCCATTTTAACTTCCATAGCTTCTTGCTCCTCATTTTCTGTCTTCTTTCTCTCTGTATCGAGCTTGTCTTCGGATTTTTGATCTTTAGGTGAGAGTGAAGGTTTTAGAGAGCGAGGACCAGAGTTGATCCACGGATGTAACAGACACTGAGCCGCAGTTGGTCGTTTCTCGGGGACGAAATCAAGAATCGAAACAAGAAAATCACTCAAGTCATTTGCATCTTGCTCACTGAACTCGTACTTCTCTGTCAGGACTTTGTTCATGGGCCAGAAACGCAGTCTTCTGATGTGTCGAAGATCACCATGTCTGTTAAAGAAATCTCTGGAGTAGCGGCCTCCTAATGCTATCTGTAAAACACAACAAAGAAAAGAGTTGGAGCTTTTTGAATCGTCAAACAAACTTCTTAACTCAAACTGTCTGCTAATGATTCTGCTACCTTGCGTGGCATCATCCCAAGAAGCTCCATCATCAGAGCCAAGTGGTCCTGTTAGCAGAAAAAGCCAATTAGATTCTCCAAACTCCCATAAACAAAATTGAAACAATCAGAAAGCATATCCACGCTAAAATCCCACAAAACAAGATAAGAGAACTTAAGCATACCTCGTCTCTATCATAATTGTCTCCACTATGGGGATCGAAAAGTACATCTCCGGTGGCAAGTTCAAAACATATGCACGCGAAGGACCAGAGATCTGCAGATGTAGAGTATTTAGATCCAAGGATTACTTCTGGACACCTATACTGTCTCGTTTGAATGTCGCTTGTGAACTGTTTGTATGTCCAACATGCGTTACCAAAGTCAACAAGTTTACACTTGAGGTCAGCAGATGCCACAAGGTGCTTTCTACTCGATCGACTCCCTTTCTTACCACCTTGCTTTCCTTTCTCGCTACCATCTAATCCATTTGTGGCAGAAGTAGAAGGACAATCTTCTTCTATCGATTTTTCTGCAGCACTTGGTTTTCCATTAACCGGTGATCCTGCTCCACGAACTTTGTCAGATTCAGTATTGCCTTTAATCTCAGCATCTCCCTGAGCCGAAAGCTTTGCCTTTCTATGAATGCCTGTCTTTTGATTTTTCACAAAATCCCCATTGGAGTCAACTGTCTTATCCTTATCAGTGGGGAGAACAAGAGGAGCTCCGGACTTCCTGGGATCTTTAGACGGATCAATCGTTGACGGTAACAAGACATTTTCAGGCTTCAGATCAGTATGTATGATGGAGAGCTGTTTATGCAAGTAGTCTAATCCAACCAACATATGATAACAAATCTCTTTAACCATCGGAATAGGCAAGCCACGGTAATCAGAATACTTTATCAGCGTTAACAGGTTATCACCCAAATACTCAAAAACCATACATACATGCTGCCCATTCGGACCTGAGTGTTTAAAGTGATCCAAAAGCTTCACAACACATTTGGTATCATCAGTGTCTCCCTCTGCAATCTGTTGCAATATAGTTATCTCATCCATGGCAGCCTCAGTATAATGCTGAGCACTCTTTTGCACCTTTAAAGCCACATATCTCTGTAGATTGGATACGAATAAGAAATCACCCAAGTTAATATCTAAAGCATTTCATATAACGGTCCAAACATCTTCACATACACCAAATCAAGCCAAAATAAGGAGTATAGATTACAATTTCCATTTGTTCACTAGATGAGCAAGAATCTAAACTTAGTTACTAACTAACACAGAGTGAAACAGGATAATTTCACTTTTCGAACATCTAATTAACAACGAATTAGAACAACCTCCATCTAAGGATTAGCTTCAAGCAATTCGTATAAATAAAAAATGGCGAGAGAGAGCAAGAGAGAGATACGTACAGAGGATTGAGTGTCCCAGGCGAGCCAAACAGTAGAGAAATGGCCCCAACCGAGTTTACTCTGGACAACATACCGGCCGTTCTTGAACGAGTCACCGATCCGCACGGCGTGGTAACCGCCGCGCCGGTAATCCTCCGTTCCTTCGTCTTCCGACGTGTATTCACCACCGTCGCTGTTCCACTTCTCCACCTCCATATTCACCAATCTAGACGCAACGGGAGACAAACTAATCTCTTTCTCTCTCTCTCTACTCTTGGAATATCCGGCGACGATTGAATCCAACTTTTTGGATCTCTCTCTTTGATTTGATTTTATTTCTGGAAGCTTGTGCAGAGAGCTTAGCTACTTGTTCAAACTTTCATCTAAACGTCGCCGTTTTCAGGTCCATTGATACGTTTGCTCTACCGCGTCGGCTATGGGGGAAAAAAATTTATCGGAGGAGATGCTGACGTCATCACTAAAATAATATATGGGCCAACAAAATAATGGGTCTGTTAAATGGGCTTTTTGGTGGGTTAAACGTTTGGGCCGACATAATATATATACACGAAAATGGCTTTTGGTTGATATGTGCAGTGTCGTCGTAGTCTATTATATATAAGTATCGATTGAATTAGGGTTTTCTAGTCTAGGGTTTCGGGGAGCAGCCTGAGCAGGAAGACGAAGACGAAGAGGAGAAGCAGCAACCATGGTTCTCAAGTAATCAAATCTCACCTCTCTCTCTCTCTCACTGTATCTATTCCTCTATTGAATCTAATTGACATTGCTTAGTGTAATGGTTCATGATTTCACACTATCGGAGGGATCGATTTACTGAAATTGGCTCTTCGTTTCAATCGGATTTTATGATATATTTTGCTTTCTTATGAGTTTGGTACTCTAAGCTGGGTAATTTAATGGTTTTCTGTATGAAGATGAGATTTTGTGTTCTCTGCTATAAATGGATCTGGCTCTGTGATTGGTCTCGGTTTGGTATAGGATGATTCATTGCTATCATGTAGACTGAGATATGTCACTATCAAAGATCATTTTCTTGTTTGTATCTAGTTGCAATGTCTCATTTGTTGGTAATCTTTGGAATACAGGACGGAGCTTTGTCGTTTCAGTGGACAGAAGATTTACCCAGGAAGGGGAATTAGATTTATCCGTTCTGATTCTCAGGTTAGCTCTTTTATGAATCCTGAGCTTATCAAATTGGTGTTTTTTGTCTGCAAATATTTTGCTCTTTAGTCTCTTAATGGTTGATATTGTTTTTCATGGTTCATCAGGTTTTCTTGTTTGCTAACTCAAAGTGCAAGAGGTACTTCCACAACAAGTTGAAGCCATCCAAGCTTACATGGACTGCCATGTACAGAAAGCAACATAAGAAGGTAAAAAACTTTATAACTTTGTTCTGTTTTGTCAGTATACTTATAGGATTCTGTTTCATTTATAGGATGCAGCTCAAGAGGCTGTGAAGAGAAGAAGACGTGCCACCAAGAAGCCATACTCAAGGTCCATTGTTGGTGCTACCTTGGAGGTGATTCAGAAGAAGAGAGCTGAGAAGCCAGAAGTTCGTGATGCAGCCAGAGAAGCTGCTCTGCGGTTGGTTTTCTTTCTCTCTCAAATCATCCTACTAGAATCAAATTTGTTATATTTGAGATAAGTATTTGACTTGTAAAATGAATTGGTGATGATATAACAGTGAGATCAAGGAAAGAATCAAAAAGACCAAAGATGAAAAGAAGGCTAAGAAGGTGGAATTTGCTTCTAAGCAACAGAAGGTCAAGGCAAATTTCCCCAAAGCTGCAGCTGCAGCAAAGGGTCCTAAGTTGGGAGGTGGTGGTGGCAAACGCTGAATAGCCTAACCATCTATCTCACTTTGTGTTTTCTGCTAGTGGCTACTTTTAATAGTTGATGTTGTTGATTCCAGAATGTTATGCCAAACGTAAACCTTGTTATTGGTTTTTGTCTCTTACTTTTGCAACTCTTATAATCTCAGACTTAAGAATTTTGCTGCTTATGAACTTAATTCTCTCTCTCTCTCTCTCGCGTCCTCTTATCAGTTGTGTTTTGTCAAACTTGTTTAGAACATTAACTTACTTCTTGCTAGCTGTTGTCATATCTTGGTGATTGCTTTGGCGTTTATGTGCAATGCAATAGCCGATTCTAATTGGCGTCAACTGACTGTTGTGACCGAATGTCTTATCGTTTTCTTAGACCATTTGCAATGCAGTTGTTGAAAAAAAAAATTCAACTGTTGAATAGCTTCAATGAGCTATTCCAAATTATCATCCATATTATGGATCGATGATGTCATATACATCTCAACCACCTCTTTACTCTTCTACTACGACGGGTACTGAAAATGGTCAAGATGTTGGAACTATTGAATTTCCCGGATTTTCTACACAAGTGACTCTTGGAGGGATGAGCGGTCCTAATGACTCTACTCCAAATACACAAGATTCAATCCCTACTCGCCGAAAAAGTCCCAAATTGACTACTGAAGAAAATTTGGTGTTACTAAGTGGATGGATTAAGTATGGAACAGATAACATTGTTGGCAAAAACCAAAAGAGTGAATCATATTGGGGTAAGATTGCTGAGTATTGTAATGAGCATTGCTCATTTGATCCTCCGCGTGATGGAGTTTCCTGCAGAAATCATTTCAACTATGTGAACCAAAAATTGGACAAATGGATTGGCGCTTACGATAATGCAAAGCGGATGCAACAAAGCGGATGGTCGGAGAATGATGTATTGGCGAAAGCACATGAAATATATTCAAGTGGTAAGAATGGGCATTTCAATTTAATGTCTGAATGGTTCGCTGTCCGTGATAAACCACGTTATGGTAGTCAAGTCGGAGGAAATACCGGGTCTGGAAGCAGTGGATCTAAGAGAGCCCACGATAGTGATGCAAGTGACTCCAACTCTGTAGGATCTAGTGTTCGTCCCATGGGAAGGGATGGAACAAAAATAAAATATATAAGAAAATAAGAATATGAAATAAAAATAATGAGATAGGGTGTTGAATTTTATTAAACAAAAGCATTAGAGTGTTTAAAAATTAGGTGGGTGTTGAATTGTGATGTGGAAGAAAGAGAAAATGATGTGGAGTGTTAAAAGTTGCGGTGGAGGGTGTTGAATATGTTTTTGCATTGCACATAGTCTTATGTTCAATAGCCGATTCTAATTGCAACTACTGAGCTACAGTAATCTGGTTACGTATCTTATGTTCTTTTGCTAAAATCAATGCAAGATTGTTGTGCGCATGTGACGCAACTTCAATTGTTCCGGATTGCATCAGAACTGAAGATGCAGTGTGAGGAAAACCATGAATATTGGTTGAATTTTTCACTATTCAATTCGTTTCAACAAGAGTTATGTTATTGGTCAATAACTTTTGCAATAAATTTACTTGAGGAAATTTCTCACGGGGCCAATACATAACATATGTCGTTGGAGATATTTTGTTCATGCATGATCCTTGTCCCCCAAAATTCCATATTCCCAAGTACACTTATTGAGAAATATGAGTAATGATTTCGAGTATAAGAGAAAAAACACACGGTTTGATAACCGAGTTCACGGCCTCTAACCGCTACGTCTCGGGGGAGAACTTTTGCTCCCAAGCTTCACTATATTGAAGAGATTACACACACTATAAACTTGTGATGTTGTTCTTGGTGGTTTTTTCTTTTACAGGTTATTCACTCTCAAGATGATACAAAAATGAGTAAGTACAAGAAGAGAAGGAAAAACTCTCTGTTTTTTGGTACAGCCCCCATTTCTCTCTTTTCTTCTTTACAAGACTTTTTTGTCTTGTCTTTTCACCTGCTTCCTCTTTCTGTCTCCACCTCTCTACAATTAATCGATGTAGCATCTGTATATTCATATGTGTGCATATGGGCCAAAAACATTAATCAAATCCCCTTTTTCATGTCACCTTCGTTAGCCCATTAAGCCCATTTGGTGTGTGTTGTCAAACCTAACAACACATACACATTCCGATACATTCGAGATATAATAGAAAACTATTGTGCCTTTTGTTCGACCATATTTTAAAATAAAATAATAAACAAAAAAACTAACGAGAGCATACAATTTGTTTTAATTTAATCAAAACAGTTTTAACAGAAAACGATTCAAAAACTGATCAATTTATAACTATGGTTAATCGAATTAAATTTACATGATAATTTTTTTTGAGATTTCTCTCAATTTTTTGCGAAAAATTAAAACCAAATTAAATTATTAAACTTAGTGGATAATTGGTGCTAATCTTAATACTATTAAAACATAAGTACAAAATAGTTTGTACCTAAAATTTGTCTAATATTTACTAACTATGCCACTCATACATAGTTATGATAATAAACTTCATTAAGGGTAATTTGGACTTAACATTAATGGTTTTTAAATGGGTCGGTTCAAATCAAAGAAATTGACCCGAAATTTTGAAATCGGATATTTAGCTTTGATCCGATCCGATTGTGAATGTTTGACCCGTCATACTTTCCTAATATGTAAAACGAAAATATTAATTACAAAAAGATAATCATAAAATCAATAACAAATCATCATTAATATTATGAAACAAAAATTTTAGGAACAAACTTAAAAGCATATTCCATAAACGTCTTATATAAATTTTCAAAAATATATTATTTTCATATATTTTTGGAAAGTTATTGAGAAATTAATAATTAAACATCAATAATAATAAAAAATCCTAGATCTTACGAACAAATCATCCTATATTATTATTCTGTTGGTTTTCTAATTCTCACATCTTTTAATTAATTCGTTAGCATTAAATAAAAATTTACTAAAATAGATCTTAACAATAAATAAATATTCAACTAAAATAATAAAATACTTTTAGATTGCTCTCCAAGCTAAAAATATATCATTAAAAGATTTGATTATTTAATGCAAAACTTATTGAGTACTTTACTATCCCTACATCACTATATAAAGAGACATTCTCCACATAATGCGATATTATGTTAATTCTCAAACAAATCTATTAATTTAATTTATAATGTTAATGCTTTTGTTTATTTGATAAATATGCAATTTATATTTTTCTATTTGATTTGTTTTGTTAATAGGCAATTGAAGAATAAATCAAAGATGAGAAAAACCGCAGTAAAAGTCATTGACCTGGTATGATTTTCTTACAGTTTGATACTATTCACTTCATATCATTTAAAATAATTAATCTTAATTTTTTTTGTTGGTTTTGGGTTTAATTAGGATGAATATGTTACCAATAATGATGACCAATATGAAGATAAAATAAAAAATGATTTTTTAGCATTTTTTTTGTTGCTACGTAACCACTCCGATTATGATTTATTTTTCTTTACACCCTTCAATAGTTTCTTGGATAGCATGTTTAAAGATTCTTATTCAAGTTGGTCTTGACGATGATGATTGAGCAATGAGAAACGAAGAATTATAAAACGTCTTATTATAAAATAAAATTTTAAAAATAGGTGTGTCTTGAAGTCACAAAGAAAGTCAAAGGCCATTGGATTCATTATCGTTTCCCTTTTCTATTGTCTCTTTAAAAAAAAAATTAGATTTTGTCATTTTGATGTTAAGTTTTTGTTGATTGGTTTGTAGTCATTTGACTATTTTACATTATAAAGTTTTCTTTCATAATATGCAACCTATAAGTTGTGTTAAATTTTCCAACCACATTTTGGATTCAATTACTAAAGATTTTTTTTTAGATTCAGTTATAAAAATTGATCAACAAGTTTTTCGATATCAAAATATTATTTTTAAGTTAGGAAACAAAATTTATTATTTGCTTTATATATATGGATATTCAATTCTAAAAGATTTCTCTACAACAGAAAACAAAATCTAAGGAGATAAATATTTTATTAAGTAAATACAAGATATCCAACATTCATCTCCACAAATCTCAACAATAAATATATGCAATCTTTATATATAAATATCAATATTAAATCTAATTTACATACGTAATTGATAACATTTATATCGATTTTGTTTTTTTCTATAATTCAAATTTTTTTGTTTCCTAATTATGTTCAGAATCGAGTGCCAAATTACCGGCCTAAATATTTAAGTTGTCAAACTTTATGTTGAGGAGATTTTATATATCTTTTTAATAATTTGAAATTATTATTTCTGTTTTGTGTTCATAAAATCTAAATTTGGAAATATTTTTTTCTTTAGCAACGTCTATTTCATAAAATAAATTATGGGTTTTATTTTGCCTTTATTGAATATAACATATTTGGTAATACAATTCAAATAATTTATTTTTTCTTATTTCAGTTTTAAAATTATTAAAAGTATGAAAAGAAGTTATTCAAAAGACAATCCACATCTGAACAATATCCTATTTTATAACTATAAATAGGAAAAAACGAATTTCAAAAGCTCCCGAATCATATGGATGAACGGGTTAGGATCGACATTAATATAAGTACAAGAACAACATTTTTTATGATAAAATACAAAAATTATCTCGCGGTGTATCGCAGATTAATTTTTTTTTGTTTTTTTAAATAATTCAAAATAAATTAATAAATTATACTATTAACTAATTTCATAAATTAGAGATTTGTCATATTACTTTCAAATTAATCAATTTACAAATTATACCCACATATTATATAAACTACAAAATGTTATACATATTAATAACAACTATTTACTTTTACAACAACTAATTTTAATTGATCAAATTCCAAATGAAAACAAATAATTTGTTACTACATCAAACAACTAAAATTATTCTAACCTTCCAATATGCCTATTTTATCTTATATAACAAAACAATTCTTAAAATATATATCTTATACAAACAAAAATCACATTTTAACTTATATAATATATAAAACATAAAAAATCATAATTCCGCGGTGTACCGCGGGTCTTATCCTAGTTAGTACTACAAAATTGGAGATAAAAATGTTTAGATGTAAGTATGAAATCCATATAATTTGTTGAAACAAAAATGTTTGCTGAGTTAATAATATTTTTTTAATGAATTTTAACATTATTTTTAAAACTATGCAATTTAAAACCAAAACGATTTTCTTTGGGTTAGGTATATTATGAAATCGGCATGTGACATTATATAGAGGAACGAAGGAAAGAAGACGAAAATGATAACTCTACCACATTACTACCATTCTTACACCTTTCTTTTCTTTATCTTCTTTTGTTTTCATTTTGGTTCCACTGGTATTTTCCATCTACGTCAATACTTTATCAACCAAGGGATTGTCATCTCGGTTCGCAACCCACACGATCTCCACGAGGGACTACGTATGGATTGCAAACAGAGACGACAATCCCTAGTTCAGTCTCATCAGAACCCTAGAGATCATGATGAACTCTTGTGGACCAACATACACTTTACTCCCGGAGATGAAACTTGTTTGAGGAGTGGGAATAGAGAACCTACCGGTCTCAATAAGTGTTAAGGTCATGGAAAAACGTAGAATGATCATCTACATTCCACATGAGCCTCTGCGGCAGCCCTCGCAATGATCTCAATAGAGTGCATGCCAAGATCTTGTAAAGACGTAGATGAGGGCTGCCTCAGAGGTTCATGTCGAATGTAAGAAGATGTAAATTAGAATTTACAATATAATTGTACATCGTTCACAGAAATGGATATGCGGGTTGTCTGATTTGGACCGGAGAGCTAGTTGATATACGGAGTTTCACGGTCTCCATGGTCAAGAGCTGCCCGTTAGATTAGCAATTATTGATTTCGATAAGTTCTGTCCCTAGCTAGAATCAAGATCGGATCACATATGTGACTATACAAATTCAGAATGATTTGGTTAAGAGTATTGATCAAGCCAACATGTTAGCCTCACAAATTTTAATTAGATATTTTTCACTTGTTTCAGGGGAGGAGATAAAAATAAGTAGAAAAATCAAAGGTTTGATTGTTGGTCATTGTTATGCTTCCTCTGAGTTTTGTCATGTTCTGGTTTTGGAAAAAGAAAACAGAAGTCAGTAACAGCAATTACAACATCTATTGGTATATTAGTATATTACACCTTCATTTTCTTTTACTTTTATCTGTCTATTTTATAGTTTATGTCTTGATATGTTTATAATTTACTTTAATATTATTTATCCCTATTAATCTGCTGTGTTTAGTACAATGTGTTTCACTTCTGCTGTTCGTTGAGAAACAAAGAGAGCTCAAAACGATTCTTGAACAGCCTTTTACTCCTCTTTATTCAGTGGAAGTCATGTGTGATGTTGGAACTTGGTGGGAGTGGTTATGTTCAAATAAAGCAAATCAAAGGTGTTACAAAGCAAAGCTTATTTAGCCTACTCTATTTGCAGCTCTATTTACACTCTTGGAGTTTGTAAATGATTTGGAAATGTTCGAGTTTTTCCTCTTAAGGCCAAAAATTTGTTAGTACATTACAATAGAGAAGGCCAAAGACTCAGTCGGACCTAAAGTTCTTTGGTAAAATTCATGTGAATATTCCTAGTATAATTGAAAAAGAAAAAACTAATGATATATTTCAAGATAGCACAAAGCAGTGAAAGAAAATATATGCATACAAAAAAAAAAAGTATAATATGAAAAGCAAAAAGTGAAGAACTCATCACTCACTTCCCCACGCCGTCTTGCATATTCGCACATCATGATCTTCTTCTTCTTCTTTTGGTTATTAATTAGTTTTTTTCTCTCATCAAACACCTACAATATATTGGAAATATATATTACAGATCTGTAAGAAATCAAACATGTGTATCATCGATGCTTTGTACATGTGGCGATCAAAACAGAGGAAAGTCAATTAAGTCATAGACATAAACTTAGATCCCACAGTTTTCTTCTATATTGTTAGGGTCAAGGAGGGTCAACTTATTATTGGTTTTTTTGGTTAGTTGGGTTTGATTCGGTTTAGTTTTGGTTCAGATAGCTGTTTTTTAGAGAAAATCATGAACAACGTAAACTTCCAAAATATAATCTTTCATTTTTTGAATGGAAATCTTGGTTTTAAGGTTTCTCTTGGTTTCAGTGACATTACGTCATTTTCTTACGAATATTGATTTATACGTCACGTTATATACTGTTATGCTACGTTAATAATTAATCAAAGTTTTAAATCAAATTTAGGTGTAGGTCTCGAGATAGAAAATCAGTCTTTTTTTATATAATCATGAAAAGGTTTTGAGTGTATTGACTAATACCAAACTAAATTATGCTTCTTTCTGTAAAAAGAAAAACAAGTATTTTGAAGTGAATATGAAGAAAGAGACAAAACAAGAAGAAAACATTACTCTCTCTCTTGCATCTTACTTCGACTCTGATTTGGATCTAAATCTCAATCTTCAAATTTACTCTAAACAATGAACAAGATCTTCTTCTTCATCATCATCATTTTTCTTCGATCTCCACCACAAATCCAATCCCAAACCATCCCAAGAAACATCAGCATCTTCATCTTGGCCGGGCAAAGCAACATGGCCGGTCGAGGTGGAGTTTATAACGATACCGCTACAAACACCACCGTGTGGGACGGTGTGATTCCGCCGGAATGTCGATCAAACCCTTCGATCCTCCGTCTCACGGCCAAGCTTGAGTGGGAAGAGGCTAAAGAGCCACTACACGTTGACATTGATGTTAACAAGATCAATGGTATTGGACCGGGAATGCCATTTGCTAACCGGATTGTTAACCAATTTGGTCATGTGGGTTTGGTTCCGTGCTCCATCGGTGGGACAAAACTAAGTCAGTGGCAAAAGGGTGAGTTTCTTTACGAGGAGACGGTGAGAAGGGCGAAAGCCGCGGTTGCTAGTGGTGGAGGTGGCTCGTACGGGGCGGTCTTGTGGTATCAGGGTGAGTCGGATACGGCGGATATGGTAGATGCTTCAGTTTATAAGAAGAGACTAGTCAAGTTTTTTAATGATCTTCGAAGTGATTTAGATCAGCAAACTCTTCCTATTATTCAGGTTCGTTGCACAAAACAAATATAGACTTTGATTGGTAATCCGTAAAATAGCGAATAGTTCATAGAACTTAATGATTTTGTGGAATGTCGATTTATGTTTAATGATTCCACAAGTTCAATAATCAAACCAATACAAAAAGTTGTCATTTCACGGTTTCAACTAAAATTAAGACTTTGATTGGAGTGAATTTTCCGGAAAAAGAAAATCCAAAAATAAAAGAAAGAAATACATACACACTAAAATTTAGGAATCATTAAATGAGAAAATAAATTGCCAATTGACGGTTTTGAAGTTATTTAACCACAAATCTTGTTGAATATTGCGGATTTAATGTTATTTAATGGATTCCATTATTTATATTCTGCATAATTATTTTAATTTATCTTTTATAATTCGTGATTATTCATTGTTTTCAAACTGTGTCTAAATATGCGTGAAAAAAATTTAAACGATAAATAATTTAAAACGGAGGAAATAACTAAATATAGTACCAATCCAGCTGTGGTGTTTTCAAATTGACTTTTTGGTCTTGTCCTAAAAATTCTAAAATGTATCTGATATTTAGTTACATTCTTCTAATATCTTCTTATGTTTTGGACCTAAATAACAAAAGGTGGCTCTAGGGACAGGCACAGGGCCATATCTTGACGCGGTGAGAAAAGCTCAACTGAAGACGGATCTTGAGAACGTGTATTGTGTTGACGCCATGGGTCTACCTCTTGAACCGGACGGTTTGCATCTGACCACTTCCTCTCAGGTCCGGCTCGGTCACATGATAGCCGAAAGTTTTATGGCCATTCACAATTCAGCTCAACCATCACTCTATATGCCTTTTTTCTCCTTGTTCTGTTCTCTCTATATTTCTTTAAATGTTTTTGGAACTACCTTACATTTTCTGTAACATTTTAATTATTCTTTTCTCTTTATTTTTGGATTCGCCATGATATTTATTCAAATTATTATAGATAATCTTTAAGTTTTGTTCACTTCATGAATTAAATCATTTTTAGTTAAAGAAATCATTTTTTTTTGTTTAGAACCCAAATATTAGCACTTTAGACAGATATGTGATTTCACACTGAATCTAGGATTAGAGATGTCAAATGAACTTCACGACTGTCCAAAATTAAAAAAAAGCTAGGGTTTTTAATTTGAAAATTTTGGGGTAAAAATTTTCTTTCCTCATTTCTCATTTCTCATTTCTCATCGTCGGCGACATCTGCTTCCTCCGTTCCTCGACTCCTCTCTCTCTCTCGGTCTGAGACGAGATCTGCTTCTCTCTCTGGGTCTCTTCTCTCTCGATCTGCTTCTCTCTGTCGCCAAGATTGAAGCTTTTTCAGGTATAAATCCTAAAACACGTCCTAGACGCTTGGCTGTTGTTGTTTTGCTTTTCCTTATCTGGGTTTAAGATCTGAGGCGATCTCGAAGGGTTGTGTTTTTTGTTTTTGGTTTACTCGATTTCCAAAGATAGAATGTTCCCAGATTTAAGAGCATGTTCTAAAGATTTGGTTAACTTGTATCTTTGGGGTTTGAATGTTTTTGGTATTAAAGCTTAGCATCAGACACGCACGAACTCATAACAGCCTTATGCTAAGCTTAACCAGTAAAATTGTTTTGGGTATGCTGTGCTTGACTAGAATGGTATCAAAGCTAACACTCCGACACTTTTTGGGGGGGGGGGGGGGGGGGGGGGGGGAGAAGAACTATAACAAGATACATACTTGAAGAATTAATGTTTGTATCTGATTCTTTCTTGAATATTTAGGTTCATTTGATAAATTCTTTCTTGAATGCACACATGCAGGTCACCTCTGAGAACATCTCCATTCCGCAGACATAGCCAATCACCAATTTGTAGGCCTGCCTCGTTCTCGTTCAAGGTAGATATTACCCCGCAGGTATGGTTAAATAAATCTTTGTATTTTTTTAGTGTTAGCTTTGATACATGTTGTAATTGCATAGCAGCCATAGTACATATAAGACTCCTAGTTCATGAGTATGGTCCAAGATCCTGCTTTGTCTTATTCTGATATAGAAACGTATGTATGTGACTTGTTGCAGACCTCTTTTCAGCTAAAGAAATAAAGAGATGTCTTGATTAGTCATGTGTTGACGTTCTAGCTTGTGTGAACTTACAGGCTCCTAGGAGGATATCACTGTACTTCTCATATTTTTTTTATGGTCTAGCTAGTTTAATGGTGATTGAAACACTTTGAGATTCTTCCAAAATTTAGTAATGATAAGTTAATGCTTGTATTGGTTTTGCTATGTGATTTTTTAAACTAGACTCCCATTTCCTTTGTCGATGTGTAAACTAGACAACCAAGACACTGTCGATGGCAACCATGGTAGCTGTAAGTCACAGTTTCTTAAATCCAGGACGTGGTGTAAATTTAATATTCTTCTTTCCTTGTTTCATGACTGTTTTTTTTATTGATGTAACAGAATGAAGCATTTACGGGAAATCCAAGACGCCAACTCGCAAAGCTCTTTAGTGTGTCTCTTAAATTAACGGTTCCTGAGGTACCTGGTGTTGAGCCCTTGGTGGAGCCTGGGAAATTTGGAGATTACCAATGGTTCTTCCTCTTTCCACTTAACTCTATGAAATTTTAAGTACCAATTAAGTTATTTTCTGTTTATGAGAATCTTTCATCATATTGTTGGCTGCAGTAACAATGCAATGGGACTATGGCCCATAATTAAAGGAAAGGGAACGCAGTTCACGGGTCCTCCAGCTGTTGGACAGGTTGGTTGGTTTGGTCTTTAGAATTTCTTGTCTTTTTGTTTGATGTATGTTGTGAAGCAGATTCTTATCAGATTTGATATCTCTTCTAAGTCTTATTCTGTTTCTTTTTTCACCTAGGCCCTTATCAACAGTCTCCCTACTTCTGAGATGGTGGAATCATGTTCTATAGCTGGACCTGGATTTGTTAATGTTGTACTATCAGCTAAGTGGATGGCTAAGGTGCTCCTGTTGTATAGTCATTTTACAGTCCTCGTATAGATAATTTTATGTTTGTCATAATTGTTTTCTAATCTATCTGCAGAGTATTGGAAATTTGCTTATCGATGGAATTGACACATGGGCGCCTACTCTTTCGGTTAAGAGAGCTATAGTTGATTTTTCCTCTCCCAACATTGCAAAAGAAATGCATGTTGGTCATCTAAGATCAACTATCATTGGTGACACGCTAGCTCGCATGCTCGAGTACTCAAAGGTTGAAGTTCTACGCCGAAACCATGTTGGTGACTGGGGAACACAGGTAGGTTGCTACTTTTCTTCCCTTCAAATGATTTCTTAACCTTGAAATCGAGTTTTTTATTAATTGTATTCCAAAAACATATCAAAGAAATAAAAGCCGTTTTTATTCTGCAGTTTGGCATGCTAATTGAGTACCTCTTTGAGAAATTTCCTGATACAGATAGTGTGACAGAGACAGCAATTGGAGGTCTTCAGGTCAGCTGCCTTGCATCATATGGCCTCTCAAGCTTTACAGTTCTTCTGATGTACCAAAATTGGCATAACATTCTTTATGTGAAGAACCAAAGCAATTTTGTTTCTAACTTTAGATGTCCTCTGATAGTTGTTTTACAAGGAATCAAAATCAAAATTTGATTTGGATCCAGAGTTTAAGGAAAAAGCACAACTGGCTGTGGTCCGTCTACAGGTAAATATCAATTTTTCTATCCTGAATCACTGGTGCATTCTTCTGTTTCACAGTGTCTCAATATGCAGCTACCTTTGGTTGCCTAAATCACTCACTTGTCTATTTTTGTTTTCTTTGTTTCTTCGGTATAGGGTGGAGATCCTATTTACCGCAAGGCTTGGGCTAAGATTTGCGAAATCAGCCGAAACGAGTTTGCCAAGGTTTACAATCGCCTTCGAGTCGAGCTTGAAGAAAAGGTAAAGGAATAGTTGGGACCTATACTAAATTATTTGAGACAGAATGGGAAAGAGAGATACATGGATGGGTAATGGAAACTACTTTGATTCATGACAGGGAGAAAGCTTTTACAACCCTTATATCGCTAACGTAATTGAGGAATTGAGCAGCAAGGGGTTAGTTGAAGAAAGTGCAGGTGCTCGTGTGATATTCATCGAAGGCTTTAACATCCCACTCATGGTTGTAAAGAGTGACGGTGGTTTTAACTATGCCTCAACAGATCTGACTGCTCTTTGGTGCGTTATCTTTATGTTAATTATTTTGACTTCTGTGTCTGTGTGGCTTGATTTGAACTTCTATATTGTTCTCTGCTGGTGCTAAAATCTTCCTGGCCCAGGTATCGGCTTAATGAAGAGAAGGCTGAGTGGATTATATATGTGACCGATGTTGGCCAGCAGCAGCACTTTAATATGTTTTTCAAAGTAGGTTTGATGAATATTTTATTGTTTTCACGTCTTATGAAATGTTGTCTTGACTGAAACTGTCAGTCGTAACTGTGGTTATCCTGTAACTATGAATCAGGCTGCCAGAAAAGCAGGTTGGCTTCCAGACAATGATCAAACTTACCCTAGAGTTAGCCACGTTGGTTTTGGTCTTGTCCTTGGAGAAGATAACAAGCGATTTAGAACTCGGTCGACAAAGGTAGTCCGCCTAGTTGATTTGCTAGATGAGGCCAAGACTCGCAGTAAAGCTGCCCTTATTGAGCACGGTATCCAAGCACTCTCTAAATTGCTGAACTATTCATTTGTACAGTTATTATTTGGTCTTATTCGTCCCTTATATGTTGTTTCGCTGTTTAGGCAAGGATAAAGAATGGACACTCGAGGAGCTGGACCAAACAGCTGAGGCAGTTGGATACGGTGCGCTAAAGTAAGTGTTCATCTCTATTCTACTGCTGGTGATAGTGAATACTATATAGTATCTTCTGGTTTCCACCAAGGCTGCACAAATGTGATAAATGACTTGTGGTTTTGTTTAATTTTCTTTCAAGGTATGCTGACCTGAAGACCAACAGATCGACAGGTTATACTTTCAGCTTTGATCAAATGCTTAGTGACAAGGTGCTGGAATTTTTGGAGCTAGTCTACATATTTGCATTATGGAGTTATCTACACATGCTTATTGAATATTTTGTATCATATTTCATGAGCAGGGAGATACAGCCGTTTACCTTCTTTACGCCCATGCTCGGATCTGCTCAATCATCAAAAAGTCTGGCAAAGACATAGATGAGCTAAAAAAGGTATTTTAGCAGCATGAACTCAAACACCTACAAAGTTTGTGTAATGCGCTGTAATTCTTACGTTTCAACACTTATTTTATTGCAGACAGGAAAGATAGCATTGGATCATGCAGCCGAACGGGCACTGGGGCTTCACCTGCTTCGATTTGCTGAGGTAAAACACATGCCCATTTGACTGTACTTTCATATTCAGACTTTTTTTCTTCATAACAAGATGTGTGAACGATTTGCAGACGGTTGAGGAAGCGTGCACCACATTGTTACCGAACGTGCTGTGCAAGTACCTTTACTACTTATCCGAAGAGTTCACCAAATTCTACTCCAGTTGTCAGGTGAGCTTTTCCAGAATTCTACTTTTTCTATTTAAGCTTAGTAGACTGTATAATCAAACCCACCATTGTGTTCATCTTTCTCTTGAACATTTTTTACAGGTGAATGGTTCAGCAGAGGAGACAAGCCGTCTCCTACTTTGTGAAGCAACGGCCATAGTCATGCGGAAATGCTTCCACCTTCTTGGCATCACCCCTGTTTACAAGCTTTGATACATCACATCACTATGAAACTACCAAAGGCAAAAGGGAGTTTATTTTGTTTCTTCTAATCTTTACCTATGCACAGCTAGTGACAAAGTCTTTCTTCTGCCCTTGGATTCTCATTAAAACTGTAACCCAGCAGGTTCTGTCTCATGTACTGAACTAATCCCGAAAGGGTTCTTTTATTTTTTATTAATTATTCGTATTCCTAACTTATTACTATGTTTATTTAAAATCTAAGATAAACTAGACACACGTCTTGTGATTTTTTTAGTCATGTATTTTTTTTGCATTTTCTCAAAACTTAGGTGTAGCAGCTTTATTCAACATCTTGATGTTCCTTTCTAAGATCAGTTTTTGAATCTATGCTTTATTTTCAATTTATTTTTATTTTGTTTATGAGTTATAGAAAAATATTGAATGCAACTTATACTTTTTTTTTTTGGGTCACGAATGCAACTTATACTTAAATGTCTTTTTTCTGGGACAAAATATATTTCCTCTGTTGGAATATATTTTTAAAGTCGACTTCACTTCTCAGAACTGCATGTTTCTATTTTGGTGAATTATATCCATTATTGTTGAGCTGTGCAGGCCAGCGGGTGGGTGGAATTTGGAAGATGCTGGCCAGTTGGGATAGTTCATGCCTGGTCAAATTTCAAACCAAAGTCCTTCAAAAATACTTTATTTTCTGATATTAAACATTTAGATTTTAATATATTAAGCTAATTATGATATATACTTCGTTAGTTAGTCTTTAAGTCTCCTTTAGCTTAAGTCTACTTAATTAATACACTGTTGTATATATAGTGATGGTTGTACATTTAGAAGTTTAATGAAAATTCATAATATGGATCAGAGCACTAATCCTATTTTCTCATTCTTTTTCGGGAAAGTTCATTTTTTCTTCTTCATTTATCATCAATTTCGTCATCGCTTCTTCACATTCATCATCGATTCTTCACTTGGAAAATTTCAGCTTGATGAGTACATCTACTCGCCACATCTTTGATTTCTTCATTGCGAACATCTTCTTCGCTATTTTTGAGCTCGTTTCTTCTGCGATTCGATTTATTTTCGCGTTCTTGTTGTTATGTTCGATTGATTTTATCTGGTGATTATCTCAGCTAGTTTCGAGTGGATTGTTTACTCGTATTTCTTGGATATTGAAATGGCTACGAGTGGTGAATATGTGCGTCAATCGTTAGATCAATATGATAATACTTACTTCTTGCATAACTCTGATCATGCAAGATTGATTTTGGTCTCTGATTGTCTCACGATGGGTGTTGATTTACATTCATGGCGTAGGTCCGTACAAATGACTCTTAATGTGAGGAACAAATTAGGTTTTGTGGATGGTACAATTCCTAAACCTCCTGTGAATAATAGAGATTATGGTTCATGGTCTCGCTGTAATGATATGGTTGCTACCTGTTTAATGAACTTGGTTTCTAAGAAGATTGGGCAAAGCTTGCTTTTCATTTCCACTGCTGAAGGTATATGGCAGAATCTTATGTCAAGATTTAAGCAAGATGATACACCAAGGGTGTATGAAATTGAACAGAGGTTGAGTACTATTCAACAGGATGCTCTTGATGTGAGTGCTTACTATACTAAACTGGTTACATTGTGGGAAGAATATCAGAATTATGTGGAGTTGTCTGTGTGCACACGTGGTAAATGTGAGTGTAATGCAGCTACACTTTGGGAGAAGTTACAGCAGAGAAGTCGTGTTACTAAGTTCTTGATGGGTCTTAATGAATCTTATGAAACTACTCGAAGACACATTCTGATGCTAAAGCCAGTACCATCCATTGAAGAAGTGTTTAATATGGTGATACAAGATGAGAGACATAGAAGTATTAAACATTCTTCTAAAGGTGATAATGTCATATTTCAGGCTTCTTATACTCAGAATGGTGATTCTAGTATTCAGAATCAGGCTTTATATGCGGGTCCGTTTCATAACAAGGTTTATGTTGCGGTTTAGAATCAGTTTAGACCAAGTTCTTCTACGCCGTTATGTACTCACTGTGGTCTGTCTAGTCATGTAATCCATAAATGTTTCAAGCTACGTGAATATCCTCCTTGGATATATTCCTGGTTACAAGAATGGTTATTCTGGTTTTCAATCATCACAGTGACCACCTAATCAACCATTTCACCCAAGAGGACAATTCTCTACCAATTTTAGACTTCAATCTCATGCAGTGGCTAATATCATATCTGATTCTTCATCAAATATGAATGCATCATCATCATGTCAATATATTTCTCCCCCAGCTGCCAATGCTGTTAACTTGGATCTTAGTCAAATGACATCAGACCAAGCACAATCCTTGATTCAACAACTTACTTCTCGTGTTAAAGTCTCAGAGAATCTGGGTCCTTCCTCATCAACTTCTTCCATTACAGAGCATGGTATTATGGTTGTTTCATCATCATCTAGTATTGTTTCATTTCCTAAATATTTTCCTTCTACTTCTCTTCGATTTGAGAAAGATGAACTCACCTTTCAACATCAATGTTTATCTTCTCTTTCCACAAATCTTCCTCATGGTAGTTGGATAATTGATAGTGACGCAACTAGTCATGTTTGTTATGACTTAGCTTTTTATATGAAACTATTACAGTTTCTCGAGTTACAGTCTCTCTCCCTAATGAAACTAGAGTGGATATCACACACTCTACCATTGTGCATTTATCACCATCACTCATCTTGCATGATGTTTTACATGTTCCGTCTTTCAAATTTAATCTCATATATGTTAGTAGTTTGCTAAAGTCAAATCATTGTTCAGCTCATTTTTTCTCTGATTTTTGTTATATTCAGGAGTGTATTCAAGGCTTGATGATTGGTAGAGAGACTTTCTTACACGCTTTATACATCTTACAACATGTTTCTCCTTCATCACATTTGGCATCAACGCCTAGGACATCCGTCTTCTGACAAGTTAAAGCTTATATATAGTACACTGTCTATGTCTAAATCATCTTTGAATTCTGAGTTTCATTGTTTTGTTTGTCCTCTTGCCAAACAAAAAAGATTAGCTTTTGAATTTCATAATCATCGATCTGTTTTACCATTTGATCTTGTTTATATAAATATATGGGGTCCTTGTCATATAGTGTCTGTTGAAGGTTATTGAACCTGTTTATCATTCATATTTTCTTTACATTCGTTTTTGAAGGATAACAAAAATGTATAAGAATCATTCTTATACTTTGGTTCTATTAGAACCTTTTTCTTAATGATTGTAATATTAGAATCAAGACATATCACTCAGAAATCCAAATGCAATCCAGTTCCGAGTACGCCTAAGTGAGGCTATGTTGCAAATAGATTGTAAAAATTTGAGAACAAGAAATCCCTGTAAAAGAAAGGATCCAGTAGATATAAAATGACAAATGAGGACATAATATCACGTGGTCTTTTCAACAAGAAGAAGAAACAAGACTTTACAAACATATTAAAAAAATACTTCCATGTTCCATAACACTTCAAGACAAATTTTGAGATCCACGGATTTATTCATGAAAGACATCACCAATATATCTAGATTTTGTGGTACATATGCTGCAGATACTCTTATTGCACATACTTCTGAAAATTAATAAATCAAACCATTAAACCATTTTATTGTTTGTTCATAGGTAAACAATGTTTGGATTCTACTTCCAGTATAAGCAAACAGCAGCCATCATTCCATTTTTCAGAGCTCAATAATTTCCCAAGGAAAAATTTAGAAACAGAATTCACAAATGCTTCATGCTCTCATTCATTACAAGGTAAGGAGAGGCAACTATCTTCTCATGTTTTTTAATAAAACAGACACATACTGAATCAATTAACTTATATTCTTCTAATTTGCATAGGTCAAGGTGATGAAGTACTGGACGAAAACGATTATGAAAGTAGTCATGATGATGAACCATTGGGACAGAACTACATAGAAAGATTCACTGACGATGATACGTTTGAACAAGGCTATGCTTATAGTAGCACTGACGATGAAATGCAAATACCAGATTCAAGTCATGAACAACTGGATAATTACTGAATATGTTTGAGGCAAGTTTTAAACAAACTTTTGACAAAATCGCAACTAATACAAAGATGCGACCATTACAAACCACAATCATATTTTTTTTTAGACTAAACGATATATAGATAGAGTAGTATTTTCTAAATTCATAACGATGACATATTTGTTACCTCTGTAAGTGCACATATTGAGGTTCAGATCCGACACAAGTTTCTTGATAGTTTCTTTGTCAATTGTATCTGTCGATAAAAACATCAAAGAGTTAAATTTTGGTTGGAATTCTTAACTCTTTGATTCACCTATACGATTTATTAGATGAAACACAATTGTAAAGGAACCTTCAAACTGGACTATCTCTCTAGGGCCAATAGATCTGAAACTTCGAACTCAACTATATCTCTAGGGCGAACACGTTCTCTTCAAGAAATAGCAAATTACAACCACTCCTGCTCAATTTCTCATTCCCCATCTATAATCAGACAAAAAAAAGGATTTTAGACAGCTTCGAAATATATTCCTTATGGATCTAACATGCAATTTTCTCTCGTCGAACAAAACTCTTCATCTTCTTCGATTCGTTTCTTTACTTTCTTCTAAAATTCTTTCGATTGTTTGCTAACTCCTGAAGATTGCCAGAGAGTCATATGTTTGCTGATGAAATTGGGTCTTTTACTCCCGTTGTACATCGTGGATTTGAATAACGAAGCAAACCCAACAGATCTATCTCAATCTGAAAACAATTGTGATTTCTCGCAAAGGTAAACTAAAATCTTTGTTTATCATTTGATATTGATCAATTTTAAGAACATAAATTTAAGAAATTGATTGTATAAACATATAATAAGCTTTAATCTGTAAAAAAAAAATTGCATGTTAGATCCATAAGGAATATATTTCGAAGCTGTCTAAAATCCTTTTTTTTTTGTCTGATTATAGATGGGGAATGAGAAATTGAGCAGGAGTGGTTGTAATTTGCTATTTCTTGAAGAGAACGTGTTCGCCCTAGAGATATAGTTGAGTTCGAAGTTTCAGATCTATTGGCCCTAGAGAGATAGTCCAGTTCGAAGTTTCAGATCTATTGGCCCTAGAGAGATAGTCCAGTTCGAAGGTTCCTTTACAATTGTGTTTCATCTAATAAATCAAACAAAAAGACAAGAAATTCTAAAGACCAAACCAACCAACCTGTCCAACAGCTGGAGGACCCGTGAACTGCGTTCCCTTTCCTTTAATTATGGACCATAGTCCCATTGCATTGTTACTGCAGCCAACAATATGATGAAAGATTCTCATAAACAGAAAATAACTTAATTGGTACTTAAAATTTCATAGAGTTAAGTGGAAAGAGGAAGAACCATTGGTAATCTCCAAATTTCCCAGGCTCCACCAAGGGCTCAACACCAGGTACCTCAGGAACCGTTAATTTAAGAGACACACTAAAGAGCTTTGCGAGTTGGCGTCTTGGATTTCCCGTAAATGCTTCATTCTGTTACAGCAATAAAAAAACAGTCATGAAACAAGGAAAGAAGAATATTAAATTTACACCACGTCCTGGATTTAAGAAACTGTGACTTACAGCTACCATAGTTGCCATCGACAGTGTCTTGGTTGCCAAAGGAAATGGGAGTCTAGTTTAAAAAACCACATAGCAAAACCAATACAAGCATTAACTTATCATTACTAAATTTTGGAAGAATCTCAAAATGTTTCAATCACCATTAAAAATCTAAAGACTTAAGGATATTTACAAGCTTTACAAGTTCTTTGTGAAATTCCAACATTTGGGTAACGTTAGATGCATCAACTTATGACTTATCAGAGTCTGTAACTTAGTCAGAGTCTTAAGAGACTCCAATCTTTTCTTCTTTACTGTTATCTAAGAACAAAATTTAACAATTTATTCATAATTTAGTAAAATCTAAGAACAGACTTGAAATACAAATCAACAAAAAAGTACAAAAAAATTGAATTATCCAGTGTGTTCCTTAACATTCTAAGCTAACCAGAACGTACCTGAACACCCCTGCCGGAGCTGGAGAGCAGAGAATGCTGCGGGAAAGAGGAAGCAAAAACGGAGCCGACGACAACTTGTTAGTCTCGAAACCTCACAAGAAGCCCTAACAAATTGTCGTCGGCTCCGTTTTTGCTTCCTCTTTCCCGCAACATTCTCTGCTCTCCAGCTCCGGCAGGGGTGTTCAAGTACGTTCTGGTTAGCTTAGAATGTTAAGGAACACACTGGATAATTCAACTTTTTGTACTTTTTTTTGTTGATTTGTATCTCAAGTCTGTTCTTAGATTTTACTAAATTATGAATAAATTGTTAAATTTTGTTCTTAGATAACAGTAAAGAAGAAAAGATTGGAGTCTCTTAAGACTCTGACTAAGTTACAGACTCTGATAAGTCATAAGTTGATGCATCTAAAACCAAACTGCAGAGTTTTAAAACTTTAAGTTACTCTCACTAATTAAGGGAAATGTACATACATAATCAGAAACAAAAAAAAGAAAACCAGAACTCTTAATCACAAAAAAAACAAACAATTAGACCGGTTTATACAATGCATAAATGCAGACCATACAATGACATATACATGAACACAGAACCGCACACAAACACGACACAGATGAACTCACACCCGCACACAAACGACACACATGAACTCACACCCGCACACACACACGACACACATGAACTCACACACGACAAACACAGACCCGCACACAAACACGACACACACAGACCCCAATTCATAAACATGAACTCACACCCGCGCACACACGACAGACAGTAATCAAATCGACCCCAAACACAGAAGGTGAACAGAACATGAAACAACCAAATGTCGCAGTGACATAGATACGAGTATTTGAAAACGAACAAAATCATAATCTTGTCACTGAAGAACCGAACCCATAATCGATACCCTACACCCAGAACCCAAAATCGATATCGAGAGAGAGGAACCTAACTTTTACGATTCGGAAGATGAAATCCAGAGAATACCCTTACTTCGGTCGCAAAGTTCAAGCCGATTGAGAGAGAGAGAGATACGAAGAAGAGTTGTCGAAGAATCGAAGAAGAAGAGAAGCGGAATCGAAAGCGAAGAGGAATCGAAGAATCGAAGAAAAGCGATGAGAAAACGAAAAGAAGTAGCGATAAGGTTTAGGTATTTTTGTGATTTCTCAAAAATGACAAGGTCAATTTTGTAATATGATACCTTGTCGCCGCGTTTTAAAATTTGGATCGCTGAAAAATCCAGCGACCAAAAATCTCGGTCGTTGGTCGCTGGCGACTGATCGCTGGCCCAGCGACAGGGAAACAAACATCGTTTAGTCACTGTCGCTGGTGACAGAAAACCAGCGAGAGGGAAACGAACAGGGCCATTAAGCATCAATAACTTCTTGATTATCAGACCAAGCATCGATAATCTGCTTGGATATCATTACCCTTGAAATCATCTTAGTTGTTACTCTAATCTAGTAATCTACTACATTTTGAAATCTCAAGATGGTGACAACAGCGAAATTAAATTCCAATTTCAGCAAACTTGAAAGTCTCTTTCATGGACGAGAGAAGCACATCCCTCTTTCTATGAGAAAGTGGAGACATCTCAATACCGCAGCTCGAACATGAGAAGTCTTATCTTCACCCCGAAAGGGCATGATAACCTCTGCCTGCACCCACATCTGGGTGCAGCTAAATAAGTGGTTCACTAACCTGGCAAGTTTTGCAACTTCTGGATCTGAATGCAGAGGAATATAGTCACCAGACAACCTATAAATCAATGCCTGCCAGGAAATATAAACCAGATGGTCAGATAAATAAACAAGTTGACATCAAAGGGTACATAAACAATTTAAATGAAGATCACCAGTAACACCTCAAAAAAAATTAGAAATAGTTTTCCCAAATCCAAACAACGTTTTACATCATCAACTTGCCTGTAATGGTTGGGTGCGCTCTTCACACACTGTCAAAGGTTTGGAAGTAGAGCCTTGTTTCTACACACAAACATATATACACACACAAACATAAATACACGAATCAAAGAGTGGTTGAATGATCGACAAGTTAAAAATCTAAGAGAGACTATACAAAGTACTTAAATATAATACTCAAAATAAAACCACTCAGGTGGTTGTGTCTCTTTGTGGCCTATATAATCTCGCTACTATGAATCTATTTTATACTTTTGCTGCAAACCAAAAAAAAAATCCACCAAAAACCAGTTGAGAAAACTAGATTAATGGCTATCAGTTACCAACCTAATTGACTGTTCGAATTCAGAATAAGTGATCCAAATTTCATGATTTGTACCAAAAATTTACTCAGAACAATAGTTAAATTAATCTGACCATTTCTTAATCAAATCTTTTCATCTACATCAGATTCAAACAAAAGATAAAAAAACGTGGAGAAAAACTGAACAATCTCTTGGCCAAATTAATCTAAGGAGAGTTAATGTCGATCATTAACATACACGAATCAAAGAGTGTAAGATTCTGGCCAAATCATACTTCGAATCAAAAAAATTAGAACATTAGATCAATTAAAAATCTAAAATTGTAACAACGAAACAAATCATAAAGCTGAACTTACAAGCTAAACATAGAATTTTATGAGAACTACAATTGAAAAAGGAATCATCGACTACCTTAATTTGATATTGTTTAAGCCGGCGTCGCGATGGAGCAAAGTCCAGATTTGTGAGGTAAATCACCGCTGGATTTAAGCCGGCGTCGCGATGGAGTAAAGCCCAGGTTTGTGAGGTAAAGCGCCGCTGGATTTACCTCACAAGTCGGCGTCGCGATGGAGGAAAGCACAGATTTTTGATGGAGAAGAGGAAAGAATTCACCGAGAAAAAGGAATGGACCACGCCGAGAAGAGGGAAGAGAAGACGCCGAAAAGAGGGAAGGTTACACCATTGCCACCATCGGCGGAGAAAAAGAGGAAGAGCCGAGAGGAGGGAAGACGAAGCCGATGTTGGCAACGGCGGAGAGAAATATGAATAATGTTTTTTTTTTTTTTACACGATTTAGATTTAGAAAGAGGTCATTGTTTAGGTATTAGAGAAACTATATTTTACTTTCTTCTGTTTTATATTTTCATTTTAATTTATTTTATAATTAAGGGCATAAAAGGTTTTTAATTAATATAAAATCTATTCCACCAATCTTATCTAGATAAAGTATATATGGACAAATTTTTTTAAAAAAGATCTTTTATATCCAAATCTCCCAAAAATTAATATAAATATCGTTTTGTATCTCTGTTATTTATGAAACATCGATCTTGTAATTGTATGGTCCACATGTATCTTTGCAACAATAATATTATAATCTAAACCCTAGTAGGGCTGGGATTAAAATCCGTTATCCGTATCCGGTATCCGCTCCAGAAAACAGATATCCGGCCAAAACGGATGCGGATACGAATAGTAAAATAACGGATAATACGGATACGGATACGAATATTGGAAAAAAGTTTAACGGATAACGGATATCCGTTATATTTTATGGAATGGGCCTTAGCTGGACCAATGGGCTAAACTTATGGGCTAAGCTAAACTACTAAAGGCCTAAAAGGTTAAAGCCATTTCCGAAAAAAACAATCCAATTATCCAAGTCTCTAACGGAGACTTCCAAAATCCTTCCGAAAACAATCAAGTCTCTAACGGAGACTTCCAAAATCAATCCGAAAAAAATCAGTCATAAGAGAAACTGAGAAATCGAGAGCTTTATCCTGGCTCAGGTAAACGGAATCCAAAATCCAAAACCTGAATAATAGGCTCTCAATCGAAAATCGAAAATCGAAAGTCGCCATACGGCCATAGAAAGTTCAGAGCTTGAGAGCGGCACTGTAGAAGAAGAAGAAGAAGAAGCGGAGATTAGGTATCTCTCTCCCTATCTATCTTTCAATCTCTCTCCCGATCTATCCGATCTATTTCTAATCTCTATCTCTCTCTCGATACGACTATCTCATCATCTCTCGACATCTCTCTCAACCTATCTCCCTCTCGACCTCTCTCTCTCGTCATCTCTCTTTCTCTCGACCTCTTCTCTCTCCCTCTCGACTTCTCTCTCTCTCTCTCGACCTCTCTCTCTCGAGTCTCGATCTCTCTCGCTCAATCCCTCTCTATCGACATCGACCTCTCTTTCTCTTGACCTCGACCTCTCCCTCTCTCTCTCTCTCTCTCGACCTCTCGACCTCTCGACATCTCCCTCTCGACCTCTCGACCTCTCTCCCTCTCGACCTCTCTCTCTCTCTCTCGACATCTCTCTCTCTCGACATCTCTTTCTCTCAACCTCTCTCTCTCTCGACCTCTCTTCTCTCTCGACATCAATCTCTCTCTCTCTCTCTTCTCTCTCTCTCTCTCTCTCTCAAGTCTCGACCTCTCTCGCTCAATCTCTCTCTCTCGACTCTCTCTCTCTCGACATCGACCTCTCTTTCATTATGATGCGATATCAAACATCTTATTTCATGATTTCATTAGTTCTTATTTCATTAGTTCTGAAGGTGTTTTGCAACAATTTAACTGAGTTTCTTTTTTTTTTAGATGGATCTTCTGGGGACTTCAAAATCCACAGCAAATTGTGGAAGTGGTAATGCCGATGAAAGCTACATACCGAAATCTCAAGAACAACCCCAACAGACAGACATAATCTTCAGCAAATATTGAGGACTCAAAGAAAAGGTCTAAGGCATGGGACCATTTTGTGAAGACTAATATTAGCGACAAAGCTAAGTGTTGTCATTGTTCTGCAATGATTACATGTAGAACTAAACATGGTCCTACAACTAGTGCAATGTTAAACCACATCAAGATATGCAAGCTGATTATTCCAGATGAAGATGAAGGTGAAACTGAAGGTAAAAAGCTCAAACAATCTACATTGTTTAATCATAATCAATTGGATGGAGTTTTAGGGAGTAAAGTGCCATCTTTTATGGCTTTTAGTCAACCAGCAACCCGTAGGGGATTAGTGGAAATGATTAATTATGGATGAGCTGCCTTTCAGATTTGTTGAACATAGGGGATTTAGAAGATTCATGAGTATTGCTCAACCGCGTTTTGATATCCCTTGTCGTCAAACAGTGGCGAAAGATTGTTTGGAGCTTTATGAGGATGAAAGATGCAAATTGAGAAAGTTTTTTAGAAACTATAATGGTAGTATTTGTTTGACTACAGACTGTTGGACGTCAATACAGAACATGAGTTACATGTGTCTAACTGCTCATTATGTAGATGAAATTGGAAGCTGCACAAAAGATCATCAATTTCTGCATAGTTGATAATCATGGGGGTGAAACAATTGGTAAAATGGTTGAGAAGTGTTTGGTTTTCTGGGGAATCAGAAGGGTCTTCACCATTACAGTAGATAATGCAAGTTTTAATGATCTTGCATTAAGATACTTGAAAAGGAAAGTTGACTTCATGGGGAACAACTATCTTGGATGGAGAGTATTTGCACATGCGTTGTGGAGCACATATTTTAAGTCTGATTGTGAGAGATGGTCTTCAGGAGGTACATGATTCAATCTTAAGGATTAGATCAGCTGTTAGGTATGTTCGATCTTCTCCTGGTAGGTTGAAACGGTTTAAAGAATGTTTAGAGATTCAAAAGGTTGAAACAAAAGCTGGTCTCTGTTTAGATGTTGAAACAAGATGGAATTCAACTTTTTTGATGCTACAATCTGCTGTTGCTCTCAAGAAAGGGTTTGATATGCTTGAGATGGAAGATGATAAATATGTTTCAGAACTTACAAGAATTTGCCAAGCTGTACCAGGTGAAAGTGATTAGTCTTATGCGAGTTCATTGTCTGAGATATTGCAATATTTTTATGATGCAACTGTGAATATCTCAGGGTCGAACTATGTTACCGGTAATACATATATGAAAGAGATATTCGGAGTGGGTTGGATGATAGTGAAGATGAACACGATGGAGGATGAACACAAGAAAGCTATGGCTGAAAAAATGAAGTTGAAGTTCTATAAGTATTGGGGAAATTTTGACAATACAAATATGATGATTTATGTTACTGGCAGTTCTTGATCCGCGATACAAGATGAGATGGGTAAAGTGGATGATTGAAGGTACGTATCCAGCTTATAAGTGTCTGATTTCCAAGATCACAAATACTTTGGACAGATTATTTCTCTATTATACATCTGTGCTATCTCAAGAGCCAGCAGTATCTTCCCAAAGACAAGCAGTTTTAGAGCCAAATTGTCACAAAGAGAAGAGTCATTCACTCATGGAAGCAATGTTTGATGATGCTGAAGAAAGTGAAGAGACTGATGTTGTGAAATCAGAGCTAGATTATTATTTAGATGATATTCGGGAGGATCGAAAGAATCCAAGTTTTAAAATATTAGATTGGTGGAAGACAATAGGTTCTAAGTATAAAGTTTTGTCACTGATGCCTAGAGACATGTTGGTTATACCTGTGTCAACTGTTGCATCAGAATCCGCCTTTAGTGCAGGAGGTCGGGTACTTGATCGTTTCCGTAGTTTGTTAACACCAAGAACAGTGGAAGCTCTTATATGCACTCAGGATTGGTATCGTGATGATGATGTTGATTTATATGTAGAAGAACAATTTGCTGAGCTTGAGAATATCGAATCAGGTTCATATTTTTTTAAATCTTCAACTTTTATGAATTTCTTATAGTTTTTAAACTATTATTGACTGATTTGTTATCTTATACAGAGGTGGAAACTCTAAGTATACAAGCATGATCAGATTTAAAGAGTGGTAAGTGTTCACTTCCATTGCCTTAAATCTCTGTGAAATGTGAAATAGAATGTTTTTGTGGTAGATGGAGAAGAATTTATAAGTATGTTTAGTGTTGAAATTTGATTATGTACTTGATTCAAATCTTTTTTTTCCAGATTATAAGGAGAGTTTAAGAAGGCAAATAAATGAAGGACATCACTTGAATCTTTTGAATTTTTTTCCTAATTTTATAAACTTATGTATGTTTAAATTTTAAATTTGATTATAAGGATTTTCATTATTTTCATTATTTTAATTTTTTTCCCGGATATTCGTTAAAAACGGATGCGGATACGGATATTAAATTTCCGGATAATACGGATACGGATACGGATACGGATATGCTGAAAAATCCGGATATCCGCTCCATGGACAGCTTCGCCATCATTTTCTCCATAGTTTTTGGACTATTTCGTTTTTGTCACATTTTCAGCCTAATTTAATATCGTTTACTAGTTGTTCGTGTCTTGGTGCAGTAATATTCTGCCATTTTTTATTTTTTTGGCGCACGAAATAGTACACCATAAAAGATAACACTAAATTAAACAGGGGTTTAGTTATTCAATAAGAACACAACATGGGATTTAAAATCGTTCGGTTATTACATGTTGTTATGGAAAAAAATGTGTACTGAAAACATGGTCGTTTTTTAATCTTTCAATTACCGGACTTTATTTTGAAAAATTGTGGGCCATTTGTAAAATACTAACTAGCGATAACAGATATGTTATCCCATAAAGCTATCTCTGAGATATAGAGCTCACATTAATGTTGAATGGTGTAACCAGACTGGTTCAGTAAAATACATATTTAAGTATATTACTAAAGGTCAGGATCATGTTTCAGTTGTTGTTGAGCCGTCTACAAATGCTAAAGTGACAGAAAAACTAAAAGAAAATGACAAGGCGAATGATATTGTATCAGATCAGGGGAATAAAAACGAAAGTAAAAGACTTCTTCGATTGCAGGTATCAGAGCATAGCATTGTTTGTAAGTTTAATCTTAGATTTATATCTTACGGTATTTTTGTTTTTTATTTCAGATATGTTTCTGCTTGCGAAGCATCATGGAGAATATTGAAATATCAAATACATTATCGATCTACTTCTGTTATGATGTTATGTTTCCATTTGCCAGGCGAGCAACTCATATTTTAAGGGTGATGACGAAGTAGAAACAGTTTTGAATCGTAAAGATCTTGAAACTCAATGTTTCTCGCTTGGTTCGAATTGAATAAAGTAAGTGAAGTTGCTAGGAAACTTACTTATTCAGAAATTCCCACTAGATTTACTTTTGATAGTAAAAAGAAACAATTTAATTTACGGTCAAAGGGGTTTGCTGTAGGAAGAATTAACTATGTTTCTAGGAATATAGAAGATAGATATTATATGAGGATACTTCTCAATGTCCAACCAGGTCCTAGAAGTTTTGAAGAGCTCAGAACTGTTGATGGTGTGTTATATAAAACATGGAAAGATGCATGTTTTGCGTTAGGTTTATTAGACAATGATCAAGAGTACATCGATGATTAAAGAGAACAAGTTTTTGGAGTAGTGGATGGTTCCTCCGGCAGCTTTTCATTGTCATGTTAGATAGTTTATCGGCTCCAGAAAATGTTTGGTCTGCAACATGGGATTTGCTTTCAGAAGATATTCAGTCAACTATGCGAAAAGATTATAATCGACCAGGTATAACACTTTCTTATTATAGCCAATCCAATTAGAATCTATGCATTGACAATTAAAATCGTATTTTATTATAACTAATATGCTTTTTATGAATCGATTTTGTATTACAGATTTAGTTTTGTCTGATGATGACAAAAAGAGATATGCTCTACTAGAGATAGATAATACTTTAAGGAGAAATGGTAGTTCTCTTAAATCATATAATACTATGCCACAACCATCTAGAGATCTCACGGATGTTACAAATGTCCTGGTTTTAGATGAAAAAGGGTATGACCGTACGGATTTAGCAGAAAAACATGGAAAATGGGTCCAGATGCTAACAAATGAGCAGAAGGCAATTTATGATCAGATTATTTGTGCAGTCGTTGATAACAAAGGTGGTGTTTTCTTCGTTTATGGATTTGGTGGAACTGGTAAAACAGTTCTGTGGAAAATGCTCTCCGCTGCTCTTAGGTCTAAGGGATCCATTGTGCTTAACGTCGCTTCCAGTGGTATTACTTCTCTATTGTTAGAAGGCGGTAGGACAGTTCATTCTAGATTTGGTATTCCTATAAATCCTAACGAGTTTACTACATGTCATATGAAAGCTGGCTCAGACAGAGCCAATTTAGTTAAAGAAGCTTCTCTGATAATATGAGATGAAGCTCCAATGATGAGCAAACATTGCTTCGAATCGTTGGATAGGAGTTTGTGTGATCTTATTGGAAAAGCTGATAACAAAGTTTTTGGCGGGAAGGTTGTTGTATTTGGCGGTGATTTTAGGCAGGTGCTACCAGTAATCCCTGGTGCTGAGAGGCCAGAAATAGTTATGGCTGCACTAAATTCATCTTATCTTTGGAAGAACTGCAAAGTATTGGAGTTGACAAAGAATATGCGTCTGTTTTCTAACAATTTGAGTGTTATTGAGGCAAAAGATATAAAAGATTTTTCTGAGTGGATATTAGCTGTTGGCGATGGAAAAATCTCAGAACCAAACGATGGGGAGGTTGTAATCGATATTCCAGAGGAGTCTTTGATTACAAAGGCAGAAGATCCTATTAAAGCAATTTGCACAGAGATTTACGGAGATATTACTAAACTGCAAGATCAAAAAGAGCCGAAATTTTTCCAAAAAAGAGCTATTTTATGTCCCACAAATGAAGACGTTAACCAAATTAATGAAACTATGTTTGAACATCTTAAAGGTAAATTTTCTGTGAAGGTTATAGTTTTCAACTTAAATACATATATAAGTACACAAATATATTTCCCAACTAAGTACACAAATGTTTTTAATTTTTTAGGTGAAGAAATGATCTATCTTAGTTCAGACAGTATAGACCCGGCTGACCTAGGTGGGACGGCCAATCTTGCTTTGACTCCTGATTTTCTAAATAGTATCAAAGTCTCAGGTTTACCAAACCATAGGTTAAGGCTAAAGATTGGTTGTCCAGTGATGTTGCTCAGGAATATTGATCCTTCAGGAGGTCTCATGAATGGAACAAGGTTACAGATTACGCAAATGGCTGAATTTGTTATCGAAGCCAGAATTCTGACAGTAGACAGGGTTGGTAACAAAGTTTTGATTCCTAGGTTGAAACTTACACCGTCAGATGCAAAGTTACCTTTAGTTGTGGCATTTGCAATGACAATCAACGGATCAATCTTTGAAAAGAGTGGGACTGTTTTTTGCCTAGGCCTTGCTTTTCACACGGCCAGCTATATGTTGTTATATCTCGAGTAACATCTAAAAAAGGTTTGAAGATTCTCCTTGTCGATGATAAAGGAAAGCCACAGAAAAAGACCAAAAATGTTGTTTTCAAATAAATTTTTAAGAATTTTTAGTCTCGTTCAATATTTTAAATTAAGAGTTTTGTTTTTCGTAGAATTATTTGAAATTATGTAGTTATGTAATTCAGAATATGTATTTGGATGATTTTTAGCATATCAAAATTTATGTTCTTTTCAACTTTTATTTTTAAATAAGTTTTATGTATCTATTACTTATATAGATGTATTATTGTAATACTATTTTAAAACTGAGTTAAGATAACGAAAGTCGACCAATGTAACACAATTGTTGCACCCTAATTATTAATTTTTCATAATAAATTTTATTAAGAATCTGTTAATATAAAGTAGTTTTAAGATGGTAGATGATAAATTTTAAAGTTCTCTATGTATTCAGCTTCGAATTTTAAGGTCATGCCATGAAGTCTGATAGGAAAAATGTAAATTCTGACAACTGAATATTAATAATTTGTTAAATTCATAATGATTTAACTTGCGGTATTGTTATATATTAGTCAAGAATTTTATAGGAAATTCTGTTTTTTAAAAAAAGTTAAATTTACAAAATTTCATCTATCAAATTTATGAATATTTTCCGTTAAACAATGATAACATATTCATTTTCCAACATATTCTGTTATTATTTCTTAACCTAATTTTAAGGAAAACAAGTTCAAAATTACCAATTATAAATATATTCTAATATTATCCTATCTATCTACGATTATTTAGTTTTCACTTTAAGATATTACATACATGGCATAGAACACTTTTTGTTAACAAATCTATTATTTCCTTAGAATTGAAATAAATTAAGCATTATCCTAGATATTAATGTATATTGTTAGGATTTACAGTTTGTAACCCTAACTTATCATAGTCTATATATATATCTATATATTGTGTTATTCTCTTATATATATTCCTCTCTAATTGACTTCATATTCACCGTTCCATAAGAGTGAGAAAGAAAAATGCCACTTAAAAAAAATTTCCAACACAATCCAAGAATCCATGTTTTAGAGTTGGTTTAATCTCAACAAGGTAAGCTCTTTTGCTAGACAACTCAAGTTCCATCAAATTCCGGAATTTTACACTTGGGATAAAATGACGAAAAACTGGAAAGGAAGGCAAAGAGCATGTAAAAGTGGGAGATTGAATTATGTTTCCGTAAAATGGAAGAAAGTTTTTATTTGCAAATGGTTCTAGCTATTATCATAGGTCCAACAAGCGATGAGAAAATTAGAACATTTGAAGGAGTGGTTTATGAAACATACGAAGACGTATGTACGGCTCGTGAGATATTTCAAGAATAGGAAGTCTATGTAGTCTTCTCATTTTATCTATTTTATGAATAAGCTATCAGTTTATGTTATTTTGATTAGTTTTAAGATTGGTTGTGTTTTATTTATTTTATTTTATATTAATAATATGAAACATTTTGGTGTTCATGATTTATAAGATTACTTTCTAATTTATTGTGAATTTGCTCCTCATCTGAAACACACTTTAACTATGTTTGCATAAATTATTTTTTTTGTAATGTTTTAGCTTATTTTAGCTTATTTCATGATTCATAAGAATCGGATTTTAGCCAAATTTACTTATTATCTATAACATCTATAACATTTGATTCATAATATCATTATAAAGAATACATTCCAAATGAACTAACCTTGGCAAAGTTGAGCAATCTTTGTTCCATCAATTTCGATCACTGGTAGTGAATATGATCTTTGAGTTCTTTTAAATTATAAAGTTAACCTTGCAGATTAAAACATAAAATCAGTAAACGATTATAAAATTTTACTAAATTGACAAGTCAAAAGTTGTTAGATTTGCTTTACCTTTCGAGGATACATGTATTTCTGATATTTCAACAATCTATTTGATTTCCCAGATCTTTGGAATCAATCGTCCTGTTTATACAAACAAACTAAATCAAATACATTTACAATTATCGATTAAATGTTAATCGGAAACTATTTGACTAATATACCTTATTTTGACTTGAATTTATTTTCATTGTCTTCTTCACCTTCTCCACTGTAAAGTTGCTAAAAAATTTAAAACAGATGTTCTATAGTTTTCATATATCAAATACTACGGATCTATGAACTATCAACCCAGAAATTCTATATCCTTAATTGAAAGATGAAAATACAGATATTTCAAGAGACAGATTTGTTCGTAAAGCTGTGATTCTCTACTTTGATTACTCGAATTACCAAAGGAGCATGAGATCGATTACCTGTTCGTATTAGACCGCAATCTTTACTTGCATAATTAGTATACAAAAACTGAATTCATTTGAGAAGGTGATGAAAATCGCCTTCTGTTCTTCGATCTTCCCAAAGGGACAAATGACGATAAGGTTTTTTTTCTTTTTTTTTCATGTCGGTTTGTGTTTTTATTTTTTAAGCCGTCGGTTTGTGTCTATGAGAAACATAATACTGATAGTAAAACGACAGTGTTTTAGACTAATCGTATCTTGAGGAAAAGAAAATTGTTGGACTTAATTATAAGCCCAAGATTATTATATTACACGACTCGCTCATTACTAACCATTTGGTACACATTTGAAAACATACATAATTTAAAAAAATTATTTCTACATAATTTATAACATCTTTAATTGTCATTTTGTTATTTATATTAATAAATTATTTTAATAATATAATTTAAAGACTATTATCACCCAAACAATATATACTCTCAATGATTATGATACAACAAAACAAATATATACCCAAATACAACGAAACACAAATTAACTTGCCGTCCATGAATCAATTAACATTTTTACAAACTTCAAACAATAAATATATATATTTGTCGAGCCTAATTTTAAAAAAAATTCTACGATTAAAACAAACGTCTATTTTTTTTTAATTAACCCACGGATGATAAATTTACTCCTATTCGTAATATAATCCTGCGCTGTATCACGGGTCGCATCCTAGAATAGTTAAGGTAAATTTTCAATACATGTCCATAAAGCATAAAATTATATGTTTCTTACAAGATACAATATAAATTTAAATATATACCTCTTTTTGATAATTATTCAAAACAATTTAGATATGTATATTAACACTTATATTTCAACTTTACAATATATATTTAACTTTATGACCACACATGTTCTTAAACAATCATATGGTTGTACGGATTAGTAGTGATGTTTTCTTTTAACACATAAAAACGGATCGCACTGAAGAATGTGCTATTTTTAATCTTACAAATGTAATTTTGTTCATATAAATAAATTTGCACATTCGATTATGAAACAATATAATATGTTTGATTAATATGATACTGATTTTGGAGCAACATTGATAGAAAAGCGTTTCGCTCGATTGTACAATAGTGAGTGATTCGTTCAAGGGACCAGCAACACATTCTAATCTTTTGTAACATAATTTCAGCTAAGCGATCAAGTTTGTTTTGGTTTTGGTTTGTCACAATAGCAAGTAAGTAAATAAAATTAGTTTAACAAATATTAATAAAGGCGTTAAGCTAAGGGAAATTATTTCGGGGATTAGATCATCTGGAACCAAGCAATTATTCAGGATAATAACTTAGAACCAATCTAGAACTCAACCATAAAAATAAGAAGATCCACTGTTGTGGTATCAACCACTTTATCAATCAATCTAACACCCTAAACTGTCGTTTGAGGTTACAAGGAATGACAAGCATTAAAGAGAATGTGATCGATTTGTTCACAACTCGCCTCAGCATCAACTGTCGTTGGCTAAGGACAAATCGCCCATCTATGTTCTTTCAAGTAATTTGCAACACTTTTGATGAGTAAATTAAACCTAAGATCAAATGCTAGGTGATCAAGCTAGTCTACGCATTAAGGACAACGATAGATGAAGATATCAATAGATGCGAGATCCTATTTATGCTTAGTTCATGAATCCCTAATCCCTTTGAATCCCTTAACTTAAATAAAAGGACTACTCAGACATGGCAAATCGAATAACAGGAAGAGATGTAAAAGAATTCATGATAAAATAAAAATAAGAGGTAAGAGTTTTAGAATTCTTCTCAAGAGGGTGGAAGACAATCTTCAATTCTTACAAAAGCTCAAAACAATGGTGTCTCTCTCTCTCGAGTTCTCTATCTCTCTAAAACTAAAAGAAGTCGATAATGGCCTTCTCCTGGGTCTTGGGCGGCTGGGACTTATTAGCGAAAACCCTAGTTGGCAAAAATAGATCTTCCGCGGGAGCAGGTGCTCCGTTGAGGAGCGGGTGCTCCCTTCTTCAAAACTTTCCAAAAACCTTCACTTTCCCTCCATTTTCGCCAAGTCTCTTCATGAGCTCCAATCCTCTATTCCAGCCACCTTTTAGACCTAAAATGACTCAAAATAAAACAAAAGACTCGATAATGACCTACAAAACAAAAGTTAGAATGCGCTAAAAAACGCATTATATCAATTTCCCCAGACTTAGATCTTTGTTTGTCCTCAAACAAATTCAAGACCAAGTGAAAGAGAAACGTTTGAAAACATGAGAACTCTCTCATCCTCAGTAAACCGAGTAAAAACCTTCAATTTGCAGACCACATAATCCAGAATATGAATAGCAAACCTTTACCAAAACCTCTCAATATATTCTCATCCCAGTTTCATATTCCAAACATAAACTCTTCACATTCATTAAAAGTTGCGTGAGCTTCTCGCTACAAACTTTATTCAGGGTAGACGACGCTGAGGTTGAGTTCAGAGTGTTTAAGGGTTACCTGGCGCTTGTAGAGGATGTAGAATATCGCACAAAATTGCAAGAGAGAATGGGTCCATTTGGGTTCCACATTCTCTAAACCACTCTTTCCTTCTTTCAATCTCTCTAACTTCTCATCTAACCATAATCCTCCTTGGGTATACTCACTGTGCGGAGAGACACTTTTTCTATTTCACAAACTTACCGTTCTTCATCATCGATTTTTTTTTTTTTTTGTAGTTTTATGATGATGAAGAGGGTTTTAATTACAAGCATGTGTCTCTGAGGCACGAAGAAAATCAGAGTTGTTGTTCATACCCAAGTGGAGGATGTTATTGCCATTCCTTCCTTGTGGATTGTTTTTGTTCCACCTCTTGTAAACCATCTTCTGAAAATAGGAGCGGGTGCTCTGTAATGGGAGCAGGTACTCTGGTTTTTAGAAAAGAGTGATTTAGGGGCTGCGTCGACACATTCTCTCCGGCCCTTTTGCACATATCTGCACATATGACAGTGAAGTAACAAGAGTGCAAGAGGTTTGAAGAGAGGTACAGGTTAAGGAGGGTACTAGCTAAAAATGAGCTAGCTATTCAGGAACAACAAGAGTGATACAAGGAATAAGGAGTCCTGAATATGATTCGTTTCCCTAATCTAGTGCCAATAGCGAGAAAAATTTCAGACAATATTAGGTTCATTTATAATAAGAGTTTATGTTCTTCTGATGAAACCTGGGATATAGGATATCGAGGTGTTCCAGCTGTTCTATGCACCCAATATTCTGTAAAAATGGTCACTAGAGAGACGGTTAAACGCAAGTGGTTCAATAATCATCCTAGAACGAGGTCCTAATTCCCAACAAAGTCTTGACTCAGTAAAACAAAAGGAAAAACTGACTCAAAGAAAAGAAAACAACCAGAATAAACGAAATTAATAGCAACTCCCCCAGACTTACTTCACACCATCTCGGTGTGAAAATAAATCAAGGGAGACAAATAATTAAAAACAGAAATAAAAGCAAAATGGTAAATAAGTTCTTGGCGAATACAAAGTTGTGATAGAGATGCGATGGCTAGTCCCTGGTTGTGGCATCGGAATCTTCGCCGTCCTTCTTCGAGCGCTCTTTGTGCTTTGAAGAGCGGGTGGTTCGATTTAGTAGTAGCGGAGGAACAACTATCCTACATGATTTAGGAACAAAGACACCTACCTAAAACACCTACATAACTTAAACCAATTACTCAATTAACATATACACTCTATCCTAACACTAAAACATAATATATAAAGTAATTAATAAAACAAACACAATTATAATTTGCAAAACTCAGCCTTCTTGACTATAGCAAATTAAATCATGTAACATAGTTGAAACAAAAATATTGCTCCTAGGCGATATCACATGTAATATAGTTGAAACAAAAATATTGCACCGGACGATAGCACGGGTTACTAATCTAGTTATTATATTAATAAGAGTGTTCTGATGGAAATTCCAAGTTTTGTACTTGCCTGAAAAATAGAATTACATGGGAATGGTTTAAATTGGTTTGGTACGGTTTTGAGAAATTGTCGGAACGTCAAAGAATAAACGAGAAGGGTTTAGAATTCTGGTGGAAGAGAGAAAGAAATGAGCTGAGATTCTGCGACGGAGGAGGTTTGTATTTGTCGACGTACGAAACCCTAAATCCTCTTTTAGCCCATCCCTCCACCTTCAAGCTCCCCCAAAAAGCTCTGCTTTCGAAAAGTAATCACCTTCTTCTTCTCTGAGTTCTTCTTTCTCTTGTGAATTGTCTTTTCGTTCCTTGTTTCTGTTTCCAGATGTTTAGATTCTTGGCTTTTTTCTTTTTTTTTGGCACCCAATTAGGTTAAATGAGCTGAGATTCTGAGACGTTTTCTCAATCAGAATCAGGGAGATCTACATAAGGCTAGATTGATATCGCGTTTCCTCTCTCTTGCTTCCTCGACTCCTCTCTCTCTCGGTCTCTTCTCTCTCTCTCTCTCTCTCTCTCTCTCTCTCTCGATCTGAGGCGATTTCTTCTCTCTGGGTCTGGGTTTAAGATCTCTCTCTCTCTCTCGATCTGAGGCGATTTCTTCTCTCTGGGTCTGGGTTTAAGATCTGAGGCGATCTCGAAAGGTTGGTATGCTGTGCTTGAAATCCTCAACTGTTATGAGTTTGTGCGTGTTCTTGCAGCTATTGTTTGATGAATGACAACAACTGAGACATGTTTTGTATCAATCACTTGTTCAGGTATATTGAGTATTGTTCAATGGAGGATTTGTCTACTCTGTTTGGCTGATTTTTTTTGTTCAATTCCAGAAGAAAGTGAAATTGCACGTATGATTATGAATCTATTTGCTCAGATCTTTCTATTTTTTTTTGGGTATTTGATTTTGACCCCTGTTTTGAATTTTGAAAGTTAGTGGTTCTGTATTGGATTGATATTTCATGTTGTGTCTCCTTCTTGTTAATTGCTTTAGGAGATAAAAAGTGTGGAGCTTGTTAAACCAACTGGTTGGGTTTGCTTGTTTCTCTCTGGAACTGATCCACGGTATGTTTGTTTCTTATTATCCTTTTGTGTCTCCTTTTTTTCTACATCAACGTTAATGTATCTTTCTAAGTAATAATAATAACCAGAGTGTTTCTTACAACGTTAATGTTTTGATCAGAATTCTGCATCTCTTTTTTTGCTAGTACTTCAAAGAAAGTCTGCAATAGTTATTAATATTGCTTAGATATGTCTTTAGCTAGCAAGTTTTCACTATGAGATTAGTTGAAATTTCAATATTCGCTTTTGAGGTTTCACTTAGTAAAGGTCTAAACTAACTTCTGCTGTCATGAATGATTTTTTTTCTGTTGATTACTAAGCTACTTAAAAAGAAAATTTTAATGGTAATGGTAGACACAGGAAGAGGATCCACTTATGGTTCTTAGCCTAAAGACGTGCTTAATTGTTTTTATTTATTTAATGGGTTTAACTTAAATAAATACCAAGTTAGCTTAATGCATGTACTGTAGTGTACTGTAATCCATCTTTTTTTTATTGACATGCGAATAAGATCGACGTATAACTGTTTCCATGATTTCCAAGATTACAAATTGCCAAATATAATTAACTCTACACAATTTTAGAAATAAAATTGAAAAACCGAAGCAGTGTTTGTTTAATTTTTTCAATATCTTATTCTAGTTTTTTTCAATATCGTAAAGTAAGCATCTGTTTACTTTTTTACTAAGCATCTGGTTTACTGTATTTTTGTAATACAGTAGTATTCGTTTTGAAAATGCTAAAACTATAAAATTCAGTTTATTATACTTTTTAGTTAATTATAATAATATATAATTCAGTAGTATTCGTTTTGAAAATGCTAAAACTATAAAATTAATTTAATAGATTAATACATATATATCTTTTTTTAAGATAAACCAACATTTCTAAAAAAATTTAGTTAGATTACTTGATAAATCTACAAAACATTGTGCGAGAAGATTGATTTTGGAATGTTGTTAAGAGAAGATTGATTTTGGAATGTTGTTAACTGGTTTGTTTCTGCTCGCTTTAATTTTGGGATTTTTCAATATTTTTTTTGGCCAGGGTAAGGGTTTCATCATCAGCATTCAATAATGCGAAGCTTGTAACATCGAGGAACCGCCTGTTAATTTGCACATCTATGGCCGGTACTGATCAACGCCGCTCTCGCTGCCACGGCGAAAGCCCTACAAAACCCAACAAGAAGAAGAAGGGGAGCCGCAATCCAGAGAAGAATCTCCTTGTCAATCTTCATTTCTGTTCCAAGTCCAAGAACCTCTCAGCTGCGTTAGCTCTTTATGATGGAGCTATCACTTCCACTGACATCCGCCTCAGCCAGCAACACTTCCAAACCCTTCTTTACCTCTGCTCTGCTTCCATTAGTGACCCATCTCTTCAAACCCTTGCCATTGACCGTGGCTTCCAAATTTTCGATCATATGGTCAGTTACGGGATAAGTCCTAATGAGTCCTCTGTCACTGCAGTGGCACGACTAGCTGCTGCCAAGGGTGATGGTGATTATGCTTTCAAGCTTGTCAAAGACATTGTTGCTATTGGCGGTGTATCAGTCCCCCGTCTGAGAACTTATTCTCCAGCTTTGCTTTGTTTCTGTGAGAGTTTGGATGCTGAAAAGGGTTATGAAGTGGAAGACCTCATGGATTCTTCAGGTATTGTGTTGGAGGAGGCGGAAATCTCAGCTTTGCTGAAAGTAAGCGCTGCCACGGGCCGAGAAAACAAGGTTTATAGATATTTGCATAAACTAAGAGAACTTGTTGGCTGCGTTAGTGAAGAAACTTCAAAAACTATCGAGGAATGGTTTAATGGAGTGAAAGCTAGTGAGGTTAGTGATAAGGGGATTGGTTCTGATATTGAGCTGCTTAGAGCAGCTGTTTTGAAGAATGGGGGTGGGTGGCATGGTCTTGGGTGGGTTGAGGAAGGCAAATGGATTGTTAAGAAAGGTAATGTCAGCCCAGCCGGAAAATGTTTGAGCTGTGGTGAGTATTTGGCTTGTGTAGATACCAATGAGGTAGAGACTGAAAATTTTGTGAATTCTTTGGTGGCTTTGGCTATGGAGAGGAAGGCGAAGATGAATTCATGCGAGGCAATGGCGGATTTCAGCGAGTTTCAGGTTAGAAAGAAATTATAGATGATTCCTCTTAGCGTGCATCTAATATTCTGTGAATTTTGTAACGCTGGGAGCTAAAATCTTGCATGAGATAAATATTCTGGAGAAAGCAAGTTTATGTTATTAGCCTAGTTGATTTCGATAATTATCCAAACAAAGGTAATAGTGTTTGAAGTTCTTAGGGCAAAAGAGGTTTTGAATAGCTGCATTTGTTTTTGAACTGTCTGTTTAAACTCGCGTAGATTATTAATCGCTCTTAGCAGAAATGACCATCAACCAGTAAACAGTCTCTTCGTTCTGTATAGGTCTGAATGTAAAATTAGCTATATAACACATTAACAACGAAGAAAAAAAAAATGCTAAATTGTATCTTTTGTTTAGATTGTCTTCTTGGATGTAATGTAGGTATTTCTTATTGTTCATGGTGGAATTCTATTAAGTTCGGTGCTTGAAAAACAGAGTTCTTATTCGAAGTATATATCTTGAATATTATATATTTTTCATTTAGATGTCGTTGTTGTTTTTTAACTATTTTGTAGGAATGGCTTGAAAAGCATGGAGATTATGAAGCAATACTAGATGGAGCAAATATTGGGCTTTACCAACAAAATTTTGCAGATGGTGGTTTCAGTCTACCACAGGTTCTCTTCGAGTTTTCTTCCTTTGCCATTTTGAATACATTCCTGCTAATAATACTGACAAATTGCACATGGTGCAAAAGAGCAGCTTGAAGCTGTAGTGAAGGAACTCTACAATAAAACTGGTAATGAAAAACAGCCGCTAATTCTGTTGCACAAGAAACGGGTCAATGCGCTTTTAGAAAACCCGAATCACCGGAATGTGGTGGAAGAATGGATTAATAACAATGTCCTATACGCGACTCCACCAGGTTCCAATGATGATTGGTATGAACTAACTTGTACTTGTTTTACAACCGCACTAACATGATTAGGTTTGGTTACTCAATCTTTGGTTTCTTTTATGCTATTTTGATTACAGGTATTGGCTGTATGCTGCTGCTAAACTCAAGTGTTTACTTGTGACTAATGATGAGATGAGAGATCACATTTTTGAACTACTAAGTAATAGTTTTTTCCAAAAATGGAAAGAAAGACATCAAGTTCGGTTTACCTTTGTCAAAGGTTGTCTCAAGCTTGAAATGCCTCCTCCTTTTTCGGTTGTGATCCAGGTTTTTCACAAGCTTATATCAAATCTGTGTTTTTTTCTTGTTTTGTTTGAAATTAATACCTGAATCTGTGTATCTTTTTTTTTTGTGGATTTATTCAGGAATCGGAGAAAGGATCATGGCACGTTCCGATCACGTGCCAAAACAATGAGGAATCTTTGAGAAGTTGGATTTGCATTACAAGGCAGAGTATATAGATCACTCTATTTGTCATCATCATTTGCCCAATTTTTGAAGATTATGTTGAAGGAGCCAATTTTCCACTGTCCGATGTTAGAACTCAGATCAGTTTTTCACCGTTTATCAAAGTCTTATCTCCCTTTAGTTGGAGATAAAAAAAAGAAAATGAAGAATCCTCAGTTTTTTGTCTTTTAATTGAAGTAGATGTTCTGTTAAGTTCGGACCGTTACGAACCGAAACCAGACCAGTTTTATTTTCTAATATGAGCCATAAGTTATAATTATAGGAATTGACATCATCCTTTTTGATTTCTGATTTTGTTGTAATAAATAATGTTACAAGGTTTTTAATTTTCTTGAAATAAAAATTGGTTTAGTGATCAACACCATAAGTTATATTACTTTCTAATTTTATAAATCTATTAAATAGAAAAGTAAAAAGTAAAAACCTAACAGTGGTGGTCAGGTGGTAAATGGTAATCGACCCGAAGAATGGTGTAAATTCGATCTTAGTAATGTTGTTCGGCTTGTTAGTCATGGGCTTCGGCTTTGGTGTTTCTCATGGGTTAGCTTGTACTCAACGAACTTGTCCATCGGATCTTTCCAAACAGAGTTGAATTGTGGGCTTCTAGCGCCTGGATCACTGATGTTAATAAACTTGAAACTTACAAAAGTAAAATGGTATAGTATTACTTAAGAATTATAGTATTAATTAAAGTATGTTACTTATTTCAACCTTCCTTAATTTGTGAAAAATAAATATTTTTTTAACGAAACGGTTGAAATAACATATTTAAAACTAGTGAAAGTAAATAGTGATGATGTATTAGTGGTCAAAGTTGTATTTAAGTCGATTCTTCAACTAAACAATTAACTTGTGACACTTTCAAATAGGCCTGAAATTATGAACCGAATCAAACTGAGATTTGGATAAATCGGTTCGATTTATGTTTATTGAATAAAACCGATTGATAAGATTTTAATTTAGATTTAGTTAACCGAAATTTTAGGTTTGGTTCAAGCGAACCAAACGGTTAACCGAAAGAAAGAAAAAACCTTAATCTAATTCTCCTACTACCCACCAATGATTCTTCTTTAATTTTTTCTTCTTCTTCTTCTTCTTCTTCTTCTTCTTCTTCTTCTTCTTCTTCTTCTTCTTCTTCTTCATTTTTCTTCTTCGATTATTCTTCTTTTTCGATTCACCATCATCATCTTCATCAACTTCAATCACTCTTCTTCATCATCCTCTTCTTCTTTAATAACGCGAGCTTCGCCTTTGAGATTTCGCCGCTGTAGCCTTCACTCGTCGGACTGCTCTCCTTCTCTCGAGACAAAAGCTCAGATTTTTTTTTTCTGTTTTTTTGTGTCAACAACCTATTTTTATGCAAGCCCAATTTTCAAAACAGTTTTTGCCCAAAACTATTAAACCGAATTACCTGAATTACAAAAAAACTGAAAATCTTAATCAGTTAGTTTCGGAACAATTTTTATTTTTCGAAATAACCGAATAACCGAAACTGATAGACCCGAATAAACCAAAGTCGCAGGCCTACTTTCAAAGTAACAACTTTTGTTTTTTCTCTGGTAAAAATCATATAACAAAATTTACAACGAAACGATTGTCATTAACAAATTAAAACTATTGAAAGTAAATAATGATTGAAGTAACACATGGATACTATTGAAAATAATAATAATGCTACATTGATGGACAAACCAAATTTTAGTAAATTCTTCGACTAAACGACTAGATTGTGACATTTCCAAAGCAATGAAAGATGATATTTTTTTGGGTAAAATCATGAAACGACAGTTGAATCAATATTTTTGGTCGTACCACATATTTAGCACTATTTTATAATTTATAATGAAATGGTTGACAGTAACAAATTCAATTTATTGAAAATAAATAATGGCTAAGTAACACATTAAAATTATTGAAAGTAAATAATAATGGTACATTAATGAACAAGCCAAATTTTAGTCAATTCTTCGACTAAACGACTAAACTGTGACATTTCCAAAGTAATGAAAGATGGTATTCTTTTGGTAGAATCATGAAATGATAGTTGAATCAATATTTCTGGTTGTATCATACTTTTAGCCTTATTGTTATAACTTTTTTTTTCATTTATAATATTACCATCGTGTTAATAGTGAAAATTATTTTTGGCATATTATACAAAAATAGTTTTTCAATATTAGGAACAGAATTAATAAAAATGAGACTCTTGGTTTTATATATACATACAAACAAAAATAAAAGTATAGAAAAATATTCAATGCTTGAGGAAAAGCCCATTGATAGCCCGTATTAGGGTAATAACTGGAGAAGGTAGGAAAAGGAGAGACGCCAAGAGAGAAACCGCAAGAAAGCAAAACTTGAACAAAGGTAGCCGAAGAAGATTATAAATACACTCTCTCTCTCACACACATTTTCGAAGAAACCATTTCGTGTGGTCGAGAGAGAGGTAAACAAGAGGTAGATACTACTTGTGATTTGTCAAAATGGGCAAAATGTTATTTTCCAGGAGAAACGTTTTTAAAGATGTAAGGAAATATTCATTGTTGCCAATGATTGATGTGATTGTTGCAAAAATTGTTGAATGGTTTAACAAGTATAGGAAGAAGTCAGGTGAGTCTTCAAGCTCACAGAAGGTGGTGCCTTTTTTTGCTGGCGTGTTGCACAAAAGTTGTGAGGTAGCAAATTTGTTACGAATACGTGAGCTAAATAGTTTTCTTCTTGAATACAATGTGAGTGGACGCGATGAAAAAATTATACGGTTGATTTTTCAAGGAAAACTTGCACTTGCAAGTATTTTGATATAGACAGATTTCCATGTGAGCATGCAATAGTTGCTGGCACGATGCACGCAGAAACTTCAAGAAAGGAGTTCGATTCATACGAGTTATACTCCAAATATTATCTTATGGAGCAGTGGGCATTAGCGTATTACAGGATAATTTATCTAGTACCCCATTTATCCGAGTGGAATGTCCCAGATGCTATACAAACTTTTTGTGTTTTACCTCCAGATTATACGATAAAGTAGGAAGAAACCAAGAGACAAGGTACGCATTAGTTGGAGAATTTGGACGTCGGGGTGTTGGACGCTTTTTTTATAGTGGTTCTGGAACTAGTATTTAACTGTTTGGGAAAACTTGTACAACTGGGTACAACTATGTTTTAATTGTCTGTTACGTGTTCTTATTTTAATATGTATAGGTAAAACTTGTACAAATCGTAAAACTAGATAAACTGGTACAAATCGTAAAACTAAATAAACTAGGTATAACTAAATAAACTGGTACAAATCGTAAAACTATGTACAACAAAACGAAAAACACAAAACCTAAAACATAAGTTGTTATAAACCGAGTTACAAAAGTATAAAATTCATAATAACAAAAAAGATCTTCATCTAAATCATTGTAATTAAATTTATGAAAATTGTTAACAAGATATTATACCTTTTCCATCATATTATCTTACACTTTAATGGTTAGTTTCCAAATCTTAGAACATGAAATATGGAAATTGTATATACAAGCAAATTTTATGAAAAGTTTTACACCAACATATGTTAAATGTAATATAGTTACCTTTTCTCAAAAGTACGACAAATAAAATTTAGTTTTGAGTAAGGTTCCATTGGGTACAACTACCATCTTGGTACAACTATGTACACAAATTTGACGGCGCACGTGTTGTATTTATTATTTTAATATTATTTTCACCACGTGAAATTGATTTGTCGGCGCATTTGACGGCGCACGTTTAATTGTGTTATTTTAATAATTTCCAATTAGGTTGTTCAAGTATAACCAGTTGTACCATCATAGTTTCTTCAAGTATAATCAGTTGTATTAGTTGTACCATCATAGTTTCTTCAAGTATAACCTTCATCCATTATCCATCATCCATCATTCACAAAAAAAAAACCCATAACAAAGTTCACCATTGATCAGTCATAACAAAGTTTCACCATACATAATTATGTTTACTACTACGTTTACCCGTAAAGGGAGTCTTGAGATACCTCGAATTTGACCTCTTCCTACCGCGAGCCTTAACCTCATCCACCTTCTCTGCCACATCATCTTCATTCTCAGCCACCTTGTCAGCCTCAGTAACGATTTCCGTCTCAGGCACTTCAGTTTCAGTCCCATCTTCCTTATCTTTTCCAGCAACCAACATCTTATTAACCTTAGTCTCAACAACTTTCTCCTTCTCTTTGTCAGCCACCACTTCTTCAGCCTCATTTTCTGTCTCATTCTCAACCTCCTCATTCTCAGCTGCATCACCCTCCTCCCCACTCTCATTCTCATCCTCCTCACCATTCTCATTTTCATCCTCCATATCCTTCTCATTCTCAGCAGATTCATCATCCTCTTCATCCTCATTTTTACTTTCATCCGCCACCTTTTCAGCCTCAGTCTCCTCAGCCACCTCAGTCTCATCCGCATCATCCTCTTCACCACACTCATTCAAATCATCCTCTTCATTTTCGTCCTCCTCACCACTTGTAGCAACATTCTTAGAAGCCTCACAATGACCACATCCTGTTTCATGAAATCACAAATATATCATGAAATCACAACATCAAACAACTATAGTAAAATCAACAAAAGGACCCATGAATTATAGAAATGTTACCTTTACAATGGTTGGTTCCCCAGCATCAGCCTCACCATGTGTATAGTCTTTCCACCCAAAATCTAGAAGATCCTTATTCTTCTTAAACACAAAATCTTCCACACTTTTCAGTCTCTTATCAAGCTCCTCAATCTTGCTATCAATCTTCTCAAACCCCTTTTCCATAGATTTTATTATCTTTTTTTCATACTTCCTCAATGCATTCAGAGACCCATGGTTCGACGGATTCGCATAAGACGTTTCTGGCTCGGGTCCATGCTCACCATGTGTTCCAGATTCAACATCTAACTTGAAGAGATCCTCCCACCATATCTTATCATTTTGGATAGTTAGAATCTTGTTCCAACCGTCAATAATAGGATCAATGCCGGCTAAATCATCGTCAAAATCTTCCATGATATGAGCCATGAGTATCTCCTCTTCACCATTATGTACCAAAATGGATAAAATATCCTGCGAGGACAAACAAAATACAATACAAATCAAACCTAAGTAGTAATATTTGTAATGGAATTTAAATTATATATTTCAAATTAAGGTAATTCTAACCTTGTTTGTTCCAAGTGCGTCATAAATTTCTCCCAAATTAAATCCTTTTGTAAATCCGTCTTTAAACTTCCCCTTGTACATTCTTGGATAGGCTTCTTCTGCGTTTTGAACGTTCTCTCTAAACGTTGTCTTCAAAGGCGAAATGCATTCAAATGCCAAAATCTACACATACAATTATACAAGTTAAACCAGTATTACCAGTTATACTAGTGTAAATCAGAAATAATATTATTTACCTCCAATGGTAATATGAATCCAGGCAAAGTCACATTTTTATTCACCGATCTATTGCAGCGATTCAGCAAATTCCAGACCTCTGTCACACACCCGTCAAATGTGTATCGTCGCCACGGAAATGTTCTACAGAAATCTAGATCATCTGCAACCTTTAATATGAACGTATCTATGCTTCCTTTGACAGTCTTTGACTTTCCCTTGATCACCACCGCTAAATAATAAAGAACCGCCATCTTTAACCTATCATTTGTCAGGTATTTCATTGATTTAAGCTGTAACGTCCGTGTTCCGGAAAAGAGATTTTGGTCGGGAAAATTACAAAAGGATCGTATCAAGGTGTTTTGATACGATTGGGTTGACGATTGGTGATCACTCTCTTTGGAGTCAATCTTAAGTGTTCTGGGAATGGACTTTTCTCGGGAACGGAAGTCGGATTGACCGAGGGTCGAAAAGTCTAGTTTGACCAAGAAAGAAAGAGGATCGATCGATCCATGGTTGGACCGATCGATCCGTAGCTCAGCGTCGAGTGGTTGAGGCGGGGATCGATCGATCCAGGGTGTGGATCGATCGATCTGAAAGGTTGTCGTTGGCTGGGGGTGTGGACCGATCGATCCGGGGCTGGATCGATCGATCCGTGAGCTGAGGAGGTGTGGATCGACCGATCCAGGGAGTGGATCGATCGATCTACCGAACCATCGTGTTGGCTGAGGGTAGTGGACTGATCGATCCGGTGCTGAGGAGGTGTGGATCGACCGATCAAGGGTGTGGATCGATCGATCCAGCACTGTCGACAGTGGTATTAAGTGGATTTTCTTCACTTGTATCAGGGGTTCTTCTTCCTCTTTTGGGTTTTACGGGTTGTGGCCGTTCTCTGTTGGCTGTGAGAGCTGGTGAGAGCTCGAGAGAGTGGAGGAGAGAAGGGAGGAAGCTTGAGGCTTTGTGGTTGCTTATGGAAGGGTGTAAGCTTGGTGGAGCTTGAAAGAGATGGAGATCGGTTTGCAGAGGCGAGGAGGGAGAGAGGGAGTTCGTCCCTGAGCTTGTGGAGCTCTTCTTTGCCCGAATCGATCCGAATCTAAGGTGAGTGCGTGACCATGAGTTAATCTAAGCATTGAGTTGGTGTTTGTGTGTTTTGGTGGTGTTTGAGTTGGATTCTTGAGGAATCCATGGGTTGTGTTGCTCATTTCCTTGGTGTTTAGATTGGGTTTGTGCCTAATCGTTTGTAGGAAGCAAGGTGGAGGCCCTGAGTGGTCGTTGGTCGTGTGCGGCCGTGGAGGAGATCGAGATCGGAGTTACAGGAGGTGTTGGATCGACCGATCCGGGGTTGGATCGATCCATCCATTTCCTGTAAGTCGCAGGTCTCGTCTGTGTGGTGGATCGATCGATCCTGCTTTGAATCGATCGATCTGATTGTGGGCTGAGGTTCGATCGATCGGTGGTTGAACCGATCGATCCGGAGCAGTGTGGTTGGATCGACCGATCCATGCTTGGATCGATCGATCTGGTGAAGGCTGTTGGATCGACCGATCCAGGTGTGGATCGATCGATCCATATGTTTTGTTGTTGCCTGTGTTGTTTTGCTTGGTATTGTGAACGGTTTGTGATCTCTTGCTTGTGTGTATAGCTCGTAGATGGGACGACCGCCTTACTAAGTATTTGTGATAATACTTACGCATCTCTGTGTTTTTGTGAGTTGCAGGTAAAGGTAAAGTGTGAATGTGGAATCAAAGCGATGAGCAGGAGGATGATTTAGGACTAGGTATTGTGTGTTGTTGATCGTATTTTATTGTGTTAATAAATGCGATTTTTGTATGGATGCTTTATGTCAAGTTAAAGCGTGTTATGTGAAGTTTCTGTTTGACTCGTTGGGTATAATCAATATTATGGGATATTAGTTATGGTATTGTTTAATTAAAGCAGGTCGGGTCGTCTCAATTTGGTATAAGAGCTTAGACGGTTCTAGGCTGGTTTAGAAAATTAATTGGAGTTGAATTAATTTTTGTGATGCTTGTTGCATGTTGTTTGAACCGTTGAATGGTTGTGTGCTAGAAATTGATTATGAGGTATTTAATCAATTTGGTTGAGCATGGAGTCTTAGAATCATCCTCTTCGAGCCTGTTGAGATTCCACGGCATGTTATCTTTGTCTTCTTCAGTTGTTTTGTGTCTTTAGTCTCTGTTCTTGGTGGTTCAGTTGGCTAGAGGTGTTTGAGGCCGTGTTGGTGGCTGGGGTTGTCACCGTGGTAGTGGCCGAGGGTTTGGCCGTGTTGGTGGCCAAGGTTATGGCCGAGGTGGTGTCTGTGTTGGTGGCAAAGGTTGTGGCCGTGGTAAAGGCCGTAGTTGTGTTCCAGTGGTGGCAAAGAGTGTAGCACGGGGTGCTATGGTTGAGCGAGTAGTGGATTCGCATGTGTATCAGGAGAGGGGTATCAGGGTGTGGCCGGTGTGAGTGCCGGTGTGGCTGGAGTTCCAGCGGGTGCTGCGGGTGTTGCAGCGGGGTTTTGCTCAGGCCTGAGTTGATCGCATGGCGGGTTGCTGGCTCTGCTGTTGGAGCGGTTACCAGTGAGGGTACCAGTTCAGGCTCTTGTTGTGCCACCAGTGGTTCAGGTGCAGCCGAGAGTTGCGGTTGCGGAAGAGCTCCCATCTTATCTTAAGTTGATGGAGCAGTTTCAGAGGAGTTTGAAGTTGGAGCGGATGTTTCCGTTCGGTTAGGTGTCCAGGGGGATACCGGGTTGACCTGGTAGTCATTACTTGGAGGGTGATGCACATCTCTGGAGGAGGGATGTTGCAACCAAGGGAGTTCAGGCGGAGGTAGCCTGTGAGGTTTCTGTGGAGGCATTTTTCCACAAAAGACTCTTGACCGGTTAGAGGGTCGAGTGTTGGAGGGTGAGCGGGCCCGAGTTCGGAGATTCTAGATGGGTCTTCGGGCTGAGCTGGGGAACCGTTTCCTTGTGAGGGTTTTTGGCACGGTTTCTGAGTTTGTAAAGACAGCTGCTTGGTTGGAGGAGAGTCGGAGAGTTGTGGTAGTGGTTGCTAGCCCCAACTTTCAGGCGAGTAGGCCGCAGCAGCAGTCTGGTCCAAACAGAGGCGGTAGGCCAATGCAAGGACAGGAGCGGAGGATGGGGGATTCTTCGCTGGTTACCCAGAGTGGTCCGGGGTGCTTCTGGTGCGGGAGCAGGGATCACAGGGTTGCAGGTTGCCTTTGAAAGGGCGAGACGCGTGTGGATACGCGAGTGTGCTTTCTCTGTAGAGAGTTGAGGCAGATCAAGCTGAGATGTCCCAAGTTGCAGAGGGAGGTGGCAGTGGCACCGCCAGCTAGTCAGAGCTTAGTGGCACCACAAGTGTATTCTATCGTAGAGACAGGAGGCCAGAGTTTTGGGCCGGGTTGTCTCTATGATAGGGTGTCAGGGTTCCGAGCATATGTGAGTTATGCAGAGACCTTGGTTGTGGGAAGTGTGGACTCCCATGTTTTGTTGTTTCCGGAGCATCGTATTGCTTCGTTACTCCGAAAATTGTCGAGAGGGCAATTTGCGAGGAGCAACCGAGGAGCGGTTGGGTTGTTAAGACCTTGTTGTGTTCAAAGTAAAAGTGTTGTGGCTAAGTCTATATCGTTTCTAGCGATCATTTCGATCAGTCGATAATTGCTTGTCATGTATGTGTGTGACATGCCTTATTGATTTGATTGAATTGGTTGTTCGACTGCGGTCTAGATTGAGCCTGGAAAGAGTGTGACAGTGGTTTAGTCGTTTCGTTCTTGTAGAGGGTTGGTTCGATTCTTGCGAGAATCATGTCTGGATGAGTATCTGCAAAGGATATCATGCTTAACAGGATCGCGTCAGTGGGAACTAGTTGAGTTCGCCATTGCGTGTTTGTGATCGCGATCTTGGGAATCAGTGGATTTGCCAAGGTCGGGTCGGTTCTATCGTCTTTGGGGACTTGGAGAGTTCGCCAAGATGTTTGGTTAAGTGTTTGCGTTTTGGGTTGGCTCCATATGAGGTGTTGTATGGGAGGCCATGTTGTACACCGTTATGCTGGTCCCAAGTGGGGGAGGGTAGCATTTGTGGTGTGGATTTCGTTCAGGAAACTACGGAGAGGATCCGAGTTTTGAGACTGAACATGTATAAGGTGCCAAGGGCATGTAGACGTGGGTGAGCCGCGGGGAGTACCGCAAGGAGAAATCCTTGTAGTGGTATGGTGGTCTATGCGCGTGGTTTCCGCGAATAGATCAGGATGGCGGGTGAGCCGTCGAGTGGCGGGTGAGCCGTCGGGTTGTTAAATGTGGATGAGGTGTTTAGGCACTAGGGATCCAGCTTGTGTGGATGACGACATCGTGTGAACATGTCGTATCCTGCCGCCTGTTTGGTGGTGGTCATGAGTCTTGTGAAACTTATGACAGTTGTGAGAAGGAGACTTGGGAACCGGAGGCGAGGATGAAAGCAAGCTGAGGCTTGAGCTGTTCTTCGATGGTTTCCAGTTTCGAGTTTGGGATTGTTGCCCTGTTGGTCAGGACTTGTGGTGTCATGAGGAAACAGCCCTATGTGTTTGGGTTGTTTCGAGTTGACCAGAGGCTTGGTCGTGGTTGTGGTGATATTCCGGGTTAGGAATATGGATGGTTGGGTATGACATTACGATGTTTTACGCAGACCATGTGGGGTAGTTTTGGTCGGAGATACTTATAGACGTTAGACTTGTTTGCTCTGAGGACGGTTGATCCTGTACAACTCGTGAGGGGATGATTAGTTCCCCAGATACCGATAGCTTGATGGTCTTGATAACCTAAGAGTGTGAGTGATATGACTGTGGTACCCATAGCTCAAGGGACATGTGACCGGAGGGTGTGAGTGGCATGAGAGATATGTCGATAGCCCGAGGGACATGTGACCTGAGAGTGCGAGTGGTACGAGGCATATCCAGATCTCGAAGGTCTTTGTAGCCTGAGAGTGAGGAGTGGTATGCGGCAGATGTCCATAGCTTGAAGGACTTTGTGTCCTAAGAGTGCGAGAGACATGGGATACCCAGATCTCGAAGGTCGTTGTGACTGGAAAGTGAGGATTGGTATGAGTGTGATACCCAGATCTCGAAGGTCTTGATGGCCTGAGATTGAGGAGTGGTATGAGGCAGATGTCCATAGCTCGAAGGTCTTTGTGACCTAAGAGTAGGAGTGACATGGGTACCGAGAACTCGAAGGATGTAGGTCCTGAGGGTGGAGTGGTACGAGTACGAGTTGTATTGGGAGCAATGAATGTCTAGAACGTGGGAATAAGTATAGTGACTGATTGTATACCTCGGAGGTTGATAGTGTTCGATCTCGTTTTGTGTTGCGTTAGCCAGGTTGGTCAAAGTTCACGTGAACCGTTGCAACGGTTGTGAGTTGAGTTCATTGCGGATGAACTGTACCACTAGATTCGAGGACGAATCCTTATTAGTGGGGGAGAATTGCAACGTCCGTGTTCCGGAAAAGGAATTTTGGTCGGGAAAGTTACAGAAGGATCGTATCAAGGTGTTTTGATACGATTTTGTTGACGGTTGGTGATCACTCTCTTTGGAGTCAATCCTAAGTGTTCTGAGAATGGAGTTTTCTCGGGAACGGAAGTCGGATTGACCGAGGGTCGAAAAGTCTAGTTTGACCAGGAAAGAGAGAGGATCGATCGATCTATGGTTGGACCGATCGATCCGTAGCTCAGCTGTCGAGTGGTTGAGGCGGGGATCGATCGATCCAGGGTGTGGATCGATCAATCTGAAAGGTTATCGTTGGCTGGGGGTGTGGACCGATCGATTCGGGGCTGGATCGATCGATCCGTGAGCTGAAGAGGTGTGGATCGACCGATCTAGGGAGTGGATCGATCGATCTAGCAAACCATCGTGTTGGCTGGGGGTCGTGGACCGATCGATCCGGTGGTGGATCGATCGATCCGGTGCTGAGGAGGTGTGGACTGACCGATCCAGGGTGTGGATCGATCGATCCAGCACTGTCGGCTGTGGTATTAAGTGGATTTTCTCAACTTGTATCAGGGGTTCTTCTTCCTCTTTCGGGTTTTGCGGGTTGGGATGTTCTCTGTTGGCTGTGAGAGCTGGTGAGAGCTCGAGAGAGTGGAGGAGAGAAGGGAGGAAGCTTGAGGCTTGGTTGTTGCTTATGGAAGGGTGTAAGCTTCGTGGAGCTTGGAAGAGATGGAGATCTGTTTGCAGAGGCGAGGAGGGAGAGAGGGAGTTCGTCCCTGAACTTGTGGAGCTCTTCTTTGCCTGAATCGATCCGAGTCTAAGGTGAATGCGAGACCATGAGTTAATCTAAGCATTGAGTTGGTGTTTGTGTGTTTTGGTGGTGTTTGAGTTGGATTCTTGAGGAATCCATGGGTTGTGTTGCTCAATTCCTTGGTGTTTGGATTGGGTTTGTGCCTTATCGTTTGTAGGAAGCAAGGTGGAGGTCCTGAGTAGTCGTTGGTCGTGTGCGGCCGTGGAGGAGATCGAGATCGGAGTTGCTGGAGGTGTTGGATCGACCGATCCGGGGTTGGATCGATCGATCCATTTCCTGTAAGTCGCAGGTCTCGTCTGTGTGGTGGATCGATCGATCCTGCTTTGAATCGATCGATCTGGTTGTGGGCTGAGGTTCGATCGATCGATGGTTAAATCGATCGATCCGGAGCAGTGTGGTTGGATCGACCGATCCATGCTTGGATCGATCGATCTGGTGAAGGCTGTTGGATCGACCGATCCAGGTGTGGATCGATCGATCCATGTGTTTTGTTGTTGCCTGTGTTGTTTTGCTTGGCGTTGTGAGCGGTTTGTGATCTCTTGCTTGTGTGTATAGTTCGTAGATGGGACGACAGCCTCACTAAGTATTTGTGATAATACTTACGCATCTCTGTGTTTTTGTGAGTTGCAGGTAAAGGTAAAGTGTGAACGTGGAATCAAGGCGATGAGGAGGAGGATGATTTAGGACTCAGTATTGTGTGTTGTTGATTGTATTTTATTGTGTTAATAAATGCGATTTTTGTATTGATGCTTTATGTCGAGTTAAAGCGTGTTGTTTGAAGTTTCTGTTTGACTCGTTGGGTATAATCAATATTATAGGGTATTGGTTATGGTATTGTTTAATTAAAGCGGGTTGGGTCGTCTCATAAGCTTTAATTCCATGTCTTTGAGTTATGGCTTTTTCTCACCAAAATGCTTTTCCACAAATCGCATTCTCCCCAAATGTTTCGCCTTTACGTCATACATTGGTGGGTATCTATGTCAGCTTAATCCGCTTATGAGACCATGTTCTCGCAACGAAGAACATCAATGTCTTAAAACCAATTCTATTATAAACCCTAATTTCAATTTTCTTTCACAATATATCTAAAAAATTCCAAAATTTTTTTATAAATGTACACAAATTCGCCCACACTTTAAAGATTTACAAACTAATTTTGGAATAAAAAATAATAAAGACAACTTACAATTTTAGAGAGCGATCGATTTCAAAATTGGATCTACAAATTGGCAAAAACTATGTAGCGGAAGGGAGAGAGAGAGAGAGAGAAGAAGAATCGAGGAAGATGCGAGAGAGAGAACGCTGAGAGAAAGAGGGAAAAAGAAGAATAAGAATCGAGGAAGAAGAGAGATGCGAGAGAGAGACCAAGAAAAAAAACTGAGATTTTGTTTTTTAATATTCGGATGGATGATCCGAATTAATCGGTTTGGGTGGATATTTGTGGTTGGGTCGGTAATTAAGTAAATGTTGAAAGGTTAAAAATGTAATTTGACCATTTTCACATTTAAAAAAAAAAGAAAAAAAAATAATTATAACAAATACATTTGAGATCATTTTTTCCCTAAGTGGTACATATGAGATATTGATTCCTCACATACCCCTAAATCTAAATCCAAAATCTCAAAACTCCTCATTCTAAAAACAATTTCGGTTTCAATTATTTTTAATTCAAAAAAAAGTTATATTACCATGTTACCCTAGCTAAAATAAGAAAATTACAACTAATACCTAGGTTTAGCCCACCCACCCGAAAACAAAACAAAACAAAATAAAACAAACCTAGGTTTAAATCGAGGGGTTCGGCTTACTCAATTTACTCAATTTTTGACTCGATTGTTGTGTTCGATCGATAACTCGTGTGCACAAAAATGGTGAAGACAAGGTGGGGAACATAAAAGGATGGAGATTGTTCGAGATGTAGAGGTAGAAGGAGAACCTTAGGTAGAAGATACTCAAGACGGAGAGAGGGGTTCCTCTTCGGTCACAGTTGTTGAGAATGTCTCCACGAATGAAGAGGTAATAGAAGAAGGAGGAGAGAACGAGCGATCTTTGGTTCAGATTGGTGAGAATGTTAGACACAGTGAAGAAGAAGGAGATACAGACGATGGAAGAACCAACTCGGGAACAAACTCGGCAACAAGTTCAAGCCGAACCATGAGCGATCCCATCGACTCAATGGTAAGTAGTTGGATTCGATTGAATATGTAGAACTAGAAAACGTTTTAAGTAGAAAGAGTTCGTGATTTGTTTGTTTGCTCTTGATACCATTTGATTAAATTTATGGATTTTATGTAATACTAGTATAAATAGGTAAAACTAGGTAGAATTAGGTAGAACTATTAGTCTTGAAAAATTTCTGAAACTAGGTAGAACTGGCAGAACTAGGTAGAACTATTAGTCTTGAAAAATTTCTGAAAAGGTATAACTTGGTAATACTTGGTAAAAATATTGTGTTTTTGTAATACTAGTATAACTTGGTAAAACTGTGTTTTGCAGGATTCTGAGGAGAAACCTACAGCATTACAATCTCTACGAATGTACTTCCCGCCGACGGAGTATAAAAAGAAAATTAAGCTATCAACGAGTTGTTATATACATGAAGCTTTGACAACGCTAGAGAGTTTGAATCGTCCTCTGAATAATGTTGAGAGAAACTGGTTTAAGAACCATCCGCAATTCAAACACATCTTTCATATGGCAAGGGACAAAAATCACAAGGTTATGGGCATGTGGATACTCCTTCTTCGTACGACATGCATCGAAAGAAAAAAAAGAAAGCTTTGTTCATCATAAATGGCGTTCGCATCTGCTATGGTATAAAGGAACACGCCTTGATATCGGGATTAGACTGCCGCAACTATCCAGTAGAGTATAGGAAAGCAGAAAGTATGAACTTTGTGAACAAGCATTTTACGTCTTCAACAATTAGACATCAAGACGTGAAAGAAAAGCTTGTGGAAATGGAACATTCTCGAGATAGGTTGAAGATGGCGGTCCTCTACTTCTTATCCAGCATTGTCATAGCACAGAAAAAGACTGGAGTAGATGCTACGCCCGTGGATGAATTCTTTCTAAGAGCGGTGGATGATCTGAACTTCTATAAGACGTTTCCTTGGGGGAGATTGTCATTTGATCACATGCTAGGATCGATCGCGCACACGATGGATCATTTTGGAGGGGCCGTCATAGAGGGTGCATTATGGCCAGTTCCAAGTTTCTATATTCCTATGGAGGTAAGTAAAAATTATATGAGGTATTGGTCATTGTTACTAGTTCTTATAATTGAAGCTAAGTCCAACTATATGTGTGTTGTGTAGCTTTTAGCATACGAGGCAATTCAAGAATTGGGGAATAAATTCCGAGAAGAGAATGCAGGCCCAGACGTAAATTGTCCTAGGATGTGCAAGAAAAGGTTCAAGAAAAGCGAAATGAAAGGTTTTCCTCTTTCGAAAATAAATGATGAACTTGGTAAACCTAAGGTTAGTTATACTAGTTATCCTTTGCATATTAATTATTTTGGGTTGTTATGTTTTTAATATTTCTTCATTATTTACATTCACAGGACATTTATAGTATCTTAGTGGCTATCGATGAAGAAAACTCTCTTATGGCTGAAATCACAGAAGAAGAAGAAGATGATGATAGGCATGATGTCATTGTTGACAGTTGGAAGAAACGTCTTCATAAGGGATATACCGTATCGTTTGAAAAGATGTACAACCAAGATGTGCGGTCCCGATTAGGAGAGGAACCTAGGAATGCGGTAAACGAAGAAATAGCAGCCAATGACTTTCAGGGAAACCCGACTATATCTGAATTGGTTGATTTCATAAACATAATGAAAAAAGAAATGGGAGAACGAATGAAAGAAATTTTGGACAAGGTTGATTGGTTGGACAAAAGAGTCGCACCGTTGGAAGCTTTTGTGAAGGAGCAATTAGGAGAGAAGGTAAGAATTTGTAATACTTGGTAATATTATAGTATAATAGTTGGTAATTATTGGTAATACTAGAGTATAACTATATTCGATTGTAGACGTCTGCAGACCCATCAAACGAGGATACTGCTTATTCCCCAGCCCCACTAAACGAGCATGTTGGTCTTTTCCTAGAAGAAGACATTGATGTTAACAAAAAGAAAGGTGTTAAACGGACTGGAGTGGAGAATAACCCAAATAAGCGAGTGACAAGGTCAAGGAAAAACGTGGAGTGAAGACTATATCTTTGCCTTATGGTGGTTATTTGTTTGGATTGATGGGTTATGTATTTGAATTCGTAGTACTGCTACTATTAGGTAACACTATGGTATGTGTTTTTGTATTTTGCTCATTTGAATTCGTACTGGTAAAACTATGTAGTACTACTGGTAATACTTGGTAAAACTATGTAGTATTACTGGTAATACTTAGTAAAAGTATGTTGTTTGTTTTTAAAGTTCGTATTACTGGTAATACTTAGTAAAACTATGTAGTACTACTGGTAATACTTGGTAAAACATAGGAAGAACAAAGATAAGTCTTACAAAACAAAGATAAGCCATACAAACAAAGAGCATAGATAAATCCAAGATATCAAGGCATAGGCCCAAAAAGCTTTTCAACTCGACTTACAACACCCACCACTAACTCCTTCAGCTTTGCAATCTCTTCACCATTGTTTGTCAGCTCCTTATGCATTTGCATCATCTAAAATTCAAGGTGTCCAAAGCTTCAAATCTTCTCGGACTGCTCATCAACCTCCTTCCTTAAACTAGTCACCTCTTCTTCCTTAGCTGCAACCTAAATTTTTCGAGTGTGGATGCCATCATTCTGTAAATAAAACATATATTGTATCACATATTCACTGCAATATTGCCATTAATCTACCTCCGCTTCGGTTTGAGAGGTCTCCTCGATGATGCGTCCACCACATGGACATCTTTTAGGAATGCCATAGTCACCATCGGTTATGGCATAGTATATGTCAAATAGCTCCTTCTTCTTCATGTCACTGTAATATGGGTTCTTCCCCTCCATGATTTTGTATTGTTTAACCATAATCGAAATCAAATAACAACAATCAATGATAATTGAAATCAACAAGAATCGAAATCGATTGAGATGCTTACCCGAAACCAAAATCAATTGAGATGAGAGAAAAGCTTACCCGAAACCAAAAACGAAATTGAAATTGATTGAGATGAGAGAAAAGCTTACCCGAAATCGAATCGATTGAGAATGAAAATGAGAGAAAATGAAGAATGAAGATAAGTGATTTCTTTCTTTCTTTCTACTATGAAAAGAGAGAAATGGAGGGAAATCCAAATTTGATTTTACGGTGGGGCGCCAATTTTGGAGAGACATTTGGACGAAAATTTTAGTTTTTGAAATTTATTCTTCCACGTGCGCCATCTTTTGCTCACATGTGCGCCGCAAAAATTTACACATAGTTATACAGAATATAGTAGTTCTACCAAAGTTCCAAATAGTTCTACTTTGCCTGTTTTCCATTTTAATTAGTATTACTAACCCTGAAAATTTGTTTTTTAGTTTTACAGTTGATTTTAGTCGATTAACATAAGATTCTCAGTGTTTTAGGCATTAATATGTTAAAAACCTAGATTTCCCTAAACTTTTTCATACTAAGTGGGTTATTATTTATAAAGTGATCTTAAAAGTATAAGACATATATTGTGTAGATTGTTTCATAACAACCTAATATGATATAGTTACGTAATTTTTTTAATACACAACGTAACATTAATTTATGTAGTTAACAACGCCAATAAGTCAGTTGAGTACTTTTGGTTTATATTTTGTTAAAAAAGATAATTATTATTTTTCTATTATCCAATTTTTACTTAGTTATGCCAGTTGATATCATGTGTTTTTCAGTATTTTTATAGCTTTATTTCATTTAGTTTTCATGAATTTTGTCTCATTTAGAACTTGTTTAGTATGCATTTGCATTTTATTTGTTTGTATAGGTTCATGGAGTGAATCTTGGCTTTTTGGAGCCTTATGGAGCAAAAAAGACATCAAAAGAGGTGATTCAACATATGGAGATCAAAGAGCCAAGAAGGAGAGTGCAAATGGAAGAGAAGTGAAGAAAAAGAGGAAGAGATGGGCATGCGATCAAGCCAACTGAAGAAATGATGATCCAGAACCCATCTAAAGTGCCTGAAAGATCACGTCATATGAAGACTTTCACTTGTGATTTAACTTTGGATCCCTTTATGCAAGTTATAGAGCATGGCAGTATCTTTCCAATGGTCGTAAATTCAGGGCAATCCGAGCTACGAGTGAAACGTTATGACAAATTTACTAACGATCGTTCTGCAACCGATCGAGACAACAGAGCGGCAAATCACGTTTTAAAGATCGACTAATATGAAGGTCTTCCCGTGGGAATTAGCTTCGAGCTATTCATCAAAGTTGTAGGAAATTGAAGTATCTTTCCAATGGTGGTGAAATCAGACCAATCGGAGCTATGAGTCAAAAGTTATGATCCGATCGGTCTGCAACCGATCAGGGCAACCACTCGGCAAAGTGACGATCGGTTGCAAACCGATCATGGCAATCGCTCAAAGCCTCCAGACGCTTGTTTTTCACTGTTTTCCTCTCTTTTTCTTAGTGCGAACCCTACCACTATAAATACCATTTTTAGTGCATATTATAAGGGAGGAGGATATTTTCTAGCCTCCAAAACTCTCTCTCTTGTTCTTGAGAGTTCTTCTTTGTTTTTATGTTTATAGATTCATCATCTAAACTCATGTTATTTATTTTTTGTTAAATATTTTTATAGAATCTTCATTATGTCTTCAATATCTATCTTTTCTATGGTTTACTTTTGTGATTTGAGCATGTATGAGTAGTTAACTTTTAGAGTTCTTTGGTTATGGTAGATTATGATGAATTAGAGGTTGAGTTATGGAGTTTAGGACTAGATTTCATAGAATCCTTACTTATTGGTTGTTTATAAGGCTAAATCAACATACACCATGTTGATTTAGAACTTAGGAATTTATGCCCGGAAAGTGTTTGATGAAATTCCGAACCAAAATCTTTAAGTATTTTTTATTCTTTACCGTCGAAAGAATGTTGAGTAGGGTGAATTGTGGCTAGATAGACTTGTTTAAATGCTTACTGATCATTTTAATTGCGAACGAGAGTTGATGATGATTGGTGATTAGTAAAGGGTCTAATAGCATGAAACTGTGTTAGTCTTTCTTAGTGTTCTATGGCCTAGGGATTACTCTTGTTAGAAGTTAGTATAAGCTTCGTAAACCATCCTTTAAGTTATTCCTATTCGTTTACCTTGACCCGATAATTCGCCTTCTATAATTAGTTTAAAATGGTTCATCATTTCTCAGTTTGTTTGTACTTGAAAGTCGTTAGTCGTTTTTATTTTATCTTGTTTTGCTTTATCTTCTTTCATTTGCTTTGAATCATATCATTAGTCATTTTTATGAAACCAAACACCATATCTATTTTGCTTAGATTAAGTGAACTTGTGCATTCCTAGTGTGTTGATTCTTTGATCCCTGTGGTTCGATAATTTAATTGGGGTACTAAAACTAGCTACATTACCAGTATTACTCAGTATTCAGTGAACCAATATATAGTATTACATAATGGAAAACCAGTTTTACGTAGTTGTCCTGGAACGAATATATAGTAGTACATAATGGAAAACCAGTTTTACGTTGTTGTCCCGGAACCAATATATAGTATTACATAATGGAAAACCAGTTTTACGAAGTTGTCCGGGAACCAATATATAGTATTACATAATAGAAAACTAGTTTTAAGTAGTTTTTCCGGAACCAATATATAGTATTACATAATGAAAAAGCTGTTTTACGTAATTGTCCAAACCAATATATAATCAAACACTACTATAATTTTTAAATATAAAACCATTGCTAGCTTAAACGAGAGTTAACCTTTATCGTTCCTAATACACTCAAGATTTTGTAAATTATAGCATTATCAAGAAAAGGCATCACTCACGAATAATGATTATGTTGAAAAAGAAATGATTAGATGGATAGATGAATATTTCAGGTTTGGGGTTTGAAAAAAAAAAGATAAAAGAAAAGCTTGATCAAAAGAATGCAAAAGAATCTCTAGGAATTAAGATAAAGAAGCTCTAGGTCTCAAACTGAGAAGAAAGAAAACAAATTAAAGAGCTTTGTGTTAAAAGAAAAAATTATTCCTAGGAGACTATGAAAATATTGATCATGAGGTTTGTAGAATATAAGATCAAAGAGTTTATTGGCCTGAAGTTGATGAAAGAAAGGAAAGAATTATGCAAAAGGGTAGAATTTAGAAAATATTTCGTAAGTTGGGGTAGAATGACGACATGCAACACTTTGTATGTATCAATTGTTCCCTTTCTTAGATAAATTTTGCATATGTCTAGCATTCCTAAATTTTGAGAGAAACCCACCAAGAAAAAAACTCCTTTGAAAACACCTCAAAAGCTTTTGCTTAAAAACAATTGAGAACGATTTACTTGCCCTTTGTGAGACCGCACTTAATCGTAAATGAATGTTAAAGAGATGTTTTGATTTGATTGCGAGTATTTTCCTAAGTTTTGGGATTCTATTAAATATTACAATGAGATGTTTTGCTCTTGCACCTTTTAACTATCATTGAGGACTTTGTGTTGAATCCTTCTACTGATATTTCTTGGCTATTAATCCCCACTTTCAAACATTTTTCTCTTGCTATCCTTTGAAGTTTGTTTGAGGACAAGCAAAAGATTAGTTTGGGGGAGTTGATATCATGTGTTTTTTAGTATTTTTATAGCTTTATTTCATTTAGTTTTCACGAATTTTGTCTTATTTAGGACTTGTTTAGTATGCATTTGCATTTTATTTGTTTGTATATGTTCATAGAGTGAATCTTGGCTTTTTGGGGCCTTATGGAGCAAAAAAGACATCAAAAGAGGTGATTCAAGATATGTAGATCAAGAGCCAAGAAGAAGAGTGCAAATGGAAGAGAAGTGAAGCAAAAGAGGAAGAGATGGGCGCGCGATCAAGCCAACTGAAGAAATGATGATCCAGAACCCATCTGAAGTGCCTGAAATATCACGTCATATGAAGATTTTGACTTGTGATTTAGCTTTGGATCCCTTTATGCAAGTTATAGAGCGTGGAAGTATCATTCCAATGGTCGTAAATTCAGGCCAATCCGAGCTACGAGCCAAAAGTTATGACAAATTTGCTAACGATCGGTCTGCAACCGATCGAGACAACCGAGTGGCAAATCATGTTTTAAAGATCGACTAATATGAAGGTCTTCCCATAGGAATTAACTTTTGAGCTATTGATCAAAGTTGTAGGAAACAAAATTATCTTTCCAATGGTGGTGAAATCAGACCAATCGGACCTATGAGTCAAAAGTTATGATCCGATCGGTCTTCAACCGATCAGAACAACCGATCGTGGCAATCGCTCGGAGCCTCCAGACGCTTGTTTTTCACTGTTTTCCTCTATTTTTCTTAGTGCGAACCGTACCACTATAAATACCCTTTTTAGTACATATTATAAGGGAGGAGGATATTTTTTAGCCTCCAAAACTCTCTCTCTTGTTCTTGAGAGTTCTTCCTTGTTTTTATGTTTATAGATTCATCATCTAAACTCATGTTATTTATTTTTTGTTAAATTTTTTTATAGAATCTTCATTATGTCTTCAATATCTATCTTTTCTATGGTTTGCTTTTGTGATTTGAGTATGTATGAGTAATTGACTTTTAGAGTTCTTTGGTTATGGTTGATTAGGATGAATTAGCGGTTGGGTTATGGAGTTTAGGACTAGATTTCATAGAATTCTTACTTATGGGTTGTTTATAAGGCTAAATCAACACACACCATGTTGATTTAGAACTTAGGAATTTCATGCCCGGAAGGTGTTTGATGAAATTCCCGAACCAAAATCTTTAAGTGTTTTTCATTCCTTACCGTCGAAAGAATGTTGACTAGGGTGAATTGTGGCTAGATAGACTTGTTTACTGATCATTTTAATTGCGAACGAAAGTTGATGATGATTAGTGATTAGTAAAGGGTCTAATAGCATGAAAATGAGTTAGTCTCTCTTAGTGTTCTATGGTCTAGGGATTACTCTTGTTAGAAGTTAGTATAAGCTCCGTAAACCATCCTTTAAGTTATTCCTATTCGTTTACCTTGACCCGAGAATTCGCCTTCTATAATTAGTTTTAAAAGGTTCATCATTTCTCAGTTTGTTTGTACTTGAAAGTAGTTAGTCGTTTATATTTTATCTTGTTTTGGTTTATCTTGTTTCATTTGCTTTGAATCATATCTTTAGTTATTTTTAGGAAACCAAACACCATATCTATTTTGCTTAGATTAAGTGAACTTGTGCATTCCTAGTGTGTTGATTCTTTGCTCCCTGTGGTTCGATAATTTAATTGGGCTACTAAAACTAGCTACATTACCAGTATTACTCAGTAGTCAGTGAACCAATATATAGTATTACATAATGGAAAACCAGTTTTACGTAGTTGTCCCGGAACGAATATATAGTAGTACATAATGGAAAACCAGTTTTACGTAGTTGTCCCGGAGCCAATATATAGTTTACATAATGGAAAACCAGTTTTACGTAGTTGTCCGGGAACCAATATATAGTATTACATAATGGAAAACCAGCTTTAAGTAGTTTTTCCAGAACCAATATATAGTATTACATAATGAAAAAGTAGTTTTACGTAATTATCCAAGCCAATATATAATCAAACATTACTACAATTTTTAAATATAAAACCGTTGTAGTGCTTGTCTCGGTCGCCTTTTGTTTTGTGTCATTGGACGTCTTTCCTCTGCTGATGGAAATTTTTTAACTTTCTTTCTTCCCTGTTTCTTTTTTCGATCTGGAGGTATGATTTGTTTGCTTTTGATATCATCTGGGACATCCCATTGAGACCTATCCGACACTAAATAGATTGTCCTGTAATACGCCATTGCCCACAGCTCTGTCCAATAATACTTTGAATACAACTCATGTAATTGGATATCACGACCTCTATCTTTATGCCTTAGGAATTCAATGAAAGCGGCTAATGCGTGCACACAAGGATACCTTTCAATATCGAACACCCTGCAACTGCAACTTTTCAAGAGCAAGTTCACCAAATAAGGCTTTCCATCACCACCAATGACATTGTATTCAAGCTCGAAAGTGATAAGCTTCGTCATATTCAATTTCTCAACAACAGGCCATAAATCGTGCATGCAGTTCTCCACAAAAGGCACAAGTTTATGTACAATCGATCCACCCACGGCCTCCTATCGATGTTCATTCAACTAATTAGAAAATGTTTTAATGATTGCATCAATCATGGGAATTAAGGAGTACCTCCTTGCGTCCTTAAAAACCAGTTTTACGTAATTTTCCAGGCCAATATATAATCAAACATTACTACAATTTTGAAATATAAACCATTGTAGTGCTTGTCTCGGCCGCCTTTTGTTTTGTGTCCTTAGACGCCTTTCCCCTGCCGATGGAACCTTTAAACTTTCTTTCTTCCATGTTTCTTTTTCGATCCGGAGGTATGATTTGTTTGCTTTTGATATCATCTGGGACATCCCATTGAGACCTATCGGCACTAAACAGATTTTCCTATAATATGCCATTGCCCACAGCTCCGTCCAATAATATTTTGAACACAACTCATGTAATTAGATATCACCGCCTCTATCTTCATGCCTTAGGAATTCAATGAAAGCCGCTAGTTCGTGCACACAAGGATACCTTTCAATATCGAACACCCTGCAACTACAACTTTTCAAAAGCAAGTTCGCCAAATAAGGATTTCCATCACCACCAATGACATTGTATTCAAGCTCGATAGTGTTTAGCTCCGTCACATTCAATTTCTCAACAACAGGCCATAAATCGTGCATGCAGTTCTCCACAAAAGGCACTAGATTATGTTCAATCGATCCATCCACGGCCTCCTTCCGATGGTCATTAAACCAATTAGAAAATGTTTTAATGATTGCATCAATCATGGGAATTAAAGAGTACCTCCTTGCGTCCTTAAAACCCAGTTTTACGTAATTGTCCAAACCAATATATAATCAAACACTACTACAATTTTCAAATATAAAACCATTGTACTGTTTGTCTCGGCCGCCATTTGTTTTGTGTCCTTGGACGCATTTCCCCTGCCGATGGAAACTTTTTAACTTTGTTTCTTCTCTGTTTCTTTTTTCGATCCGGAGGTATGATTTGTTTGCTTTTGATATCATCTGGGACATCCCATTGAGACCTTTCCGGCACTAATGATTAATATTTGGTTTAAATAGTTTTCTAATTTTTTATGTGGACATGTTGGTTGTTTCGTTGACAAATGGGGGACTAGTAGTCAACGAGAAATAGTTATGGACATGTTTTCTACAAGTAGTAGTTATAGAGAAATTGTCCACGAATATTACTTTGTGTGAGTGATTCTGAACAACTTGTTAACGAGTAGTAGTTGTGGACAAGTTGTCTAAAGGAAGCAGTTGTAGATTAGTTGTGGACAAGTTTCACACAAGTAATAATTGTGGACAAGTTGTAAACTAGTATGAACAACGAAGAGTTGTGGATAATTTATCCACCAAATATCTTCTCAGTCTGTTGTATTGGAAGTGGACAACAATTTGTGTCCACTAAATATTTTCTCAATCTGTTGTTTCGAATATAGACAACAATTATTGCCCGTCAAATCTTTTTACCAAATTTTGTTTCCCATTCAAAATAAATGCAATACATCATGTTCAAAAGTATGTCTAAAAATCTTAAATAGTTTTTTAAAAGTAATACTAGATTTATTTTAAAAAAAATATGAACAAAAGTATGTCCAACAGTTTGTCTTGCACGTGGGTTTTTTCGTTATATATAATTGTGTTTTACTTTAATTTGAAGTAGACGTCTCAGAGAACAAGTCATATCATTTGACTTTTGTTCGGAAGAAGTTAAAGGTTTTGGCAGGGTTAGTTTAGTCTTTTTAACCTCTCTTGTGACATGCACGAAAAGGGAATAACCAATGTGGCATTCTTGGAAAGAAAATGAAATCTCTGTGGCATATCTCTTAGTTTTCTTTAAATTTTACATTCATTCAAGAAAAAAAAATCTCACCAAACAAACCTTTGTCTCCTGCAAAGCCAGTTTTCAAACGAAATTGACTCTTTTTCACTGCTTATACAATTATACTCTTTTATTTTCTGTAATGTTAGAAAAGCTATGGAACACATATAACTTCTTGAAGTTTTAAGGGTGGTCTTGAAAATGATATCCATAACGGGAAAAACTCTTCATATATGTCAACTATAGAATGTTTAGAACATTGCAATCTTAATGAATGGTTAGTGACTATGTGTGCATTGTGATCCTCATTGTTTAAAGTAGCCTAAACAGATAGAGATCTCTGTCATCTGTCAATGATCAGACTAGCCAATATAAATACAAAGGAGAATCAAACCTGAATATAAGGATCCTCGTATAAGACACCGCTGTTTAGGGAAACAAAAACAATTAAGAAAACAAATAAGAAACAAAAATGAGTACCTATATGGTATGCTTTGACCAGCCCTGTTTTGCAAAAACATCAAATTTTAAAATTCAGCTCCTAACAAGATATCCAAGAACAAATTTTCAACTTATGTACTATCTATTTAATGTTCAAAATATGAGTATGCATCAAAGAGTTGTTCGTGTTTTGCCGGAGCATACAATATCACAAATACTATTCTTAAAGGAAAAAAACTCATAAAAGGAATAACAATTGTTCAAGAAGCCATAGTTTAAGGACCAAAATACTTAAACATGGACTTGGCAGCATAATAATAAATCATAAATCATTAAAGCATAAGACCTTAATAATTGAGTTTGAAGAAATAAAACAACACATGGATGATGTTGATGATGATAATGAGGATGATGATCAAATGACTTGCATCTTGAGCTTGGATGAAGCTGTGGGAAGCCTCAACAAATTCTCTCTGAGTTGCACCTTTTTGGAGTCAACCATTTTCTTTGAAAAGTAGACTTGCACCACTTGAAGACACTCCATCTTCAGTAAGAAATGGTTAATGTGTTGCAGCTCATTTTGAGTTCATTGATAACGCGTGATACGCAAAATGTTTACTTTGTTACTGGGGAGAATACAAATCCCATCAAACTCATGTTCATATGTGGAACGATGCAAACCCTGAAGTATTAACATGAGAGACTCCTTTAATTTCATGCCACAGCCATATAGATAAAGTAAGATTTTGCTTCTTACCGAGAGAAACAGAGTTTTTAGGTTTGGAGAATGCTCTAGCAGAAGTGGCAGTAACACTTTCCAAACTCGTTCTTTGTTACCCAAAAGCACTAAACCAAGGAGGTTCTTGAACACAGATAGTCCGGGAAAAGGGTCGATTTCAGACTGAACAATTTTGATCGTGTCATTTCCTAGCTGAACATATCATCCGTGCATACGCCAAACTGAAGAAGCACAAAATTCAAATAAACCGTTTCAATTTCAATCTAGATGCCTAAATCATAATTGACCTAAACGTACGTTAGTCAAGTGTTAAGTCTGCTGACTGGATCGCCTACGTGGCCGTGATGTGGCAACGACCTGGATAACATGCTTGAAACGCATGCTTAAAATGACATCGTTTCAAAATTAAAATGTTGAAAAATCGTTGATCTCTAAGATTCGAACCCGAGACCTGTTAGCCATAGACATAATGCGTTACCGACTGAGCTGAAGTAAATTATTACTAATGCTACGAAAACACACAGTTCTATACTTTATTACCCTTTGTTTCATTTTAAATCTGGTTTTTAGGGATTCGTCTTCTTCTTCCTCATATCGAAACAGAGTAGTGTTCTTCCTTGACACAGTAATTGTTGTAAGAGAGAATGAATTGTCAGATCCAGTAGGTAAGTCGTCAATCTCTACAATTTTGGATCAATTTTCGATTTGTGGATATGATGGATCTGAGATTGGGCAAATATCTTGGTGTAGTTTATGTTCGAGAAATGAGTAATCGAGTAAGAGGCATCCCTAAGACATGTCGATGTGGAGAACCTGTACGGATAAAGACTTCAACCACTGCTAAAGATCTTGGAAGATTGTTTCATGCTTGTCCTTTAGGAGAACATGTAAGTGTGAAATCTTTGGATTTGGTTGTGTTTTATATGCATCTAAAGTTTGACATATATGTGGATGTATGTGACAGGATAATTGGTATCACATGTTCAAATGGACAGATACGTGTTTGGTTGAGGAGATTCAGGACTTGATACAGAAAGTGGTGACTTAGAAGGTTCTTCGATGATATTGCAAAAAGGCGTCAACTCTTGTGAATCAGAGATTGACAATTTGACAATGGAGACGCGTGTGTGTGAAGCTGTAGTTGAGAAGGAGGTCAGAGAGTTGAAAATGCAGCTCTGTAGTTTGAACAACATTGTGGTGTTTGCTTTGGTGATGATTGTGTTCTTTAGCTTTATCTTTTGAGTATGTCAGTTTCAATCTAGTGTTAGACATTATGGTATTAACTTTCGTTTTTTGTAAGACTAGTTTGTTTGAGTATGTAAGACTAATGTGTTTGATTATGTAAGACTAATGTTGTAGTATGTAAGACACAATCTTATGAAAAGGAAATATTAAACATTGAAATTGAAAGTTTAAACATGTACCATTGCCATTAAACATTACATAGAGTCATGTCAAGATAACCAAAAAATGTTCAGAAAATAGCCGTTTACAAAAAAGGTTAAAGTTCCTACATAAATTACCCGTTTACATCATTCCTACACCCATTAGCCGTTCATGCTTCTAAAGCTCCAAAAAATCCAGACCAAAGCTCCAAAAAGTCTTCTTCTTCTGCATTAGAAGTCTTCTCTCTCTACTAACCCTTCTTCTGCATTAGAAGTCTCATTTCCTTCTTTTGCATCAGAAGTCTTCTTCTTTCTCGGTTTCCTGAACTTCTCCACGCGAGAATTTTGACACTTACTTGCATTGTGCCCAACAATCCACAACGACCACAATGCATTATCCTTCTCTCTCTACTAACCCTATTCTTCTTAGAAGCTGATTCATTCTTTCCTTTCTTCCTCTTCGGATTTGGTTTCCTTCCTTTCCTATTCTTTATTTCTTCAACCAAACTAAGAGGTGGCTTAGTTACACAAGTAGTTTTCTGCCAAAACTGCATACCATTAACTGGGCGTATAGAGTCACTATAAATTTGTCGCTAGTGGTTATTCGTGTACTAGTTAGAGATGTAGTCTTCGTAGTGAAGCTTTTTTCTGCAATGACACGTAAGGCATGAGGGCAAGGCAGTCCACTCGTTTCCCATCTCCGACAAACACATGTCCTCAGCATCATATTCACACTGAAGCTTGTACCACACTCCTTCACCTCATTTCTACCATCTGATCCAGGAACCATCTTACAAAACTTAAGCTTTTCTTGTTCCAACTCGATAAACTCTTTTGCCCTGTTAGTTAATCGCCCTTTCCAATTCTCTGCTTTTTCCTTCCTCATTTCAATATGGAGCATGGTTGTTCTCCTTATCGTCTCTAACATCTCACTTCATAGAGTCGCATATCATAATTCTTAACCGCTTCCATTTTTTTTTCATACTCGAATCTTGTATAACTTTCAGCAACTCGCCAAAACAACATCTTCATCTCACTTTGGTGAGGAAAAACCTTCTTCAAGTTCTCATAGATGTGACGAGCACACATCCGATGTTCAACCCTTGACAACTCCCTTTCAACAGCATTCAACAAACCCTGAAAATAGAACAGATTTTCAGAAAAATCTTAAGCTATGGTTTACAGAAAACTCAGAAAATATTGCTATTATATATCCATTAATGACTTACCTTCGGTCTATGAGAGATTACAGTAAAACCATGACCATCACCAAGACTGAAATCCACCTGCAGCCTCTGTATGAACCAAACCCAATTATCTTCATTTTCTACATCAACCACTGCCCAAGCTATTAGATACATTCCATTATTGGCATCTCTTCCCACAGCAGCCAATAATTGTCCTTTGAGTGTGCACTTTAAGAAGCATCCATCAATGCCAAAAATATATCGACACCAAGATTTCCACAGCTCGCGAATGACTGCAAAGCATACATAGAATATGTGGAAGGTTTATGTTCCATCATCATTCATGTATGTGTCTAGCACAACAGTGGATTCATCGTTTGACCTATGGAGAAGACATACAATTTGTTAGAAAATTGTAAAATGTGTAAAAACCAAAATCTCTAAAAACAAAGTTAGATGATTACCTAAAGAGCTCTAAACGGTAGTCTTTGAGTCTAGAAAATTGTTCTTCATGTTCTTTTTTGATAATCTCCAATGCTTTTAGCTTACCTTTTTTAATCTTGTCGATGGTAGTGATCAAATTGAACCTTTTTGAATATCATCTTGAATTGCCTTCGGCTTAAGCTCAGGATTAGTCCTGAAGGCATCCAAATATAACTTTGTGATCACAGGATATTTCAATATCTTACTATACCCATCGTTTATGCAACTGTGCTCATCATCATAAACCTTCACCATCCACTTCCCAATTGGCTCTTCATAAGAGCAATATATCCTCCATGGACAATTCTCATCTTCTATCCCAAACTTAGCTGTCGATTTCTCTTTCCCCCATATGCATAACTTATGTTCCAACCTTCATTAAGCACATAATCCACCAAAGCCTCTTTGAAGTCTTCTAAACTGTCGAAAACCTGTTTTAGCTTCAACTCACCACTGCCTCTCTTCCATCTCACATAATCGTCCTCCCCATCTTCACCATCAGAGTTAGGAGGCGTGTTGTGGTAGTCAAAATTATTATTTTCATCAACAAAATTCAAGACATTACTTTCAACTCTCAACGCTTCTTCACACGGCTCAGGACCATCAACATCATCTGGATGTTCTGTTAGGTTAACTAAGAACATATCAACAAATCTTGTCCATTTACCCGCCAAACACATCTTGTCATAACTTGTATCACCATTGCCCAAACTCTTCCGTTCATTGTTGTCTTCAAAAGGCATTTTATACCATACCTTCTAGCCATAAATCTCTCACCAAACTCATCCGATAGTACATTGAAGATTTCCTCGGGTTTGCAGTATATAATTTTCGTCTCTTCACCATCAAGATAAGCGAGTTCTCCATCATGCAGCTACACCCAATAGCCACCATGGTACACATTGAATGTAATGTCACCCACATAGCTGCATTTTACATTAAAAGTTTAATAAAAAACAAGTAACCACTCTCACAGACATTACATCGAACACTTGGAGGACTAAGAAGAAATCATATTTGTCGACTCATAAAAATTGACATTAACCTACTATAAGTGAAGAGATGTACTAAGGTAACATACGATTATATGAATTAAAAAAGAAAATCGAAATGAAAGCACCTAAAAAATCGATTTCAATCTCGGATTTCAAAAATTGATTGAACCCTAAAAAACCAAAATTACCTCATTTTCGCTTCTCAAATCAATGTGTAGATTAGATTTCGATTCTTATCCGAAATAAAATCCCTAAACAGATTTCATGGAGCTTCAGTCTGCTTGATTTTTTCTCTCGGAGTCTCGATTTCAAAGAACAAAACACAATGAATTGAGAGTGAGTCGAGGTTTAAAACGAAACAAAGGGTAATAGAGTATAAAATTGTGTGTTTTCGTAGCATTAGTAATAATTTACTTCAGCTCAATTGGTAACACAGTCTGTCTATGGCTAACAGGTCTCGGGTTCGAATCTCAAAGATCAACGATTTTTTAACATTTTATTTCTGAAACAACGTCGTTTTAAGCATGCTATTACCAGTCAGCAGACTTAACACTTGACTAACGTCTGTTTAGGTCAATTATGATTTTGGCATCTGGATTGAAGTTGAAGCAGTTTATTTGAATTTTGTTCTTCTTCAGATTGGCGTACGCACGGATGATCGAAATTGTTCAGTCTAAAATCGATCCTTTTCCCCAGGTAGTCCACCTTCGCAACATTCTGACATCACCTATAACACACACACACAAAGAATGTTATTCGGTTTTCAAAGTTTTTAACCAAAAGATGATGCGACCATACACAAATGAAACTGACCTCAACAGCAGAAGAAGTCAATTGAAGGATCTTGACGTAGCGTTTCCCATTGATGCGATCCATCAGATTCGGTTCAAATGGCACATCACAATCGTCATTTTTTCGAAATGAAGATCCAGTGTGGCTTTGACAAGTGAATCCAAATTACAACAAATATATCTACGCCAAGCATAATCAGAGTAGAAGAGGTTGACAAGATTTGGTGTTTCTAGTGAAACAAAGCTAAACAAATCAACATCTTCAGCGACTTTATAGATGATATATAGTCTCTTAATGGTTTTGCTAGAAATGACGTCTAGAGTTCTTGAAAAATACTTGTGGTGTATGGTTAAGTCCTCAAGTGCAGGGAAACCAGCAAGAAGCATATCAGAGAACTCTCTTCTCTCAAACCAAACTGAATGAAGGAAGAGAAATTTTAGCACTGGAAGAGACGTATCAAATGGAATACTGTCGATGCTAAGTTCTGTTCCCAATGTTAGCTTCACCAATGTTTTGTTGATGAATAAATTGGATGGCAAAAGACCCCGCATATCATCGGTTAAGCGTAGATAAAGCTCAGCGACACCGTGTTCCAGGGCTTTATTAATCCAGTGGTCAACATGATCCTCGTCATATGTATCGCCACATTTAAGTGAGAAGTGTTGATAGGGACACGGCCTTGCAAAGCCAATGTTCTATCCACAAAAGAATGTCGTCCATGTCCTCTTCACCCACTTCCGAGTGGAAAAATTCAGAGTCGTCAAAGTCAAGATTATGCCGGGCAGCCAAGCCTAGCCTGTCCAGAAGACAGGTGAAGCATGTGCTTGAGGCCACTTTTTATATTTTAATCATCATAAAGAGTTTTTGATAGCCGAGATGGTTATGTAGTCATTGGTCGTGTACTAGTGCGTGGGTTCAAACCTTCTTATTACCACTATTATCATTTTCCCTTTTGTTTTGCAAATTTTGTTCCTATTAGATATACTTCACAGTTTAAAATTATAACAAATATTGTGTGAATAAATATCCACAAAAAAAAGTTACAAACCCAGAAACATACAACACATATATATAGAATTTTTTTTTTTACTTCTATAATCTTTATATATACCTCAAAATCTCTGATACTACTAATAATAAATTAACTAAGAATATTTTATTTATAATATTTCGTAACTTTGTAAATTACTAGTATTCGATTTTAATCCACCTTGAACAGCTTTTTTCATTTATAAACAAACAACCAAATAAATTATTATTTAATTATACGAGTGAGTTTTTGGAAAATATTTAGTATTTTTTTTTTTACTATTTACTTAATATTATATATTTACGGTTAATATATTTATGAAAAATTACGTATGAAAAAAGTGCTTTAGACCTCTAAAATTTTAGAACCGGTCCTGCGGACAGCAAACAATGTCCTCCACCTCTTGGCGAGGACAGATGTTGAAGCAGCTTGTTTTGTTTGAAGGAAGGACAAAATTTGGACAAGAAGATCATCTGGAAGACAATTCAATGAACCCATCCCTAGTCGTACCTGAAACATGAAATTTGAGCTCTAGCACTAATTAACACAAAGCAAGAACCAACAATATACCACAAGTATGTTAAAGTACTTTGACGAAAATGGAACATTCCGACAGCCTAGACATAACTTTAAATTGCCAACACAAAACCTAAGATGATAAGATGCTTCCCACAGACAAATAGATACAGTTTCCATATTGTAAAAATTACAATAGAGAGATAGCATTTAAAACACAGTATACAAAGCTAAAAGCTTGTCAAAGCTTTAAGGTTCAATTTAAACACCAAAGCTCTAAAGGTTCGAGCTTTCTCTCCGAGAGACTTGAAAATAATTTCATAAAATTGAAACGAAACTCAAGGGATAGACATCACTTACACGATCAACAACTTATGAATTTCCCATTTCTCAAGGATCAGTTTTTTTTTTTTTTTTGGTGCCTTGATACATGTCTTTAGGTTGTTTAGAAGGTGGACGGTTATGGAGCTTATCAGTAACTGGATAGGTTAGCTTCACCAAACTAATCAGCTATTGGTTATTACTAGGTAAGGATTCGTGTAAAGCCGCCACGCGGGAAAATTTGTATTGAGAGAGAGAGAGAGTTTTCGGGATTAAACCCTAGGTATCCTCCTAATTTTTCTATAAATACAACTTATTCCCTTCATTTTTTTCCACAAACTCTCTTGAGTAGCGAAGCTCTGCAGAAATCCCGCGCCGGAGAGAGAGCCACTGCTGAACCGCTGCCCATTGTCTCCCTAGCCCGGATCGATCAAGCCACCGCCGAGTTTAACGAACGTAACTCCAAAAACCGAGTTTTGAAAGCTTTTAGTTACGATCGTTTAGTATTTTTAAGATATATTTCTAACCGCTTCGAATCTCGCAAGACCAAGGCCACCATCGAATTCGTGACGATAAGACGAAGCCGGAGACACCAAGCGCTGCCACCGTCGAGCCTCCACGAGCCACCGCACGCTACCAGAAGGAAACGCATGACTCCCACGCGCCGCCGCCGGTCGCTGGAACCACCGCCGCTCGCCGTCGCCGCCGATCGCTGGAACCACCGCCGCTCACCGTCGTCGCAAGTGACTTTTTCCGTAAGGCACCGCCAGAATCTCTCCGCCGACTCGTTTAGGTTAACCGGTCGATTTAAATCAATCGAATTTTGGTTTAGATTAACCAGACCGGTTTGACCAGTTTGACCGGTCCGGTTTGACTGTTGATCATTGCCCGGTTTGACCGTTGACTGTTAACTTTTTTTGAGTTGACCGTAGAATTTGAAGACCGTTTTGACTCGATTTTTTATTCCGATTTCAGATCTGGAGTCAGTTTAATCATTCGTGGCTCGGAAACCGTAGTTACCAAAGTTGCTAAGGTGAAGGCTATTCCGCAAACTTCTGTGCCTTGTTCGAGGACCCTATTTACGGATAGTTTAGTAACTAAATGTGATAGGTTTCAATGATCGAGTCTAGCTAGTTTGCTTGTTTAAATTGGACATAGGGATATCGATGATTCAACCCAATTGTTTGTTCACACACTGTTGATGTTAAGTGTTTGTTATATACGTGTATATATATATATATATATATATATTGAGATAAGATAGTGGGGGTACTGAGATGGACTTCTATATTACGTCGCATTGTGTGAGGTTGGGATGAGGGCAACCTGAGTCGATCTGTTGCCCTGCACCTTAAGATCGATAAATCGTCGATGGGGCGGTGCGATTGGGCACTATCACATAGTTGAGTGAGGTAGGGGTGAGGGCAACCTGAGTCGATCTGTTGCCCTGCATCTTAAGATCGATAAAAGCGTCCACGGGGCAGTGTGATTGGGCACTATCCCATAGTTGACCTCTTCGGAGGGTGTGATTGGGCACTATCCCATACTAGGACATCTAGTTGCTGGTTGAGCACTGTAGGTGTTGTGTTTGTTCATGTTTAGTCTAGATTGTTTTGTGATTAGTCACTCTGACCGAGTTAGTGACATGCGGATTTAAACATTCCATATCTCACTGAGTGACTACCCTGTTGCTCACCCCTCTTTGTTCCCCTTTCAGGTGAGCTTGGCGAGTAGTGCTTATTTGACATGTCGGGTGTCATTTTGGGGTTTGATCAGACGTTTGTTTTTGTATAATATGCGTTATTTTTTGTTAAACAATTGTGTTATGAATTTTTATGGATTTATGGTGTTTTATCGGATTTATCGGTTTTGTGGTTAATAAAGTGGTTGTTTAATAAATGGAGTTAATTTTGGTAAAAGTTATATGGTAATTCGTCGTTTCCGAGAGAGAGTGAGACGGGTGTTATCCGTGGCACGCCGTTCCAGAGAGAAGGTGAGACGAGTGTTACAATTAGGTATCAGAACGAGATTTAGCCGACTCGATTTTGATCCGGGGACAGTTAGGAGTTGGATCATTTATGATTCAGATTTTTTAAAAGTAGTTTTATGGGATTAGAGAATTTCAAAATAAATGACACCTCTTTCTGTTGAGTATTAGTGAGGTTCGTTCTTATTTAGCAACTCGTGTAGGATCGGTTGTTGTTGGGGGTAAGGAAGCGTATACGCTGTTTGATATAGGTGCTTCGCATAGTTTGGTATGTCCGAGTTTGGTCAAGTGTTGGCCATTTCAGGGAGTGTTCAAGCCAAAAGTTAAGATGGAGAGCAGAAGCTCTGAGAGATACCCGTGGTAGCAGAGTATGAGGACGTGTTTCAGCCCTTAAAGGGGCTGCCGCCGGCAAAAGGAGATGTCTTTACAATTGAGCTGGAACCAGGGACGACACATGTTTCGCGTGTACCGTACCGCTTAGCTCCAGCAGAGATGGCTAAGCTGAAAAAGCAACTCGAAGAATTGTCAGAAAAAGGTTTTATGAGGCCAAGTAGATCAGGCTGGGGAGCACCAGTGCTCTTTGTGAAGAAGAAAGGTGGAAGTTTCAGGCTTTGTATCGATTACAGGGGCTTGAAAAAGGTGACCATCAAGAATATGTATCCACTGCCGCGCATTGACGAGTTGTTAGACCAGCTGCAAGGGGCTTCATGATTCTCAAAGTTAGATTTGGTGACAGGGTATCATAAGATTGCAGTAGCAGAGGCAGATGTGCAGAAGACACCTTTTCGGACACGTTATGGGCATATGAGTTTGTTGTGATGCCATTTGGGTTGACGAATGCACCGGCCGCATTTATAAAGCTTATGAACTATGTGTTTTGCGAACACTTGGATAAGTGTGTGATTGTCTTTATCGATGACATACTTATTTACTCTCGGAGCAGAGAGGAGCATGCTGAGCATTTACGAATTGTGCTTGATAAGCTCAGGGAGTAGCAGTTGTTTGCGAAGTTGAGCAAGTGTAGCTTTTGGCGGAGAAAGATTGGATTTCTAGGCCACGTGGTTTCAGAAGCAGGAGTTGCAGTAGATCCAGAGAAGATTACGGCGATTACTGAGTGGCCGACGCCAAAGAGTGCTATCGAGGTCCGCAGCTCTCTGGGTTTAGCAGGGTATTACAAGAAGTTTGTCAAGGGATTTGCCAGTATAGCCAAACCGATGACACGATTGACGGGCAGGGACGACAAGTTCGAGTGGACAGATTTATGTCCCTAGAGTTTCACTGAATTGAAGAGGCAGTTGACAACAACACCAGTGTTGGTACTTCTTTGGCCAAGGATACCATATGCCGTGTACACTGATGCTTCTGGAATTGGATTGGATTGTGTGTTAACGCAGGAAGGGCGAGTCATTGCATATGCATCACGCCAGTTGAGGCCTCACGAGGCTAACTACCCCACTCACGTTTTGGAGTTTGCAGCTGTTGTATTCGCTCAAAAAATTTAGAGAACTTACCTTTTTGGAGAGAAGGTACAGATTCTCACTGAACACCAGAGTCTCAAGTACATCTTTCACAGAGAGACTTGAACTTGAGGTAGTACAGATGGATTGAGTTTTTAGCAGACTACAATCTAGAGATCACTTATCATCCGGGCAAGGCCAACCTTGTGGTAGATGCCTTGAGTAGGAACAGGAGCGACGTATCAGGAACTAAGGAGGTTGAGGAGCTGATTGGGACACTTGCTAGCCTCATATTGTGTGCAGTTACCACAGAAGGAGATACAGTCGGTCTTGAGGCTTTGGATCAGGCAGATTTACTGTGGAGGATACGACAGCCCAAGAAAAAGACGAATCTTTGGGTAAGGAATTTGAGAAGGGAGTTCTCGGATTTCACAGAGCTGCGAACGGGATGTTTTTGTTCAAAAACCGAGTATGTGTGCCAGATGATGTGCAGTTATGGAAGAAAATTTTACAGCAGGCACACCACTCACGTTTCTTTATTCACCCAAGAAATACCAAGGTGTATCAGGATCTTAAGCGATATTATCATTGGGCTGGCATGAAGAAGGATGTGGTAGACTTTGTAGCATGTTGTCAGGCATGTTAGATGGTAAAGGCAAAACATCAGGTAACTAGTGGTTTGTTGCATAACCTACCATTACCATAGTGGAAATGGGACATGGTGACTATGCATTTTGTGACTGGTCTGCCAGTGTCAAGTGGTGGAAATAATGCAATATGGGTTATCGTGGATTGACTCATTAAGTCAGCTCATTTTCTAGCAATCAAGAAAACGGATAAGGCAGCTCGGTTAGCACAAAAGTACATTGATATGATTGTGAGATTGCATGGGATGCCTGTCAATATAGTGTTTGATCGCGATACGAAGTTCACATCTACTTTCTGGCGAGCCTTTCAAAAAGCGTTGGGGACCAAGGTTCATCTAAGTACAGCTTATCAGCGACAGACAGATGGTTAGTCAGAGGTGACTATCCAGACATTGGAGGATATGTTCCGGTCTTGTGTTTTAGATTGGGATGGAAACTGGAAAAGTATCTACCACTCGCAGAGTTTTCCTACAACAACAGTTACTGATATGTTGTGTTTTTACACGCTTTTGTACATTGTTTTCAGTCCGTTTTTGTTTCGTTAGTCTTGTTTTTGTCCTTCTTTGTTTCTTTTTTGTTGTGTTTTGAGTTTTATACAGGATACGGAAACATCAATGGACAGGAGCGCTGCAGAGCATGTTCGGGTCACGTTAAGGAGGATTTGTGCAAAAAGAACACGTGGATCGATCGATCCACCGGAGGATCAACCGATCCACAACCTCATCCGACCACAACAACAAGAGATCGATCGATCACTCACCATGACCGATCGATCCAGCTCTCCGTTCATTCACATCAATCCAGTTTTTCACCCGATCTGTGACTTGACCGATCGTTCCGCAGCTCTGGTGATCAAGATATTCACGAGCAGATCGATCCATCCATCCATATCTATGTCGGCCAGACACAGTGTTTTTCACTTTCTTCTGCAGAAAGTTTGTAAAAATAAACTTAAATACTCTAAGTGTGCAACATATCTAAGGATGTTTTTTATCTAGTTTTTTTCTACAAAAATTCTCTCTTTTTCTACTCTCAAGAACACCAAAAACATGAAAAACACAAATCTTATATATTGAAGAAGTCTTTCTTATCTTTATCTTTTTATCTTTGTCTTATGATTATGAATACATGTATGGATTTAGTTTTTGATTTAAGCATGTTTGAGTAGTCTTAAAGAGTTCTTGGGTTATGGTAGATTAGGATGAATTAGAGGTTGGGTTATGGAGTTTAGAACTAGATTTCATAGAATCCTTACTTAATGGTTGTTTATAAGGCTAAATCAACACACACCATGTTGATTTAGAGCTTTGGATTATCACTCCCGAAAGGTGTTTGATGAAATTTCCGAACCAAAATCTTTAAGTGTTTTTCATTCCTTACCATCGAAAGAATGTTGACTAGGGTGAATTGTGGTTAGATAGACTTGGATAAATGCTTATTGATCATTTTAATTGCGAACGAAAGTTGATGATGATTGGTGATTAGTAAAAGGTCTAATAGCATGAAAATGTGTTAGTCTTTGTTAGAGTTCTATAGCCTAAGGATCACTCTTGTTAGAAGTTAGTATAAACTTCTTAACTCATCCTTCAAATTATTCCTATTCGATTACCTTAACCGGGGAATTCGTCTTCTATAATTAGTTTTAAAATGTTCATCATTCCTCAGTTTGTTCTTACTTGAAAGCTGTTAGTCATTTATATTTTATTTTGTTTTGTTTTGTCTTGTTTCATTTGCTTTAAATCATAACATTAGTCATATTTTAGGAAACCAAACACCATATATATTTTCCTTAGATTAAGTGAATGTGTGCATTCATGGTGTGTTATTTCTTTGCGCTAAGAGGTTCGATAAATTAATTGGGGTACTCCGAAAAAGACTACATCAATTTGGTGCCGTTGCCATAGTGCAGAAGAATTTAGCCATTATGATTTCATATTTATTTGAGCCTAAGTATTTATTTTAAGTTGTTACTAAACTCTATACTCTTTCTGTTTTTGTCTTCCTCTTCTTAGGTGTATGTACTTGAGAAGCCAGGGACGAGAACACTTGGTTGCAATAGTTCACGACATCGGACGGTTTGAGAGAGCAAACACAAGAGCTAGAAGAGAGAGAATCCGTCATCTTACACGACTAGGTATGGAGATCCCTGACGTGGTTGATGAAGGAAATGGGAATCAAGTTCTTCAACATGTACCACGACCTGGTCCAATGATTGGAGCACATGATGCACCTAATGTTAATAGGAACCAAACTGGTATTCGAGCTCCACCGGTTGAGAACAACAACTTTGAGATCAAATCAAGTCTCATTAACATGGTACAAGGGTCCAAGTTTCATGGTCTACCCATGGAAGACCCACTTGATCCCTTGGATCAATTTGATCATTTTTGTGGAACGGTAAAGATCAACGGGATTTCAAAAGATGCCTTCAAGCTTCGCCTTTTCCCATTCTCTCTTGGTGATAAGGCACACATATGGGAGAAGAACTTGCTACACAACACCATCACATCTTGGGATCAATGCAAGAAAGCTTTCTTGTCAAAGTTCTTATCCTCAACAGGAACCGCTCGTCTGCGAAACGAGATATCGAGTTTTGCTCAAAGGAGCAATGAAAGCTTTTGTGAGGCATGGGAGCGTTTGAAAGGGTACACTTCTCAATGTCCTCACCATGGCTTCTCCACCGAATCACTTTTGAGCACTCTATACTGCGGTGTTTTGCCTAAATACCGCATGCTACTTGACACAGCAAGCTATGGTAATTTCTTAGGCCAAAATGCAGAACAAGGGATGTTATTGGTCGAAAACCTTGCCCAGAGTGATGGAAATTATGGGGATGACTATGACCGAACTTCAAGAGAAAGCATAGAGTTGAACAATTTTCACCGCAAAGAGATCAAAACTTTGAATGACAAAATGGACAAGATGATGCAAGCCACCCACAGGTCGGTAAACTTTGTTAGTGAGGGTGACGTTTTTCAAGGCTACGAGGAGGGTATGGATGCATGTGTTGATGGTCATGAAGAGGTTACCTATGTTCAAGGTGATATATCATGGTTTTTACGGTTTTTAACCATGATATAAGTCCTGTTTTTAGAGTCTTTTTGGTGTTTTTGTGTCTCTATCGAGTCAATGTAGGTTCAGTACGTTTTGGACTCATTGGATGCATATTGGGATGATTGGAAGCATTTGGCATTCTGTAGCTGAAAAGAGCAAGTTGGAGATCACGATGGATGTTGGTGTCGATCGACACTGCCTCCTAGTGTCGCTCGACACCGGTCACCACTACTTGTTGCACACGAGTTTTTAAAGACTTTTGAAGAATTGCAGAATGACCCAGAAGTTTTCCCTAATTGCAAGACAAGTCCCTGATGTGATTTAGAGTATAAATAGTTGTTTTTAGAGTTTTAGAACAGATCTTATCTTTTACTTTGGCAATTGGATTTTGAAAGCTTGTTGGGAGAAACAGATCAGAACTCATTGTAGAGAGAAGATTTCGAACTCCCTTATTTCTATTATAATGCAATTTATTCAGATTATGATTTGTGTTACATTGATTATCTCTGAGTAATTCACCTGTTAGATTTAGGGTTTTTCTAGGGATATGATGAATTGTTGAATTGGATTTGCTCTGTTAGGGTTATCATATGGTTCTTCATTTAGGTTGAGATTAATGCTAGTTCTAGACTGATCACCTGGAATTTAGATCATAGGATAATTAGTAGGCACGAAAGTGTTATTGGTTTCTTGAATTAAACCTTGATGAGCAAAATACCTATCTGTAAAGACATTTGATTTAGGGATTTTGTGAACATATCGAACTTGGATTTAATGCATGTTTTGATTGTTGAATTTGCAAAGAAATTTGGAATTCACTGTTATAGACATAGTTAGTCTCTGCAACGAAAGTTGATTGATTTGAATTTAGTGTTTGAGTTCAAGAACGGTTCTTAGCAACCCTGTAGTACATATCTGTTTAACAATTCTGAATTCCTGAAGAATTTTCCTAAGTCTAGCTTTTCCATATCTCTAAACCACAAAATTTACTTTTAATTGCTTGTTTACATTTTGTCATTCATTATTTAGCTAAAACCCAAACTTCTAATCCATTGTGTGATCAACAGTCTCTGTGGATTCGACCCCTAAGTACTGCATCGATCTCTTAATTTGAGAGAGTAAGCTCTAGGGATAATTTGAGCATATCAAATTTTGGCGCCGTTGCCGAGGACTCTTGTTTCACCATTAGATTTCTGTTAGGTTTTAGTCTAAATTCGTTTGTTATTTATTTACTTACGTTTTTCTTGTTTTTCTTTTCTCTTTGTTTTTCAGGTTTATGCCTAATCGCAAAACCAGGAGCAACAAAGATCTTCAGCTTGCAAATCCTTCGAACCAAGACATAACAAGAATTGAGCGCACTAACCGCAAGAAAAAGAAACTTGCTGAAATGGATAACTTGGTTGTTTTGGTGAGGGATGAAGCTGGGGTACTACGTGATCAAGAGGGCCAAGTGCGCAACGAGCAGGGCCAAAAACTTGATGCTGAGGGCAATGTTGTGCCCGAACCCGCCGTTGGTGTCGATCGACACCCTGCTGGTGTCGCTCGACACCCACCGGCTATTGAAGCTCCAGACTTGCAGGCAGCTGCTCAGGTTGCTCGTGGTAGGACACTAGGGGACTACAACAGGCCAGATCAGTTCTACGCGAATCGATCTGCGATCATTCCCCCACCTTTTCAGAGGAATGACTTCGAGCTGAAACCCGCCTACTTCACTCTTGTGGGCCAGCATCCCTTCCATGGTCTTCCTCATGAGCAACCCATGGATCATGTTGAGAGGTTTGAGGATCTCGTTACAAGCATCAAGGCTAATGGGGTCTCAACTGATTTCCTCTTCTGCAAACTCTTTCCCTACTCTCTTGGCGGGGAAGCAGCTTACTGGCTCAAGCAATTGAAGCCAGGATCTCTGACAACTTGGTGGGAGACCAAGAATGCATTTTTGAACAACTTCTATGATGATGCAAGGTCAGAGGATGCGAGAACAAAGATCTCAACTTTTTCTCAACAACCTGCTGAAGCATTTAAGGCTGCTTGGGTGCGATTCAGAGCTTATCAGCGCGATTGTCAGCATCACGGTTTCAGCGAAGTTCAGCTACTGGGTATCTTCTTCAGAGGTGTGGATTGGAGGTATCAGATGGCTCTGGATGCTGCAAGTAATGGCAACTTCAACACCAGATATCCAGAGGATGCAATCACCTTGATTGAGAACTTAGCTTCAAGTAACAGCACGAAGAACGCTGATTTTGAAAGGAAGAAGCTAGCAGGTAATTCAGAGGGTGGTCAGATTGCTGAGGTCAAGGCCAAGTTGGATTCAGTTCACAACCTCCTTGTTGGTAAGAAGTCAGTTCATTTTGCTGCAGAAGTTGAAACCTTTGAACCAGAAGGACGATCAGAAGAAGAAGTGCAGTTTGTCAATCAGGCTGGGTTTCAGAGTCAGAGGTATGGTAACTACCAAGGGAACAGAGGTTACAGTGGAAACAATCAGCGGTCGAACTTTGCAGGTAATCAGAACTCTTCAGCCTATCCTCCCAGATCAGACTATCAGAAGCCTTATCCGACCAGCAGTTTCAGCAGAAACTATGGGAACTCTACCTACCAGAAGAGTGCTCGTTGGATTAAGCCCGAGTGGCTTTGGTGCTTCACAGATTCGCGAGGCCCCCACCTGATTCAGCTGCCACAGAGGGATCTCACGGCCATTACAGAGGATCCTCTATGCCTTGACTTCCAGCCCGACTCTCGCCTGCTGACTGCTGCTCCACCATATCGGGTTCGTCGAGGCAGCTCTTCACGTTCAGCTCTTTCTGCTGCAGAGGACGCTCCTGTTCCTGACCTTGCTGGAGGTCCATCCTATGAGCTTCCGCCTACACCAGCGATTCCCATGGAGACTGCAGATTTTCAGCGATATGTCGCTGACAGCTTTCAGAGCATTAGCCAGGCGATCTCTCGGTTGTCTCGCTGCGGTTGTGTGCGTCCCTCGACCAGGTCTGCTCCCCTTCGCCGTGCACCCACTCCTTCCGATGATGAGGCTACAGATGAGGATTAGTCTTTCGTTTGGTCATGGTTCTTTTTCTTTCTCTTATTTTTTTTACTTTTCCTTTGAGTCATTTTTCTTTATTTGAGTCAGTCTGTCAGCTACTATTTGGATTATGTATGAATTTATGTTGTTCTTTATCATTGCTTTTGATCTGTGTGTGCGTGTTTACAGTGCTTTTTGGATTTAGATCGACATTTCAATGTTTCTTGCTCGAACTCGTTTCTGCAAACAGACATGGTGTCGATCGACACAAACTCTTAGTGTTGCTCGACACCGACTTCCAATTACACCACCAGACGATATGCACTTGGTGTCGATCGACACCAACGATGAGTGTCGCTCGACACCAGGCACAGGTTACTCCATGACTCTCCTCGATCCATATTGTTCCATTTGGTTTCTTTCTTTTGCCACCACTTACTTTGGTATCACTGGGGACAGTGATTCTCAAGTCTGGGGGAGGTAGTCGCTGACATTGTATTTATTTTGTTGTTCTTATTTTGGTTTTATTGAGTTGAGTCCAATTCTGTTTGTTTTATTGAGTCAAAACTGGTTAGGGAATTACGATATTTCTTCTTATTCTATATGCTTGAGTGATTAATGATGCAGATTTAGTTCAGATGCGACTAATAAAAAATCCAAAAGCTGATCAGTATTCTCTAGAGACCCATACTTTGCAACAGTTTCCACACAAGCTGGAGCTAATTTCTAAGCTCTTCCTTTTACCTCATCAATGCAGTTGGTGTTCTTAGGGCTTGACTCCTCGTTCTTACCTGACAAACAAAAAGCCTAATTGAAAAAAGTAATGGTACTCCTCTCCCTTATTCAGTAAAAAGAGTGTGTTTATTTGCAAAAAAGATGATATGATTTTCTTCAAAGTAAAGGGATAGGAAAATTTCCAACGACCCCATTATTTTACTTTGTAAGGAATGATCACACAAAAGTTGGAAGCGAGGTTAGGAAAATTTCCTATGATACCATTATTCGCCTACACTTTTGATATAAAAAAAAAAAAGAGAAACAACACAAAAGATGTTGAGAAAATAATAAGTCTGGGGGAGAGAAAGAGTACCAAAAAGATGTGGAAGTTGGCTAATTTGTCATGGTACTGAATGGGAATGAGTCTAGAATGTCCTTGGCACTGATTTCATTGATAAGATCCAGCGATGAAGGCTAATGGGAATTGTTGTGGGATTGTGGAGTGAATCTAGGGTACAGAAAAGCTTACGGAGAAGTACATGGAGGTTGGATTTGAATTGGTCTGTTGAGCATAGGGATTTTGGCTTGAATGCTCAATGCATTGGTTTAAGAGAAAAGGGAGTTTCCGCGATTTGCAAACTTCTTTCACAGGTTAAGTTTCTGTTTTGCTTGAGGGCAAGCAAGGGCTAAGTCTGGGAGAGTTGATATATCATGGTTTTTACGGTTTTTAACCATGATATAAGTCCTGTTTTTAGAGTCTTTTTGGTGTTTTTGTGTCTCTATCGAGTCAATGTAGGTTCAGGTACGTTTTGGGCTCATTGGATGCATATTGGGATGATTGGAAGCATTTGGCATTCTGTAGCTGAAAAGAGCAAGTTGGAGATCACGATGGATGTTGGTGTCGATCGACACTGCCTCCTAGTGTCGCTCGACACCGGTCACCACTACTTGTTGCACACGAGTTTTTAAAGACTTTTGAAGAATTACAGAATGACCCAGAAGTTTTCCCTAATTGTAAGACAAGTCCCTGACGTGTTTTAGAGTATAAATAGTTGTTTTTAGAGTTTTAGAACAGATCTTATCTTTTACTTTGGCAATTGGATTTTGAAAGCTTGTTGGGAGAAACAGATCAGAACTCATTGTAGAGAGAAGATTTCGAACTCCCTTATTTCTATTCTAATGCAATTTATTCAGATTATGAATTGTGTTACATTGATTATGTCTGAGTAATTCACCTGTTAGATTTAGGGTTTTTCTAGGGATAGGATGAATTGTTGAATTGGATTTGCTCTGTTAGGGTTATCATATGGTTCTTCATTTAGGTTGAGATTAATGCTAGTTCTAGACTGATCACCTGGAATTTAGATCATAGGATAATTAGTAGGCACGAAAGTGTTATTGGTTTCCTGAATTAAATCTTGATGAGCAAAATCCCTATCTGCAAAGATATTTGATTTAGGGATTTTGTGAACATATCGAACTTGGAATTAATGCATGTTTTGATTGTTGAATTTGCAAAGAAATTTGGAATTCACTGTTATAGACATAGTTAGTCTCTGCAACGAAAGTTGATTGATTTGAATTTAGTGTTTGAGTTCAAGAACGGTTCTTAGCAACCCTGTAGTGCATATCTGTTTAACAATTCTGAATTCCTGAAGAATTTCCCTAAGTCTAGCTTTTCCATATCTCTAAACCACAACATTTACTTTTAATTTGCTTGTTTACATTTTGTCATTCATTATTTAGCTAAAACCCAAACTTCTAATCCATTGTGTGATCAACAGTCTCTGTGGATTCGACCCCTAAGTACTGCATTGATCTCTTAATTTGAGAGAATAAGCTCTAGAGATAATTTGAGCATATCAGCAACCCACTATGGTAACTCTGTATCATATTTCTTTTGCTTTTTTTTTCTTTCATTTAGTTTTGTATATTTCAATTGAGTCATTGTCGAACCATGCTCTTGGTGTCGATCGACACTCCTCTTTAGTGTCGCTCGACACCGATAGATTTCCTTGTTGACGAATCGTGGTGTTGGTGTCGATCGACACCTGTCAATGGTGTCACTCGACACTATAAGTTTATATGCCCAGTGTCGAGCGTCATTATGCCGATAGCAATTTCACAACTCTCACATCCTCTCTAATTTTCGCGATTTTCAGGCGATTCGAACGATTTTTGGGTGTATCTCGATCGGAATTTCAAGAGCAATCCATTTCCACTCCCCAATTTCTCGATCTGTGCTCATGGCTTCGCGAAAGAGGAGAAATCTGGGCGTTGGCGAAGCCTCTTCCTCTCGCCCACCGCGAGCCGCCACCTCCGCCGCCGCAGGCTCCTCGCCGTCGTCGCCTCCTCCTCCACAGATAGCTCCTCCATCTCGTCCTCCATGGCCTAGGTTAGAAGGAAGGAAGATAATCATCTCTAGGGTTTGGGAGAAAACCCCAAAAGAGGAAGTTGAGAGTGATGCTTGCATTTACAGAGAGATTGCAGAGGATTGGGATGATTATGACTCTCTGCACGATCTCTGTGGGCTGTATGGTTTCAGCAGGGACCCAACAGGGGTGGCTCTTCCCACCATTTTCTACGACGCACAGGCCTTCTGGGCCTACTTTGAGAACGGGCGTTATGACTCGAAGACGTCCACCCAGTCTGACATCCGCCATCCTGCCCTGAGGTATGTCACTCGTCTTCTTGGGAACACATTTTTGTGTAAGATGGAGCCTAGCAAGATGAGATTGTCTGAGTTGGTTCTTTTGTATTATGCTGTTGGCGATCTGTGTGTTGATAGTTTTGAGTGGCCTGAGCTAGATGATGACATTAACTTAGGGGCTGTGTTTGCACATCACTTGGTCTCTCTGAAGACTAAGCCTTTTTCTGGTCGTGGGACCAAGGTTGAGAGTGTCGGTAGTCTGTTGACACCTATTTTTAGGCATTGTGGCATTGCTACAGAGAGCTGCAGCATCATTACCAGGCACTCGCTCATGGATGAGGAGTACCTGAAGAGTGCTCGTTGGATTAAGCCCGAGTGGCTTTGGTGCTTCACAGATTCGCGAGGCCCCCACCTGATTCAGCTGCCACAGAGGGATCTCACGGCCATTACAGAGGATCCTCTATGCCTTGACTTCCAGCCCGACTCTCGCCTGCTGACTGCTGCTCCACCATCTCGGGTTCGTCGAGGCAGCTCTTCACGTTCAGCTCTTTCTGCTGCAGAGGACGCTCCTGTTCCTGACCTTGCTGGAGGTCCATCCTATGAGCTTCCGCCTACACCAGCGATTCCCATGGAGACTGCAGATTTTCAGCGATATGTCGCTGACAGCTTTCAGAGCATTTGCCAGGCGATCTCTCGGTTGTCTCACTGCGGTTGTGTGCGTCCCTCGACCAGGTCTGCTCCCCTTCACCGTGCACCCACTCCTTCCGATGATGAGGCTACAGATGAGGATTAGTCTTTCGTTTGGTCATGGTTCTTTTTCTTTCTCTTATTTTTACTTTTCCTTTGAGTCATTTTTCTTTATTTGAGTCAGTCTGTCAGCTACTATTTGGATTATGTATGGATTTATGTTGTTCTTTATCATTGCTTTTGATCTGTGTGTGCGTGTTTACAGTGCTTTTTAGATTTAGATCGACGTTTCAATGTTTCTTGCTCGAACTCGTTTCTGCAAACAAACATGGTGTCGATCGACACTCACTCTTAGTGTCGCTCGACACCGACTTCCAATTACACCACCAGACGATATGCACATGGTGTCGATCGACACTCACTCTTAGTGTCGATCGACACTCACTCTTAGTGTCGATCGACACTCACTCTTAGTGTCGCTCGACACCAGGCACAGGTTACTCCATGACTCTCCTCGATCCATATTGTTCCATTTGGTTTCTTTCTTTTGCCACCACTTACTTTGGTATCACTGGGGACAGTAATTCTCAAGTCTAGGGGAGGTAGTCGCTGACATTGTATTTATTTTGTTGTTCTTATTTTGGTTTTATTGAGTTGAGTCCAATTCTGTTTGTTTTATTGAGTCAAAACTGGTTAGAGAATTACGATCTTTCTTCTTATTCTATGTGCTTGAGTGATTAATGATGCAGATTTAGTTCAGATGCGACTAATGAAAAATCCAAAATCTGATCAGTATTCTAGAGAGACCCATACTTTGCAACAGTTTCCAGACAAGCTGGAGCTAATTTCTAAGCTCTTCCTTTTACCTCATCAATGCAGCTGGTGTTCTTAGGGCTTGACTCCTCGTTCTTACTTGACAAACAAAAAGCCTAATTGAAAAAAAGTAATGGTACTCCTCTCCCTTATTCAGTAAAAAGAGTGTGTTTATTTGCAGAAAAGATGATATGATTTTTTTCAAAGTAAAGGGATAGGAAAATTTCCAACGACCTCATTATTTTACTTTGTAAGGAATGATCACACAAAAGTTGGAAGCGAGGTTAGGAAAATTTCCTATGATACCATTATTCACCTACACTTTTGATATAAAAAAAAAAAGAGAGAAACAACACAAAAGATGTTGAGAAAAGAATAAGTCTGGGGGAGAGAAAGAGTACCAAAAAGATGTGGAAGTTGGCTAATTTGTCATGGTATTGAATGGGAATGAGTCTATAATGTCCTTGGCACTGATTTCATTGATGAGATCCAGCGATAAAGGCTAATGGGAATTGTTGTGGGATTGTGGAGTGAATCTGGGGTACAGAAAAGCTTACGGAGAAGTACATGGAGGTTGTATTTGAATTGGTCTGTTGAGCATATGGATTTTGGCTTGAATGCTCAATGCATTGGTTTAAGAGAAAAGGGAGTTTCCGCGATTTGCAAACTTCTTTCACAGGTTAAGTTTCTGTTTTGCTTGAGGGCAAGCAAGGGCTAAGTCTGGGGGAGTTGATATATCATGGTTTTTACGGTTTTTAACCATGATATAAGTCCTGTTTTTAGAGTCTTTTTGGTGTTTTTGTGTCTCTATCGAGTCAATGTAGGTTCAGGTACGTTTTGGACTCATTGGATGCATATTGGGATGATTGGAAGCATTTGGCATTCTGTAGCTGAAAAGAGCAAGTTGGAGATCACGATGGATGTTGGTGTCGATCGACACTGCCTCCTAGTGTCGCTCGACACCGGTCACCACTACTTGTTGCACACGAGTTTTTAAAGACTTTTGAAGAATTGCAGAATGACCCAGAAGTTTTCCCTAATTGCAAGACAAGTCCCTGACGTGTTTTAGAGTATAAATAGTTGTTTTTAGAGTTTTAGAACAGATCTTATCTTTTACTTTGGCAATTGGATTTTGAAAGCTTGTTGGGAGAAACAGATCAGAACTCATTGTAGAGAGAAGATTTCGAACTCCCTTATTTCTATTCTAATGCAATTTATTCAGATTATGATTTGTGTTACATTGATTATGTCTGAGTAATTCACCTGTTAGATTTAGGGTTTTTCTAGGGATAGGATGAATTGTTGAATTGGATTTCCTCTGTTAAGGTTATCATATGGTTCTTCATTTAGGTTGAGATTAATGCTAGTTCTAGACTGATCACCTGGAATTTAGATCATAGGATAATTAGTAGGCACGAAAGTGTTATTGGTTTCCTGAATTAAACCTTGATGAGCAAAATACCTATCTGCAAAGACATTTGATTTAGGGATTTTGTGAACATATCGAACTTGGATTTAATGCATGTTTTGATTGTTGAATTTGCAAAGAAATTTGGAATTCACTGTTATAGACATAGTTAGTCTCTGCAACGAAAGTTGATTGATTTGAATTTAGTGTTTGAGTTCAAGAACGGTTCTTAGCAACCCTGTAGTGCATATCTGTTTAACAATTCTAAATTCCTGAAGAATTTTCCTAAGTCTAGCTTTTCCATATCTCTAAACCACAACATTTACTTTTAATTGCTTGTTTACATTTTGTCATTCATTATTTAGCTAAAACCCAAACTTCTAATCCATTGTGTGATCAACAGTCTCTGTGGATTCGACCCCTAAGTACTGCATCGATCTCTTAATTTGAGAGAGTAAGCTCTAGGGATAATTTGAGCATATCACAAGGCCAAGGCTACAGCAAGTTTAACCCCAATTACCAAAATCATCCGAACCTTTCGTATAGAAGGAACAATGTGGAAAACCCACAAGATCAAGCCTACCCTCAAATCAAACCTCAAGGACAAGGCTTTCAACAACAAAATACCTATCAACCAGCACCTCAAGGTCAAGGCATTCTACAACAATCCAACTACCAACAAAAAACTCAAGGTCAAGGATTTCAACAACAAGGCAACTTTCAACCAAATTTTCCCGGTCACCGATTTCAACAACAATCTTCTTATATACCTAGACCACAAGGGAATTTTCAAGCAAAGCCTCAAGCTTATTACCAAAACCAAAGTCAAGGCAATTCGCCCAACCAACCACTTCAAGATGACGAAACTAAAGCACTTCTAAAGCAAATTCTAGAAGGTCAAGGCAAGGACTCAATCAACAATGCTAATCACATGTCGGCACTACATAACAAAGTAGATGGAGTTTACAATGATCTTAATGCCAAGTTTGAGCGATTGACAACCCAGGTCAATAACAACGCTTCTTCATCAAAACGCCCTACGGGTACTTTACCGGGAAAACCATAAACAAACCCCAAAGAGTACATCAACGCCATTACCCTTCAAAGTGGTAAAGCTTTACCACATAGACAGCTCATTCGGGACGGTGTGATGCAAGTCTGGGGGAGGATGTCCTTTGGGTTTATGTTTTACGTGGTGTATATTATTTATGTTTTTATCGAGTCTTTCATCGAGTCAAAAGCCTTATTTTCTTCTTATTGAGTCAAAAATATGGTGTTGTATTTGAGAACTAAGTTTGTATGTTGGAATTGCACCATGCCTTTGTTCCTTTGCTTTATGACCATTTTACATCGTCTAAGAATGATCCGGAATCACAGAAAAATCCAAGGTTAGATCATTGTATTAAAATCTCACCCACTTGAACTTAATCATATCTCACTTAGGGGGTTGGAAATCATGTAATGGATCATACATTCGGAGTTCTCTTTGCATCTTTGATATCACTCTTTGCTAACTCCAAATGGCTAGACTCATTTTTAGTCTAGTACCACAACTCTCACCCAATCTATGATTCAAACCACACGCATTCTTATAACATCACCATTATGTGCATTCATGTGCATTCATGTGCAAAAACTACGGAGTATATAGACCGACATGGCTTTTCTTTCGTTAGGATTGTGGTTTATAGTTTTTGCGAGATGTTATTATGTTTTGATAATAAAGCATATATGGCTAAGTGGTTTAATTCATGCGTTTTATATGAACTTACGAGTTTAAATCTCTTTGATGCAGAAAAAGTTTAGACGTTGTTAGTCTTCTTCTATTATGCATCAAGAAAACTTGTAGTATTATTTGGGAATTGAGATGGTTAGATATCCGAGCTAAAGGGAAGTTATGTACCTCCTAATTGGTCTATGTCTCACTGTAATTTTGCATAATGATTTGCATCCGTTTGCATTTTTGGAAACGAGAAACACTGTGAGTCACCATAGATTGCCACCAAACCTAGACCATAACGTGTTCAATATCCCCTTTGTGAGAGTACATGCATCTTTAATGAATGTTAAAAAGTTAAGTTCTATGTCTCTTACAGAGCATTGTGATTTAAAGGTTTGATATTGGTGTTCTAAGCATGGCGAAGTACATTGTAGTACGATTTGATCTAAACTTGGTATTAAGTGGTTAGTAAGCATATGGTTCTTGGCATGATCCCGGAAAGCTTGTTTTTAGTTCTCGTGTTTCTGCACATTTGTATTTTTCAAACCTCTTCTTTCGATTTAAATATTTTTTTTGCTTGAGGACAAGCAAAGATCTTAGTCCGGGGGAGTCGATATGTTGTGTTTTTACACGCTTTTGTACATTGTTTTCATTCCGTTTTTGTGTTGTTAGTCTTGTTTTTATCCATCTTTGTGTCTTTTTGGTTGTGTTTTGAGTTTTGTACAGGATACGGAAACATCGATGGACAGAAGCGCTGCAGAGCATGTTTGGGTTGCATTAAAGAGGATTTGTGCAAAAAGAACACGTGGATCGATCGATCCACCGGAGGATCGATCGATCCACAACCTCATCTGACCACAACAACAAGAGATCGATCGATCACTCACCATGATCGATCGATCCAGCTCTCCGTCCATTCACATCGACAACAGATCGATCGATCCAGTTTTTCACCCGATCTGTGACTTGACCGATCGATCCGCAGCTCTAACGATCAAGATATTCACGAGCAGATCGATCGATCCTTCAATGGATTGATCAATCCTTCAATGGATCGATCGATCCATATCTATGTCGGCCAGACACAGTGTTTTTCATTTTCTTCTGCAGAAAGTTTGTAAAAATAAACTTAAATACTCTAAGTGTGCAACATATCTAAGGATTTTATCTAAGTTTTATCTAGTTTTTTTCTACAAAAATTCTCTCTCTTTCTACTCTCAAGAACACCAAGAACATGAAGAACACAAATATTATATATTGAAGAAGTCTTTCTTATCTTTATCTTTTTTATCTTTGTCTTATGATTATGAATACTTGTATGGATTTAGTTTTTGATTTAAGCATGTTTGAGTAGTCTTAAAGAGCTCTTGGGTTATGGTAGATTAGGATGAATTTGGGTTATGGAGTTTAGGACTAGATATCATAGAATCCTTACTTATTGGCTGTTTATAAGGCTAAATCAACACACACCATGTTGATTTAGAGCTTAGGATTATCACTCCCGAAAGGTGTTTGATGAAATTCCCGAACCAAAATCTTTAAGTGCTTTTCATTCCTTACCATCGAAAGAATATTGACTAGGGTGAATTGTGGCTAGATAGACTTGGATAAATGCTTATTGATCATTTTAATTACAAACGAAAGTTGATAATGATTGGTGATTAGTAAAGGGTCTAATAGCATGAAAATGTGTTAGTCTTTCTTAGAGTTTTATGGCCTAAGGATCACTCTTGTTAGAAGTTAGTATAAGCTCCTTAACTCATCCTTCAAATTATTCCTATTCGATTACCTTAACCCAGGAATTCGTCTTCTATAATTAGTTTTAAAACGTTCATCATTTCTCAGTTTGTTCTTACTTGAAAGCTGTTAGTCATTTATATTTTATTTTGTTTTGCTTTGTCTTGTTTCATTTGCTTTAAATCATAACATTAGTCATATTTTAGGAAACCAAATACCATATATATTTTGCTTAGATTAAGTGAATGTGTGCATTCATGGTTTGTTATTTCTTTGCGCTAAGAGGTTCGATAAATTAATTGGGATACTCCGAAAAAGACTACATCAATTACCATGCGAGCATCGGGATGGCACAACATGAGACCTTTTATGGTAGACCATGTCGTACACCACTATATTGGACAAAAGTGGAGGAGTACCGAGACATATAACCTGCAATGGTTTAAGAGGCGGCAGAGCAAGTTGAAATGCTCAAGAGTCGGCAAAAGGAAGCACATGACCGTCAGAAAAATTATGCAGACAAGCGCAGAAAAGATTTAGAGTTCGAGGTGGGCGACATAGTATATCTGAAGATGAGAATATTTCAAGGAGGTACTAAGACTCGAAAGCTAAAGAAGCTTAAGCCGAGGTACATGGGGCTGTATCCTATTGTTGAGTGGATTGGAGCAGTAGTCTATCGTTTGGGTTTATCGGCAGAGTTATCAGACTTCCATGATGTGTTTTTGATATGCTCAAACTATCCCTAAAACTACTCTCTCAAATTAAGAGATCGATATAGTATTTAGGGGTCGAATCCACAAGGACTAGAGTTCACGCAATGGATTATCAGTTTAGAAATATAGCTCAACGACAAAAGATGTAATGTAAAATTAACAAATAAAGGTTGTAAATTCAATGGAGGAAAGATGTAGACTTAGAGAAATTTTTTGGTAATTCAGAATCGATAAACAGATAAAAAGTTACGGGTTTTATTAAGAACAGTTCTTGAACACAAAACACAACTTTCAAATCAATCAACTTTCGTTGCAGAGATTTTCTATGTCTAAAACTTAGAATTCTAAATTTCTTTGCGAATTCAACAATTAAGACATGCATTAAATTCCGATTTGATATGTTCACAAAATCCTTAAATCAAATGTCTTTGCAGATAGGTATTTTGCTCATCTAGATTTACTTCAGGAAATTAATAACACTTTCGTGCCTACTAATTATCCTATGATCTAAATTCCAGGTGATCAGTCTAAAACTAGCATTAATCTCAACCTATATCAAGAAATATATAATTACCCTAACAGACCTATCCAATTCAACAATTCATCCTTAACCTAGAAAAACCCTAAATCTATCAGGAAGATTACTTATACATGATTAATGAAACACAAATCAATAATTGAATAAATTGCATTAAAATTGCATTAAGAAATAAGTAGGAAAATAAAAGAGTTTAGAAATCTTCTCTCTATAATGAGTTCTGATCTTCCTCTCCCAAAATAGTTCTCAGAAAAATAGAATAGTTGGTAATCTTAAAATGACTCTGAAAAACCTAATTATACTCTAAAATACGAAAAGAAAAAACCTAATTATACTCTAAAATACGAAAAGAACTTGTCTTGCAAATAAGAGAGATTTCTAGGCAAATTTGCAATTCTTCAAAAGTCTTTAAAACTCGTGTGCAATGCGTGATTGCAACTGGTGTCGAGCGACACCAATGGTCAGTGTCGATAGACACCAGTGCCATTATGGTCTCCGAGTTACTCTTCTCAGCTACAGAACGCTCACTGCTCCAGAAAAACACCAAAATGCTCCAACCGAGTCCAAAATGTACCTGAACTTACAATGACTCAAAAAGATTCGAAAAGTACCAAAAAGACTCTAAAACAAGACTAATATCATGATTAAAAACCGTAAAAATTATGATATATCAGTTTTGAGGAAGGTTGTCAAAGAGTCAGAGCTTATTTTGCAGCATCCGCCAAGCGATCTTCATAAGAATCTGTCAGTACCGAGTCGACCAGTAGCGATTTTGGAGCGTTAAGAAAAGGACATACAGAGAAAAATGGTTGTGAAGATCAGGGTTTGTTGGGAGAGAGACGGGATCCAGGAGAAGACCAGGGAGCCCGAAGCTGATATGAGGTCAAACTACCCGGAACGTTTTAAAGACGGAAACGGGCAGACGAGTCTAAATCTGAATTCGGGAACAAATTCCTTGTTGGTGGGGAAGAATATTAACAACCCATTTTTTTTTGCAAAGCCCAATCCAAAAACCTGAAGTCCATCAAGCCCAACCTGGAGGCCCATCAAGCCCACAATTAAACCCTAGGTATCCCCCTCATTTCTCTATAAATACAATTCATTCCCTTCATTTTTTTCCACACTCTCCTGAGTAGCGATACTCTGCAGAAATCACGCGCCGGAGAGAGAGCCACCACCGAACCGCCGCCCATAGTCTCCTTAGCCCGGACCGACCAAGCCACCGCCGAGTTTAACCGAAGGTAACTCCATAAACTGAGTTTCGAAAGCTTTTAGTTTTGATCGTTTAGTATTTTTAAGATCTCTCCCTAACCGCTTCGAATCTCGCAAAACCAAGACCACCATCTGATTCGTGACGACGAGATGAAACTGAAGACACCAAGCGCTTCCACCGCCGACCCTCCACGCACCGCCACGAGCCGCCAGAAGGAAGCCCGTGACGCCCATGCGCCTCCACGCGCCACCGCTTCCACCGCTTGGGACGCCCACGCACCGCCGCAGTTATCAAAGTTGCTAAGGTGAGGGCTATTCCGCAAACTTCTGTGCTTTGTTCGAGGACCACCGCCGGAATCTCGCCGCCGACCGGTTTAGATTAAGTAGTCGGTTTAAATCAATTGAATTCTGGTTTAGGTTAACCGGACCAGTTTGACCGGTCCTGTTTGACCGTTGACAGTTGCCCGGTTTGACCGTTGACCGTTGACTTTTTCTGAGTTGACCGTTGACTTTGACCGGTTGATTTGTTAACCATTTTTCATCGTTCGAAGGCCGTTCTGACTCGATTTTTCGTTCTGATTTGAAATCCGATGTTGGTTTAATCATTCGGGGCCCAAAAACCGTAGTTATCGAAGTTGCTAAGGTGAGGGCTATTCCGCAAACTTCTGTGCTTTGTTCGAGGATCCTAGTTACGGATAGTTTAGTAACTACATGTGATATGTTTCAATGATCGAATCTAACTAGTTTGCTTGTTTAAATTGGAGATAGGAATATAGATGATTCAAGCCAATTGTTTGTTCACATAGTGTTGATGTTAAGTGTTTGTTATATACGTGTATATATATATATATATTGAGATAAGATAGCAAAGGTACATAGATGGACTTCTGTATTGTGTCGCATTGTGTGAGGTTAGGGTGAGGGCAACCTGAGTCGATCTGTTGCCCTGCACCTTAAGATCGATAAATCATCGACGGGGCGGTGAGATTGGGCACTATCCCATAGTTGAGTGAGGTAGGGGTGAGGGCAACCTGAGTCGATCTGTTGTCATGCACCTTAAGATCGATAAAAGCGTCCACGGGGTAGTGTGATTGGGCACTATCCCATAGTTGACCTCTTCGGAGGGTGTGATTGGACATTATCCCATACTAGGACATTTGGTTGCTGGTTTAGCACTATAGGTGTTGTGTTTGTTCATGTTTAGTCTAGACTGTTTTGTGATTAGTTACTCTGACTGAGTCAGTGACATGTGGATTTTAGCATCCCATACTTCACTGAGTGACTCCCCTGTTGATCACCCCTCTTTCTTCCCCTTTCAGGTGAGTCTGGCGAGTAGTTCTTATTTGACGTGTCGGGTGTCATTTTGGGGTTTGATCAGACGTTTTTTTTTTTTTCTGCGTTATTTTTTGTTAAACAATTGTGTTATAGATTTACGGTGTTTTATCTTATTTATCGGTTTTGTGGTTAATAAAGTGGTTGTTTAATAAATGGAGTTATTTTTGGTAAAAGTTATATGGTAATACGCCGTTTCCGAGAGAATGTGAGACGGGTGTTACACGTGGCACGCCGTTCCTGAGAAAGGGTGAGACGGGTGTTACATATTCATTTGTCATTTCGAGGTACTCAGCAGCAGAGTGTATGGAAGGAAACTAGTGTTTTGAGGTGAAATGTACTTGAGGCCCGTAACATCTGGCAGCTGTTAAGAAAGTATATATCCATATGCTAACATCTCACTGACACCAGCAAAAACTGCAAATATATACACACAAACATAACCCTTGTAGTTCTTCTAAAACTCTCTCTAGGAATATACTTACTTCAACATGCAAGTAACATCATACATATATGCTTACATAACCATACACGTTGTTAAATGCTAACATAACCATAAGAAAGGTAATACACAACACTACTTGTAGCTTACATGACTAAATAGTTTGAGCATGTAGACTAATGGGAACAAGAGACCACCAACTAAACTTATCTTCCTCAATTATTTAAAAAGTTCAAGCCTACGCTGCAGAACTGTGCCTTGATCATTTATGTTCCTAAAATCATCATATAAACTCAGGCAACAACCTCAGTGATATCACTTTTCAACCCTGCTTTGCAAAACCTGAAAAAAAGTAAAATCCCATCTGAAGAACATCTTCTGTACTATCGATTCAATGATTGAGATATGAGTATGTATCAGGCAAGAGTCATTTACTTCCCATGTCAAGATCCAAAATTTCTCATGAACGCCTCTCTCTGAACAAATTTTGAATGAGATGGCAAGCGAGGAGTTGCAAAAGCTGAAAACAATTAAGGTCTTGGAGACACTTGCATCATAAAATAGGACGACATAATCAAATGTGGGCAAAACCCATGATAAACACACGTTCATGAAAATGGAGAAAGGGATTTACCAATTGTTTCCTTCTCTATGAAACTAAGAGACTTTGGCAGCACTCAGTAGGTGTCAGAGGAGGAAGAAGAAACCAGCACCAAACAAAAATCAAGAGCATCAAAAATATAGTATTACGAAAAGACACTCATAAAAGGAAGCACAACTGTTCAAGAAGCCATAGCTTAAGGAGAAAATACCTCAGAAACACCTAAACATGGACTAGGCAGGATAGAGAGTCGATGCAACAATACATCCTTATGGATGAAAATCACATGACTTGGATCTTGAGCTTGGATGAAGCCGTGGGAAGCTTCAATAAATCTTCTGTGAGTTGCACCTTTTTGAAATCATCCATTGCAGGTGCAACATCAACTCTCACCAGCTCAAGATACTCCATTTTCAGTATAAAATGGCTAATATGTTTCAGCTCGTTTGCACTTCCTTGATACTGCATGATATGCAGCATCTTCACTTGGTTATTTGGGGGAATGCAAATATCGACTTCTACGATCCAGATCCTGAAGCATCAAGAGGAAAGAATACTTTAATTTCGTTCCACTATCACATATATATGTAAAGTAGGATTTTTCAGGGTTTGCTTCATACCGAGAGAACCAGAGTTTTTAGGTTTGGAGAATGCTCTAGCAGAAGTGGCCAACCTCGTTTTTTGTTACTCTGAAAACACTTAATGACACCGTGTTCCAGGTAGGCCTGGGATTAATATCCGTTATCCGCGGATATCCGTATCCGAATCCGGCATCCACTCCGAAAAAACGGATATCCGGCCAAAACGGATACGGATACGGATAGTAAAATGGCGGATAATACGGATACGGATACGGATACGGATATTGACAAATTTTGTAACGGATTACGGATATCCGGCCGGTTACTGTAGACCCACAAAATAAAATTGTTTTAATTGCCTAATCTCTCTCTCTCTCTCCCTCTCTCTCTCGACCTCTCTCTCTCGATCTCTCACCCGACCTCTCTCTCTCGGTCTCTCTCTCTCTCGACCTCTCTCTCTCGACCTCTCTCTCTTGACCTCTCTCTCTCGACCTCTCTCTCTCTCGACCTCTCTCTCTCTCGATCTCTCTATCGACCTCTCTCTCTCGATCTCTCTCGCTCTCTCTCTCTCTCTCTCTCGACCTCTCTCTCTCTCGGTCTCTCTCTCTCTCGATCTCTCTCTATCAACCTCTCTCTCTCGATCTCTCTCTCTCGACCTCTCTCTCTCGACCTCTCTCTCTCTCTCGGTCTCTCTCTCTCGAGCCCTCTCTCTCTCCGTCTCTCGACCTCTCTCTCTCTCGACCTCTGTCTCTCTCTTTTCTGCTTTATTTCCGGATATTCGCAGATATCCGGATTTTTTAACGAATACCCGGCTACCGGATATCTGGAATTACGGATACGGATACGGATAATGAATAGGCGGATAATACGGATACGGATACAGATATACTGAAAATTCCGGATATCCGCTCCGTTAACAGGGCTAGTTCCAGGGCATTACTTATCCAGCGCTCATTCCAACGCATACCTGTTTCCTAAAAAAATTCAAAAATCACTTTCCTGCTTTTAAATGTTTCGCTTCGGCATACCGGCTTCTGATTGTATGCAATCTAGATTGTAATAACACAGAGCTAAGAGCTTCCGCGAAAATCATTTTGTAATCTTCCTCGAGGATTAAATGTAATCAACGTTACAATGCATGTGAAGAGTAAAGAAGATTCTATATTTTATTGACAAAACAGTAACCGTGCCACATAACGAAGAAAGATTTACACATAGATAGTTACAAGTTGTAACTTACAACACATCTACACATTCAAAAACAATCATATCAAATCAGACAAGAAATATACCCCTTTTGATCTATAGATCCTAACTCTAGCTATTTACTTTGATCGTGTATATCCATATCCAAAAAACCACCAAGATCAGTCCCGCCTTTTCCGAAACTCTATAAACTTTGATGGTAATAAGAGTCTTCAATGCTTTTACCTTGGGAGAAAAACCGCGGCAAATACTCTAAAAGAACACAGAACGCTTTCCTGAGCAGAAAGAGATCATCTTCATCTTTAAACGGCAAGCTTCTGTTCTTGGGCCCTTTTTTCGTTGATACGAAGCAATCATGTTCTGATGGTTTTCCCAGAAAAGGGAGGAACTTTCAGATAGTTTTCCCAGGAAAAGAGAGAAACTTCCTCAAGGGAAATTCTCAGGGAAGGAAAAAGAACTTTCTTTGTGTTGGGCTTTAAGAGAAGAGGGAATGATAACGGTTTTGGAGGGAAATTATCCAAAAAAGGAGAAGCTTTTACGGTGTTTGGAATGGCGGGAGGAACGAGGGAGTGCGTGGTCAGCAGTAGCAGGTCTAGGAGTGCTGGACACCGAGTTATGGACTGTATCATTCTTAGCATCAGAGGCTCGTGGAAGAAGAAACTTACAGCCGAGCTTGACCAGACGAGGCGAGCTCATGGAACTAGAGGACTTGCTCACTCTCTTCTTCATCTCCTGCTTGATACTCTGAAACTCCTCTTCCAGTTCTCCAACCCGTGACCTCATTTTCTGCATATCAACTTTTAAAACCTGGTTTTGGCGCACAATGGTCACCCAACCATCTCGCTGAACTATCTCTCTCGTTCTTCCACCAGGGACCGTAAGTGCATGAGCTGTTTCGGTGTTTGCAACATTGAGACCGCCTGCAAGAGCGGTTCTGAGATGCATTTGTTCGAAAAAGAGGACTTGAAGAACAACTCTGAGCGGTAACCTATCATTATGGGAAGCATGAGCGCAAGCGTCTATAGAGAGTCTTTGGTAGTCCATGATGTTGCAGAGTTGTTCCTTATCTCTATCTGATAGCCATGGATGCTCCTGACAAGTTCAGATTTATATTCAATATTGGATCTTTTTGGAGAAAAACATTAAAGAACGAGAGATTTGAGTATGATCCAACCTTGAAATAGATATCAAATGCTCTGTATAGACCATCGTACAAGGGTCTTGAAGATTCTGGAAGTGCTGCTGCAAGAGACCGCATCTTATCCGGTTTCAGATTCACATCAGAAGCAACCTCTGCCATGTAGCTATCGACCAGCTTCGCCACTTTTCTTAAGGGCGCTGAAGAAGGAGACGTCACAGGATCCAAAGATGGAGGAGAGAAATCAGGTAACTGTGAGGATGATGATGATGATGATACAAAATGGCGGATTATTCGTTCAACACAATCTACATTGTACAGCGTCTCTGAATCAGAATAGTTAAGAATCACAAGATTCTCGAGCGTTGCGAGCTCCAACTGCATCCCTATTCTTTTCTCCAGCTTCTTTACGCAATTCCCATCTACTCCTAAAATGAAAGCAACACGAAGGAGACCTAACAAGAACTTGCAGAATGATCTTCCTCTCTTTTCAGGTAGCAGGCTTAGAATGGTTTCAAGCAAAGCAATCTGATCAACAGGAGACATAGAGGAGGGCGAAGAAGCCTGTGCCAAACTAAAACTCACAACTCTTCTTCTGCTTTTGCTGCTGCCACTTGTTCCGCTCTGCCAGCGTCCCAAACCTGGTAAGTGCTTTCTCGCATAATACATCATAGCACCGGCTAAACTTTCCGCACGAATACCTTTTGTTTCCATCGTCTTGATGAGCCTTTTAAACAAATCTACACTAAGATAAGAGATATCTTCGTACCACCAATCTGAACCCGAGCTTCTCATTCGCGCCCCCGTGTTTATTCCATTCCATAAAATGCTTCCACCCGGACTCTGCAATGTACCATACATCATCATGGGCCATCCAAACAAACTCGGGTCAGTACACACCATCGTGGACACAGCGTTCATGAGTTTTGATATTGTCTGAAGCTTTTCTGCACTCTTCAACACCGGATTGCAGCTTTGTAAGGCCAAGATACAGTCTTTCCAATTGCGAAGCACGTGTTTGTGCAAAAATGTTTCAACTTGAGAAATCAAGTTATCTTCCCCGTACTCATTTGTCATTTCGAGGTACTCAGCTGCACAATGTATGGAAACTAAGTTTTTTGAGGTGAAATCTACTCGAGCCCCGTAACAGAATCTAGCAACTATCAGGAAATTGTCTGCGCCACCAGGGAACTCTTCAAGCACTGTTGTCCAGAGAGATTTCTTATCGGTGCTTTTAGAATCTTCATACATCTGTGCTAGCTTTCCACATTTTGAAACCAATGGAAACTGCAAATACACACATACATAACTCTTGTAGTTCTTTTAAAACAGTTGCTACTAATTAATACTCATAGATAGATACTCACACAAGCAGAAAGATGCATATAACATAGATTCATATATTTCAATATACATAACCATACATGTCGTTACATGCTTACACAACAATAACAAAGGTATACACATAACTAGTAGCTGAATCTATGTAGCTTAACATGATCTAATTGTTTCCACAAGTAGACTAATGGGAACAAGTAAACACCAACTAGACTTATCTTTTTTAAAGGCTATGCAGCAGCAGAACAATTATGTTCCTAAAATCATCATACTAAGAACCACCTAGCTAAATTCAGCAATGTTCCCATAAACTCCCTCGTTTTTCTCAGAGATTCACACAAATTTTACCGCTTAACGGTCAAACACATACTTACAGGGGAAGAAAAAAAAGGATACCAAACTAAGGAAGAAAGCAAAGCATCAAAGAATAACCAAAGAGCTATATACCTTATGAAGATGGAACTTCACATCATCCACAACAACAGTGATATCACTTGACAGCCCTGTTTTGCAAAACCTGCAAATTTAAAATCCAGCTCTCTTAAAGATTTCTAAGAACAAATTTCATAATCTTATATACTATCTATTCAATGTTTGAGACATAAGTATGATTCAGGTAATCTTCATTTATTTTCCAGGATGCAAAATTTTACACTAACAAGCCAAATTGTATTTAAGGAACATCTTTGAAATGAGTCGGCAAGTGAAAAAAAAAAGCTGCAAACTTTAAGGTCTCTGAGCTACCGACGTCATAAATTTGGACAATTGAATGAAGTTTAGACAGAACCCTTGAACTGAAATTGCATAAACAAACACATACATGCAAATAAAGAGGGGGAAAGAGGTATGTACCAGTCGTTCCCTTCTCTCTGAAACTCAGAGACTTTAGCAACAGGTGACATGCCTCTGAGAGAGAACCCAATTCCAACCCAGAAAGATGATCAAAATTGAAAATTTCACATCTCACAAGGAAATATCAAAAGAAAGAAAAAAAATTCCTACCAAACCCAGATAATAATAAAATTGAAGAGAAAAAAAAAAGAGAAAACTACTAAACACTAAACCACCACTAAAACTTTAAAACAAAAAGCAAATTCTAAGAAGAAGAAGAAAAAGAAACAATTTCTATTCATCATTCAAATCAAAAGTCACATAAGAGATACGTCAAGAAAGGGTCGGGTCAGTTTTGTGGGCAATGGTGTGGTGTGTGGACCTTTACAGCTAAAATCAACCAAAAACAGAAGAATACACAAAACCGATTTAAAATATAAATACTTTCTTTTTTCACTAAAATTGAAAACAAACAATTTCTTTGGTTTTTGGTAGGTACGTAATAGAAAAAAGAGATTTTTTAGAGTGAATTCAGGGAAAAAGTGGATTATATTTAAATACATCATCAGTTTTATAGATCCCAGGAAGAAAAAGGTTTTTTTCCTCTTTACGTTATGTAATGATATTGAGGTGAAATTAAAAAATAAAAGCAATAAATCTGATGGGAAAAAGAGAGGGAATTAAGGAGACAAAGAGACAAAAGTAACTGTGTGTATGTGTTAAAGTGTTTTCAGACATTTTTTAAGGACCAAGAGATAGTCAAAATAGACTCTAGAGAGAGGTAAAGTCAGAGCATAACGTAACCCCAACGTGGCTTCCTTCGTTCGGACAAATTCAGGTTTGGTGCTGACGAATTTTATTAGCTCGGGTTTATTAAAAGGTTTGGTTTATATCCTCTATAGTGTTAAACCGGGTACCAAGTTACCCGGGTGTGAGTGACCATATTTATATCACTTGTTTAGGCAATCCAGCAATTCTAGATTTTCTTGTAATTAAGCACAAGTGTAGAATGGTGGTCTCAGTCATAAAAGATTGTATAGTTTTTGTTCCCTAAATTTTGCAAAATATATAAAAGTTTATATGGTAATATCAATAAATTTATTGGATAATTACTTAAAAAATAATCGGACAAGACTCGAATAAAGCACAAAACTATAGATTTTCGCAGTTTTCTTGATATTGTCAGGTAGAATTTTTTTTTTTTCAACTACACATTAATTAAAAATTTACCCTTTGATTGGTAGCTCAATTCAGAGAAAGAGAGTTTACATAAGAAATTTCAGAATTAAAGATCTAAAAGTTTTGGCTAACCAATCGGCATGGAGATTACAAGAACGATATTTATTTGACAGCGACAAAAATAAAAAATTAACTCAGAGCAAACCAAACTCATCGAGAATATTGGAAAAAAGCGGGCCAATTCTCAGGGGAGTGCTCCATTGAGACTAACTCTGCACAACCTGTCTCGAAAACCTGACAATTTATCCTTCTTGATATAATATTTTTCATACCCCATATTAAAGGTTTCATCTCCGAGTGAAGAGGGGAGAGGCTCCTCCTGTGATATTTTGCCCCTAAAAATACCACATGTGCATCCCCCTGAATACAGATCCAACCTAGACCTGTAAAGGGATCATTTGATTTCCATGAACCATCAATCTGACACCAAATTAATTGCGAAAACATTCTCAGTACTTCTCTTTCTTCAACTTCTCCCACAAGACTCTGTTGAGCAGCCTCCCATGCCAATTGTTCACTTCTAGCTTGACTTAATATGTCTGAAGGCTCCGATTGAATACCTTGAAACACCTTCTTATTCCTTGGTTTCCATAAAAACCAAAGTATCCATGAAAAACTGTGAACAGGGTCTTCTTCTAGATTGGAAGGTAATCTCTAAAATAGAAAATCCATGTTAGAAAATACGGAACTCGTTGGAAAACTCTCTAGTATCAAGGGAATGGAGGATAACTTCTAAGTTTGCAAAGATGACAGACATTCAAAGAAAACATGATTTATGGTTTCCTCTGCTACCCCACATCTTTGGCAAGTGTTATCACATCTAATTCCACAATGAGTTAAACCTGAAGTAACCGCAATAGAACCAGAGACTATTTGCCATAGAAAATGTTGGAGCTTTAGAGGAGCTCTAACCTTCCATGCTTGAGCCTTTAGAGTTATGCATTTTGGACCTCATTCCTCTACCGATGTCATTGCTTGAATTAGTCGGTAATCTTATTTGATTGTATACTTCCTAGATGTTGTGTAATACCATAACAGACGATCAGGCCTATAAGATCAGGTAGAAGATCTTTAAAGAGTTTGATTTAAAAGAATAAATCATTTTCATCAAGTGTCTGAATGTGATTCATGTTTAAGAAAAAATTCAAGATTAGTATATGATGTCTTAGAGTTATCATTGCTTATTGTATTGAGTAGTGGCAGAGCCAAAAATAGTTTTTACTGAGGTCCGAAAAATATATTTAAAAAGTAGTCAATAAACTGTAAAAAATGTACAATTGTATATTACAATCATTTAGAGTTTAAAATTCTTTTATCACCGTTTCATCCTCAAATAATTTTTTTTTTCAATAAAACAAACTAAACAATCTTTTGTTACTTTGTATACAATGACGAAAAGGCAATAATTAACAGTTTAGAGTTTTTATGTCCCAAACAAAACTATAACTAAATAATGAATAGTATTACAATTAAAAGAAACAAAAAGCAAAAGAAGAATTACCTAGAGTTAGCCAGGCAATAAATAGAAATTTAGGGTTTTATTTTTCGCTGAGGAAGAGAGAAGATTTTATTTTTTTGGTATAAATATAATTAATTAATTTGGGTGAATTTTTTTTATTAACCCATGTAAAATTATAAAAAGTTGCACTAACCTTTTGGGTCTGATTTTAATCGTGAGTCCTGGTTTTAAAAGTATTGGGCCTTTACAATTCATGTATTTAATTTTTTTTTTCAATTGGGTTAGTGGGGTCAAATAAAATTTTTAATAGGTTCATCATAGTTAATAGTAGGTTTGGACACTAATACCCGTTATCCGTACTCGACCCGTTATTCGGTTCGAATTCGTCTAGAAAAAAATAGTATTCATAACTTTAGGATCGAGCGAAATGTATAATAATTATAGTATCCGTGGGTAAGGATCGAATGAAGGGTATTGATTTATTTTTTAATACTCATCCTTTTACCCGTTTTATTACTCATCCGGTAAATACCGTTAATATTTTATAATATTACTAATAGTTTATAAATATATTCTATAATAAAATTATATTTTTTTTATTTTTGAAGTTTTTAATTTTATATTTTTTTGGAACTATATGTTACAAATTTATAAATTCTTCCTTTTTGGAATATAGAATTATTATGTGGTTACGGAAAAAAATTTTATGCATGAATTATCAATAAATATGCAGGTAAGGGTAAATGATCGGGTATCTAAAAGATTAACTCTTTTTCCCGGGTACTCGTTTTTTCAGGTACCCGTTATTTGCGGATCGAGTACAAAATAGTTTGTTTCTATTACCCGTAAGGCTCGGATTAAGTAAAACGTTTTTCAAAATTCAAGGGTACCTGTTCCGTGTCCAACCCTATTTAATAGTTAATGTTAGTCAGCTGCACTATTAATATAGTGCCTCTTCCGCCCCTGGTCTTAAGCTTTCCTAGATCAAACAAAACTAACAAAATTTTCTTATACTCGCAAATTTGTTCTAAACTTGTTTGAAGAAAAACTAGAGATTGATTTATGATTTTGATAAAATAATTTATTCTGAAACTCTACTAGCTCAAAACGATATTTTCATTATCAAATTTATAATTTACACTTAAAATCTGTAATTAAGTAAATAAGTCTGCAAATTTACAATGTAAATCTGCCGCCAAGCAAATAAGTTACCAGCATATGTAAATAAATATAGAATATAGATTGGTTACGTACATAAGTCTACAACACAAATCTTGTTAAGTTGTGGTCTAATATATATATATATATTTTTTTTTTATCAATATAGGGTACTAGATCTCTAACACTTCGTGTTTCATCTTCGAGAGTGTTACTGTTTTAGGATCAGAACAAACTCTCATCATATTTGTTTCTAGCATTTTCTTGAGTATTTGAGATCTTATCGCCTATAAACAATGATAAAAGCATGTCATGGTCATGCTGTTTTGCTTCCACTGGAAACCAATATCTCCTAATAGCAAATTTCAACAATTCGTCCATTCAAAATCAATGAAAATTTTGGAAATGGAGAAGTTCTACAGCTAAACTTCCTTCCATCATATCTACCATGGATAAAATCTGTCATCTCGAAAAAATTAATAATCCGTCCAACAAAACACCAAAAAACCTTATGTGTAATTAAAACAGACAATAATGGATTTTACTGGTTAGTTATGTCTTATTTTCATAGACTATCTATAAATAATTACAATAAAACGATAACATTATAACACAACTTAATCAACTTAATTTTGGTTGGATCTTTAAAAGAACTAAAAACAATACTTTTAGCAATTTTTCCTACATTGTAAAATCCAGAACTTTCTTTTGGAAAATATGCCTTGAAATGAACTCTTGGTACAATGATGAACCGCCCAACCAGTTTGCTTAGATCCAGAGCATATGTATAAAATTTGAAGTCAATGGTAGTTGTTCCAGCACCTTGTATGTATGAAATAAATCTTCCCGAGCGATGTTTTTTACTCAAAATCTCTAATTTTGTTCAAAATCATCATCATCTTACAACCCGAAACTCTTTCTCTTTCAATTTTACCAATGAAACGCTCGCTTCAGAACATAATTAAAGCTGCTAATGACGTTGTTATGTGTGGCTCACTCCCACAAAGAGAAAAAAATTATATGAAGATCATGTGGCAGATGTACTTAGCGACCACCGTCGTTCCGTGAAGAACGTGAAAAAAGTAACATGGACGTAAAAACTTTTTGGTTTTAACCTCAAGAAGACTTACGCTGCAGTTAGGAAATCCGTAGGTGAAATTTCCTTCAACACCAAATACAAATTAAGAAAAAGAAGTGTGAAGCAACTGAGAGATTACAACAAGTTTCAATACTGTTATCTCTTTCTATTACCAGGCTTGTGCGTTCTGAGAGGGTTATCTCTTTGTGGGGATAGAGCCACACAGTACAATGTCCTTAATAAGCAGCTTTAATCATGCCCTTACATTTGAGAACTCATTTTTAAAAATGTTCTTCACAATAAGTATATTTATGGCTTGATTGCAACCACCCTACGTTTGCGGACGGTTGGGTTACTAGCATTTAATAATAATCAAGCAAATCGTTTTATACTGCTATGAGTCGCTTGAAATCGCTTAGAAACGCTAAATTTCAAAAATTCTTTTCCGCTAGCATTTGCGGTAGCAGGCGGTTGCGAGTGATTCATATTTTTTTAAAAAGTTTTTATCTATATTAGTAATAATAATTCATTAAAAATAAAAATTAAAACTAAAACAAAAAATTTATTTCCTCTTATTAATAAATACTATCATAACAAATTCATATATATATATATATATATATATATATTAACTAAACAAAAATATATTTCTAATTATTAAAATATTTCTTGTATATTAAAAATGTTTCAAATCTTGTAAAATAAATACTTTTAATTAGTTTAAGAATTTTAAATATTTATTATAATAATATAATTTTTTTTTTCCTATGTAAATTATATTATATATTTTTTGTAAATTTTATGTTAAATCGGTGTCAACCAGCTACGAATCATCCGTAAATGCACCCGTTTTCCATAATTATACCAATCATTTAAATTGCTTAGTAACGTACGTATGTAACTGCATCCGCCTACTTTCGCAAACTCTTTTATCCGCATCTACAATTGCTGCGTTTAAATCAGTCAGACCTTAAGAAAAAAATTAGAAACTGATTTCCAAATACAAGATATTGAACGTGAGCTTATTCTTTTCCCTTTTTTGGTTGATAAAAATGCATGCGCTTATTGAATCCGATCAAACGAGCTTATTCTTCATCCTCTTATAAAATTAACACTATCCTTAGAAGTCTCTCTCTATTGGAAAACAACTGAAATGTTTTTAATTTAACAAGAAAAATATAATTAGCAAGAAAACGTATGTAAGACAGAAGCCTTTATCAAACGTATACATTACATATTCGAGCGTATGATAATGAATATCTTCTTGTAGTGTGTGATGTGCCCCAATGATTGAGTAAAGAGACGTAGCGCAATCTTTTCGATGATCTCATTTTTGGCCTTTGGATTCTCTGACTACGAAAATAAAATTGTTTAAACTTCTTCATCACCTCTTTGTATCATATTTGCTAGAGACAAATTGCATCAAAAAAAAAAAAAATACTATGAAACAACAAATTATATGATAAAACTTTTGAAGACATTCATCAAAGTGACATATAGATGATATAAGCATCGTTCCATGTATTTCTTAATACATACATTGACATGAAATTATAAGATATCTTGTATATATAACCCCTACGCACGTACCCCTACCCCGTCAATAGTTAATTATTAAAATTTTAAGATATAATATTTTGGCTTTTTTTTGGTATTATTTTACAGCAATAAGCCAATAAAGTAATTTTATTTTCATTTGAAAAAGAAATTACTTATTGCTGAGGAAAATACCAAAAAGGCCAAAATATGTAAAAAAAAATACATGCGAAAATGATGGCAGCAAGAAACCTGATGATTAAGATGGAACGGTGAATAGAAAGAGGTGGAGAAGTCTTGGTGGCATGTGATCTGCGAAGATGGGCTTACGTGTTTGGATCAGTTCTCATTTTATCTACGTGCCTACTTACCCTTCACGTGTCTTCGTGCCTCACGATGCCAATTCACAGTTTTGACGGCAAAAAAGAATCCCTTGGTATATTAACTTTAGTAATCAATTAATTCAATTTAATTCACAAAAATGTTATGATCCACTGAGAATAATTGCTGCATTTATATTAGAGTTGTATTACAGAAATGATAAACTTTACATGCATAGAGTTAGATCTAGCATAACAAGAAGTAGCTAGTACGGTAGTACCTATAGTAGTAACCAATTAACTATGGATCTTATAAGGGTCTAGTAATATTTCATCACTCATTTTGTTTCACTGTGTACTGTATGCTCTACTAGGTTTTTTTTTGTCAAATTTTTTTATTTTGAAAAGCTTAGTTTTGGTAACATATAATCTGTAATTAACAATTTGATTCTTCCAACTTCCAAGATAAGAAATTATTATAAGTAAAATATGTAAATATAGTTATTAATTTCTATTAAAGTGATAAACTATTCAAAAGTAAATAATATGATACAAGATCACATGTTAAAATATATCATTAACCTATGAACTATCAGATATCTCTCCTAAAAATATCTAAGAAATTGTGTTGACAAAAAAAGAAAATGGGCTAACGAATTAATTGTACAAGTTTTGATGGTAAATTGATCAAATATTCTGTCATTCACTAACATATTTCTTTCCCCAAACCACAAATCACTGAAATCAGTACAATAATATTTAAGGAAACTAATTATGATTGTATTTGATAGAATGAAACAAAAGAAAAAGAAAGGTGACTCTATAAAGTTCTTAATTAAGCTATGTCACTTGAGTGAGTAGTGAATAAAATAATTCGGTCTTAAAGTATTCATTTAGTAGCAAGTAACTCTGTGATTACTGATTAGTAGGCCTATAGAAAAACTAAAGCAAAACTGCATGTAAAAAGGAAGACAAGTGTCCTAAAGGTAACAATCTTCATGCTTTTGACACACTTCTACTAGCTTACAAGTCACCTCGAATATTCCCCCCATCAACACAATAAATGTTGAAATTTCATACTAATACTATTGAAAACACAAAAATGGCGGCGTAAGAAGGAACAATATTAATTCTTCTTCACATTCTCATGTTTTCATCTTGAAATTGTCGTGAACCTTTTTAAGACCAATTTGTTCTTTCCTTCTTTGCATTTTCAATATTTGCCATTTAATGCCAACTATTTTCTCCTAATGAAATGAAATCTTTATTATTCGTTTTTGAGTTAAATAATTTGTTTTAGCTCATAAACACATTTTTCGATGCCTCCACTTCTCCGGTTCAGAAAACTATCTTTTTCTGAGGATACCGTTAACCCCACAGCCAAACAACCTACCACCGCTGAAAAGTCAAAACGACGTCGTTCGGGGAGATGTAGCTGCGTGGATTCGTGCTGCTGGGCGATTGGTTATCTCTGTACGGCTTGGTGGCTTCTCCTCTTTCTTTACCACTCCGTTCCGGTCCCGGCGATGCTTCAGGCTCCGGAGTCTCCGGGAACTCGGTTAAGTCGAGACAGTGTTAAGGCGCTTCATCCGGTGATTCTTGTTCCGGGGATCGTAACGGGCGGGCTCGAGCTTTGGGAAGGTCGGCCTTGCGCTGAAGGGCTCTTTCGTAAGCGTCTTTGGGGTGCTAGCTTCACTGAGATTCTTAGAAGGTAACATATTAAGCCGTTATGTTTTGCATCACTCTCGATAAATTAAGCGATTGGTTTGGTTCGTCCGGTTAAGAGGTTATACAACCTTGGTTAAGCTTGAGTTTCTTCTTGAATTGGCTTCTACGTACTGTTATTATGGTCTTCGAATTCTGATTTGGTTATGGGTGAAGATGGTTCTTTATGGTTTACTGATTTACTCGACAGCTTAATTTTTAAGATATTGAAAGAATGAAATTTATGAATCTTATATAACTCTAATTTTGATGGATAATTTAATTAAGGGAATTAATTAATCGTATTTTTGTGGATATCTTAGTAATATTATTGGAAATGGAAACCCTAAGATTTAATATCTTTACTGTTAGTAGGAAAAAATCCTACTAGTATTGTAGAATATCATAAAAATATATTATGTCTAATATACGTACAATTACGACATATTTCGTTGTACATGAATTTTAACATATTTTGTAATCCATGATTGAATGACATAAAATTCAAAAAATGACCAGATACCAATCCGTAGATTTGATTGAATATGCCTTATATGATTTTGATGGATCTTTACTGTTTTTGTTTTTGATTTAATTGATTTTTCTGGTTAGCATTTCGATTTTCCAAATTCTGACTTAATCCAGTTTGAAGTGTATATATACTTGCTAATTTAATTGTTTTGATTTGATTTATAGGCCATTGTGCTGGTTGGAGCACTTATCTCTGGACAGTGAGACCGGTCTCGACCCACCGGGAATCCGGGTCCGAGCAGTCCCAGGACTGGTGGCTGCAGACTATTTCGCACCGTGCTACTTTGCTTGGGCAGTTCTCATAGAGAATTTGGCGAAAATTGGATATGAAGGCAAGAACCTCCATATGGCCTCTTATGATTGGAGACTCTCTTTCCATAACACCGAGGTATGCTCAGATTAGCGGAGTCAGTATTGATTCCTATATGATCACATTGACAACACTGGTATAGATAACGATGATAATGATATATAAGACATCGATGATTACTCTTAGCTACATGCATTAGTATATGTAATTACAGATTGTTGTACGTATAGATGTATTGGGTTGTGTTTGGACTAAGCTATAGTTTTTGGATTGGAACCGAGCAGGTACGTGACCAATCGTTAAGTAGACTGAAGAGTAAAATCGAACTAATGTATGCCACCAATGGGTATAATAAAGTGGTGGTGGTTCCACATTCGATGGGGGCTATCTATTTCCTTCACTTCGTTAAATGGGTTGAAACACCTCTTCCTGATGGAGGCGGTGGTGGTGGTTCAGGTTGGTGCGCCAAACACATCAAAGCGGTCGTCAACATTGGACCCGCCTTTTTAGGTATCCCTAAAGCCGTCAGTAATTTGCTTTCCGCTGAGGGGAAAGACATCGCTTACGCCAGGTTAGGTCCATCGACAATTTTAAAGTTACTTTCACTTGTTATGTTAGTTTTCATAAGAAAATGTTAACTTCTCGATTGGACATCAAGATAGGGGAGATCTATAACCCGGTTTTCATCGATTTCTTTTAACGGTTTTAGGCCGTCTACTCAATATTTCTAAATGGCTTAGTGGATTTTGATTGGTCACGCTTATGGTTCAGATCTTTGGCGCCCGGTCTTTTGGACTCGGAACTTCTAAAGCTGCAAACACTCGAACACCTTATGCGGATGTCACATAGCTGGGATTCAATAGTTTCTTTATTACCAAAAGGTGGTGAGGCAATCTGGGGCGATCTAGACTCGCACGTTGAAGAAGGCCACGATTGTATTTACTCCAAGAGAAAATCAACTCAGCTATCGGTAAGTAATCTCCAAAGACAAAACTACAGCGTTAAACCGGAGTCTTGGGTGAAAGAACCCGCAAAGTACGGAAGAATCATAGCTTTCGGAAAACGAGCATCTGAACTGCCTTCCTCACAACTAAATACTCTAAATATCAAGGTTATATTAATATTCTTGCCTCCTGCCTTTTCCGGGGTTAATGGAATCTAACCGCGTTTCACTCTTTCTCTGTCTATGCTTAACAGGAACTGTCAAGAGTAGACAGCACTTCAAATGACAGCACATCATGTGGAGAGTTCTGGTCAGAGTACAATGAAATAAGTCGAGAAAGCATAGTTAAAGTAGCAGAAAACACAGCTTACACAGCCAATACTGTTCTTGATCTTCTCCGATTTATAGCCCCTAAGATGATGAGACGAGCTGAGGCTCATTTCTCTCACGGCATTGCTGATGATCTCGACGACCCTAAGCATGGACATTATAAGTACTGGTCTAATCCACTCGAGACCAAGTAAGTCCAAAACATAGTCCCATTGTTCTTTCTGTTTATAACTAGTAGGGATGCTATCATGGCCACACGAGCTTGGCCTCACCCACTTCAAGTCTTTTCTTTAAATGTTTTATCCTTGCCTGTTTTGAGCCGGCGGTTAAACATCAAACAAAGGATAAATATTGGCGCCTTGGTGGGAAAGAAAGGCTAGGTCGGTCCCAATTGTCCCATGTCGGGCTTAGCATCAAACGGGGTGGTTGGGATTAACCCCGATATTTCTGTGACGTGGGTAAGCCTGTTCATGGCCAGTCCGGGGACATCTTTTACATGTGACAACATCCCTAATAGCTAGTAAACTTAAGTACTCAGAGAAATCCACAATGGCTGGAATTTGAATCCCTTGTTCGTTCCCCTAACAGATTACCGGACGCACCAGAGATGGAGATGTACTGTCTTTACGGAGTAGGGATTCCGACCGAGAGATCTTACATATACAAGCACGCAACCTCTTCCGGTAAATGCAAGAGCAGCATTCCCTTCCGGATAGATGGATCTGTGGATGGAGATGACGTTTGTCTTAAAGAAGGAACTCGGTTTACGGACGGAGACGAGAGTGTACCGGTGATAAGTGCGGGGTTTATGTGCGCAAAGGGATGGAGAGGAAAAACACGGTTTAACCCGTCGGGTATGGAGACATTCGTGCGGGAATACAAACACAAGCCGCCAGGAAGTCTACTGGAAAGTCGAGGAACGGAAAGCGGAGCTCATGTGGACATAATGGGTAATATTGGACTCATTGAAGATGTTCTGAGGATCGCTGCCGGAGCTTCAGGCCAGGAGATTGGTGGCGATAGAGTTTACTCGGATGTGATGAGGATGTCGGAGAGGATTAGCATCAGGTTGTGACATAACATAATTAGGAATTTAACCAATTTTTTGTTTGTCTTGTGAAAAATATCAAAATAAAGAATCGTTGAGGATCTTTTGTTACGTTTACTTTGGATAGTAGAATCCACATAACATAGATGAAAAGTATACATCACCGTAATGATCTTGAAACAAATCGAATTCTTAGAAGGACGATAACATATTGCATTCCTGGTTTGGCATTTGGCAATTTGAGTAAACATTTATTGTGTCTTTCTCTTGACAACATCAAACGTTTTATCCATCACATCTTGACCAAATTGTGAAGCTACAATTCCTCCAAGAGTGACCTTAAACGAGATCGTCAAAGTCGGGGTCAAATGGAAACTCGTCGTTATCAAACCTCTCTGTCGTATAATACCCATTATCATCGATAATTTGCTTCAACTCACCTGCGTATGCAACATAGATAGGCAATTTGAAAGTGTCAAGCTTTTCTTGATCAACTATGGATTTTTTTGGTTATTAAGTCAAAACCAGATATGTTATATTTTGTTCGTTAAACCGCGGAAATTGATTTTTGGTCCACAATCTCTCTCAATATCCGGAGTCAGCCTTTAGTTCATTTCAATTTAAAGAATGCCTCTCCGTCCCAAAGGAGGATTGAACCTGGGGAAAAAACCAGATATGTTAGTAACGATTATTATCATACTATTATATATTTATCACCTCTTTAGCCATTTCATTAAGAAATATCCAATGCAATTCATTCAATGTTTCAGATATTAGAGCTCCATTTGAAAGACTATCCAAGAAGCAATAGCATCCACGTCGACCTTAAATCCTAAAAATTAAACTCTTAAATTCTAACTCAAAAATTAAACTCTAAACCCGAATATAGAATATTTCCTTAATTTGAAAGAGTTAGTATATTTTATGTGTTCTTTATAAAATGACGCATGCTCACTCATCTTTATTATTCACTAGGCGTGTGGGTATTTACATCCATAATTTATTTAACAATTTATATTAATTGAATTAATTTGATGAAACAATATTTTAGTGTTTTCTTTTTATAAATTTGATGAGTTTAACTAATTTCCAAGTTAACAATTTATCCCATTTATTTATTTTTAATTACATTACTTTGTTTATCTATGATTACTTACCTAAATACAACATATATATAGATGTTGATTTGGTATCTCATATTTTTTCTTAAAATAAACTATAAATTCAACTAATATTCATTAACTAATCATATGTATATATATAGTATACGAAAAGATGAAATAAATTCTAATAATTTATTATTTAATATTTTTACTTAAATTAAATTAAAATTCCATTGATTAAACGTTTATGCATACTTTCAATTTTTTATATAAGCAACACAAGAGTTATTGCATGGTCTAATTGTTTTTATTTTTAAAAAATTATAAATGTGATATACTAACGTGTCAAGTTCTGCAGAGCTCCCTTCAACGATATTATATATAGGATTCTATGTGTTCAATATGTTTTTAAATTAATAAAGTAATCTGAATGTATAAGCCCTAAATTAAATTTTGAACTCTAATTCCTAAAAACTAAACCCTAAATAATAAAACTAAACCAAAGACCCAAATTTCTAACATAATACTTTTATGGAAGTCACATAGGAAGAATTAGAAAGAACGAAGAAGAAAGAGAGTGTTGTTACCGTTGTTTGTAAGATGTGTAACATTATAAAACAGATGGCCATTTTTTCTACGAGAAATACTTTAAAATAGCATTAAAAATGTTTTATAGACAATTATAGTACATCTGCGTAAATCTGCACAAATTTTCAAAAATAGCATTAGTGAGTTGATATTTTACTCTTGTAAAATAATATAACTAAAGAATTAATTACAATTTTTTATATCAAAATATGAAAATATCTTCTATTTGAGATTTACCTCATCATGAATTTGTTGATGGCGAAAATGACGGTGTTTGTCGCCGGTGAAGTTGAGCATCCGATCTTAGTTCTTTGTCTTCCTCCGACATTGTCAATTTCAGACTTCCTCCAGCATCGTCTTCCTCTGGCATCGTCAATCTCCGGTATCGTCTTCTTCCGTCTGACATCGTCGCTTTGTGAATTGAATTGATTTGATCTCAATTCTAATCGCATCTCAGTTCTGTCTCGCTCAATCGTAAAGAGATTGATGTGATGAAGAATGAACCAGCTTGGTGGAATAAATGGTGCAGATCCAAATTTGCAAGGTGATTCAAATTTGATCACTGTTTTGGTATGGTTACACTTGTGTATCTCAAACTATGATTGTTTGAAATCTCGTGAGTATGGTTGAGTTATACTTAGCTTTTGGGGAAGTGGAAACAAAATGATAAAGAAGACTGGGATTTTGTAATTGATTCGAAGAGAGGGAGATCACTTTGTGAAGTAGATGAGAATACCACATATAAGTAGCTGAAATGGTAATTCAAGATTCCGGACTTGATTGTTTTGTCAGTGATATCAAACTTAGTTATGGGCTTCCTCTAAGGATGAAAAAGAGGTAGAAGATTCTAGTGGGGGAGTGCACATGAATCTGTCCTTGGATGTAGTTTCAGAACTTAGCCATTGGGTAGTAGTTTACAGAACTGTAGATGGATCTAGTGGGAGAGTGCACATGAATCTTGATAAGTGTAGGTTTGTATGCGTTATTGATTTGGTTATGGATACTTTGAAATATGACAAAGAAAACTCCTCCAGCATCTACCATGAGGTGCTCATGTTCTGGAGTATGGTAAAAGATGGTCTTGTTCTCCCGTTCTTGATTGGTCTTTGCGATAAAGCTGGCTTGGATCCTCCACCATGCTTGATGCGCTTACCAATAGAGCTAAAACTGAAGATACTAGAGTTGCTTCCTGGCGTGAGTAGTGTAAATGGCTTGTCTTTGTACATAGATGCGGTATATGGCCTCAGAAAATGACTTGTGGAAACATAAATGCTTAGAAGAAGTTAATAATTTCGTTCAATGATGAGAAGAGTGCTTGATGTTAATGGTACTTTCCTAAAGGGAAAATTCAAGGAAATGTTGTTAATAGGTACATCACATAATGGAGATTATAACTTATACCCGATAGCCACATGTTTTCGGGTTCAAATCCTAAAACCACGAATTTAGGACACTCTTCCTAAACTTCAAGAACGTCTTCCTAAACATTATAAAATCCTTCCTAAATTTAAAGAAATAAGTTTTTGAATCTCTTTATTTATGTTTTGCCTTAATGTATCACATATTACTCCATTTAGTGAGGGAAAATTATTTGATTTTGTGCACATTCTGGTATTATATATATATATATATAGGAGTAATGATTTGATTTTGCGTCTTCCAAAATATTTATGAAGGTCATCCTGAATTTCAAGGAGTAGAGTCTTTCCTAAATATTATTGAATCCTTCCTAAATTTTAATAAATGTGTTTCCAAATCTCTTTTTTGGTTTTTTCCCTCAATATGTCAAATATTACTCTATAAGTGAGGGATAATGATTTCATTTTTGTGCACATCCTAGTGTTTACCAATATTCACCCTTGTGTTTCACCTATATTTATATTTATTGTTACACTTTTCTCGAATGAAAAACTTGGCTTATTGGTTACACGCTTTAGTACTATGCACAAGGACGCGTGTCAGATTCGAAAACCCTGAACTTTTTTGTTTTTTCCAAGGATCCGTATCTTATATATATATATATATATATTTATTGCTATGAGGTCCTTGAATGAAAAGCTTGGCTTATTGATTACATGCTCAATTACATTAGTAAAATTTTGCGGGTTCGATTCGTGTTGGATGCGAAAAGTCAGGTCTTTTTTGTTTTTCCGAAGGATTTGTATCTTATAGATATTTATTGCTAGGCTATCGCCGAATGAAAAATTGACTTATTGGTTACACGCTTTGATACATTATCAAAGGTCCTGTGTTCGAATCCTATAGGGCGTGTATGTCTTGTTTTTATGTTTTTCATTTTTAAGGAAATCCAAACTTATTATGAAGACCTTCCTAAAATTCAAGAATGTCTTCCTAAACATTATGAAATCCTTCCTAAATTTAAAGAAATAAGTTTTTGAATCTTTTTATTTATGTTTTTTCTTAATGTATCACATATTACTCCATTTAGTGAGGGGAAATGATTTGATTTTGTGCACATTCTAAAATTCTAGAAATAAGTAATGATTTGATTTTGTATCTTCCTAAATATTTATGAAGGTCATCCTGAATTTCAAGGAGTCATTCCTAAATATTATTGAATCATTCCTAAATTTAAATAAATGTGTTTCTAAATTATTTTTTCTAGTGTTTTGCCATAATGTGTCAAAGATTGCTCCATTAGTGATTCTG